>CM076581.1:1134998509-1135368667 GCA_034641835.2 Pinus albicaulis
CCTTTTCAAATTATCTCGAGTGACCATGAGGCCTTTCCTCGTTCTGAATATGGTGTCAAGGAAGAGCCCCTCATTGAATATAATGTCTCCTTCAACACACCCTCACAGTCACGAGCACTCTATAAACTTCCCTCTCCAATGTGACCATCACTGTGAGCAACCTATTTGTTTCACCCCTTCTTTCCCTTGCCCTTCCTTCCCCTCTCATCACGGCCTTGTGGCATTTACAAAACATAATACTATAAGCAATGAACGTGATAGGGAGTTATTGAGAGTGATCATCCATTCCACCATCTTGTACTTGGAGGGAAAGCCCGATACTTCTAACTTGACTCGTTTTATTTCTCCTAGGGCTTCCTTTTACCTCTAAGGGGGATCATGTTCTCCTGCCTCCAGCCCCCTTCATCTTCCATGTGACTATGACCACATTCGATTTGAGATTTGCTACATTAGTAATCATAATGGCAGACATGAGTATATTGATATTGATATGATGATATGTTGGTTGCACTGACTTTGTGATTACAAGTAGTTGTAGAATATCTATATGCATGTTAGAGTAGGATGCATCCATGCTGATTTTCTACATTAGGAATAATGTCATATGATGTTTCTCATGATAGATTAGATGTATTTAGATTAAACATTGCATATTTTTATTACTTGTTGATTTTATGAGCTGACATTAAGCATGGGTGATCATAAGACATCGTGAAAAACATGTTGCCCTGTGGCTTTGATCATTGACATGTGCAGCTAACAGGTCTACGGTGACCAAGAGATTGCTGGAGTTCTTGCGACCTCCCATTCGAGTAGCCTTGCCCACTTCTTTGAGAGATGACGTCTTAGTTGGAGCCAGATATTAACCACCACTTCGTGGGTGATATCCCGAGGAGAAAGTTTTGTCCATGATGGACCTCAGCCAGCAGCCCCTTGCAACCTTCTTCTAGCTCGTTGTGCCATTTCTCTGCCACCTAAGCCAATGATGTGGTCCCTCACCCATCTGTATTGATTGTCTGTTTGAACATGGGCCTCCCAAATCTAAAGGTATGTCTTGTCATTTGGTAATTGAGTATTGGGTTTACTTATCATGGATACTTATGGGCATGGATTGATGGGGGTATTTGGCGGAAAGAGTGAGCTTAGTTTGTGCTTCTATCCCCTTGATCTCTTTTGGATGTTACCTTTGGATCTTAGTCCCGTGGGATCTCCTTCATTGACCATTTGGTTCTAGGGTGGTAATGTTGAGATTTTGTGTGTTGGGGTAGCATCGGGTGCGCTCTAGCACTGAAACTTTGTGGAAGGGCTAAGAAACACATCACCTCCAAAACCCATAAAGCGTTTGGAGAAATTTCATCTGGTGTTGAAGTTATTCAAATAATTAATTTTTTTAATGAGGACCCTAAGTCCAAACTTAGGAAATTAGAAAAATTAAAGTGAAATAATTAAACACATGTGATGAAATGTTCTAAGTGACGCAGATCAAGCAGTCTTTTAATCTTAGCCGTCGATAAGAGATTAAATCACGGTCATTGGAGAAAGGCTCGAGGGTCAATTGGAGACACACACATGGAGGCAAAGCTGAGAGTCTGAGCTGGAATTCTAGGTCGGGTTCGCAAAGAATTTCCAAAACAGTTTTCTGCAGTGAGGGGTAGTATTGGCTGAGGGGATGATCTGATCCCAGAGCCAAGAGTTAGCAAGAGGCAGAGGAGCAGCAATCAAGGTCAGCGCAGCGGAGCAAGGGCAGCAACAACAACAGTGATGCAACAGTTGCGCAACACAGTTTCAACCGCTACGAAGGTGCTACGTAGGCCCAGGAGGGGCAACACTGGAGCTAGAGAGGCCCTTTAGGGTTACGCAGAGGCCTCCAGAGGCAGCGTAAGGACTGCGTCACCCAGTCTGGGGTTACACAGTCCCCTTTTGAGCAGCGCAGAGGCATGCAGAGCATAGCAGGGCTGACACTAGGGCTTCAGGGGCAGCGCTGGGGTTTCTAGGGCCAAAAATTAGCTGAGTCTTGTAAATCTCGTTTGAGGGTGTGGATCAGTTAAGCTTTTGGTCTTAGAACAACAACTATTGTTGCAGATCTATTATTTTCTCTGTCGGGTTAACCAGTTGGGTGCCTAGATTTGCTCTACTCAAATTCTACATAATAATAATAAACCCTCATATCTGCAGCAATGGTTTTCTCGCATTGGGTTTTTCCAGTGACTATTCTCCGGAAAATCTATGTATCACTTTGTTTGAATGAGCGTATTATTTAGTAAATGATCTGTATATGTGTAGGTTGATAGTTGTGTTTACTTTGGTATTTTCTGAATATTTTCTGGAAATAACTTGTGTGATTAATCACAAGTAGGAGAAGTAAACCAAGATACTACAATAGGATTTCTGCATTAATGTATTCAAAAATTTTCACATGGTATCAGAGCGATCGCAGATCAAGCTGAATCTCCAACAAATCAGCTGAAATATATTTTTCTGCAAGGTAACAACATAAATCCGGAGAGGGTAGCTCAGCAGGAGGATGACGTAGATGCAAAGAGGGGCAGCGCTACAGCGTCAGAAGGTCTTTAGGCTTACACAAAGGTTAATCAGGCCAGCGTAAGGACTGCGTCACCCAATCTGGGGTTATACAGTCCACTTTTGTGCAACGCAGAGACTACACTAGGGAAGTCTGCTCACACAGAGGTCAGCGAGAGGGACGCAGTCCAATCTTCTTGTATGTTTGCCGAGATCCGGAAATAGTGCTTCAACAGTGTTGGTGTGGTGGAGATTCTGCTGGTGCAAAATTGTGCCTAGCTAAGTCAACAAAGAGAGGGAGGAAGACAGTCACTCAGCAGATCTGAGCTAAACAGATCTGAGATTCGATCGAGAGGATTGGAGAGAACTGTTCGATTGTTTTGGCTGAAGATTTCCAAGAGGGAAATCAGTTTTCAGAAGGAGCAGTTTTTAGAGGGTTTCTAGTCACCGAGAAACCCAAATCCAAATTTTCTGTGTTACCACAGAATGAGGGAGAAGAGTACTGTTTCCATCAGATTTGAGCTAGATGGCTTCTCATGGGCTGAGAGATCAGGACAGGTTGAACTGTGTGTCCAACTTTGTCATCTAGAGGGCCAGGATCCTATCAGTCCTGGATGAGTACGACATCAAGAACCATGCAGAGAATGTCCTAACTGAGCCTGCAGATCCTGATCCTTTGAAGAAATTTAATGAAAATCAAGTGCAAGCCAAGTGTTTGATTATGGACGGAGTAAAGGATCATGTCGTGCCACACATTGCCGGAAAGAAGACGACAAATGAGATGTGGACCGCTTTAGAGGCCATGTATCAAGGAAGCTCCGTTCAACGAAATATGCTTCTAGAGAGTCAGATGAAACTATTCCAAATGTAGAAGGGTGAGGAGGTGGATCCCTTCCTTTTCCATTTACAGACTATCTGAGATCAACTGATGGACATGGCTGCACCTCTGGACGAAGGGCTCTTGGTAAGGACTGCCCTAAATGCAGTCACCGAGGAATGAGAAACGTTTGTCCAAAGCATATTGAGCAAGGCAGCGTTACCATCCTGGGCGGACATGTGGGCAATCCTTCACCAAGAAGAGATCAGGAGGATCACCAAGAGGCAGAACAACAACAGTGGGACAGTCAAAGTAAAGAAAGAAGAGAAAGATGATGCAGCCCTTGCATCGAAGGAACGAAGGCAGCAAGGGAAGAAGAAGAGGGACCTATCAAAGGTTTGATGCTTTAACTATGGCGAACTTGGACACTTAGCCAACACTTCTCCTAAGAAGAAGGACAAAGGAGCTTCTGATTCCAAGGCTGCAGCAGCAAAGGACGATGGGAGTGAAGATGACATAGCCATGAGTGTTCGTGAGCGATGTAACTAGGGTGACATGGATCTGTAGAGCAACTATAGATCAAGGTGGCAGGATCCTTGAGTAAGCCCAACTCTTGGATCACATACGAGCTACGGGAGCCTGAAGATCGTCGCGGGGCAAGTAGATGGATGCTAGAGATCACAGTGAAGCGGAGGGTAGTGCTGAGATGCTGTAGAGGGAGCAACACAGTGCAGAGGTAGGAGCAGTGTAGAGGCAGCAGCGCAGAGGCTGATGGGACTTCAACAACACAGAGAGGCAGTGCTCACGTAGTGCAAAGCTATAGTAGTGCAGTGGCTTCAAGAGGACAGCATAAAGCATCAGCCAAGGAGTTTCAGTGATGGGATGCAACCTGACTTTTCTGTCAACAATTGGGCAGGAGTCTTTTAGTTGCTTACTTCTTGGCAACTGATTTGCAGTGTACCAGTTGGCAGTGGCAGTGCTATGGGTAGCATGATGCAGCAAGTTGAGAGGGAGCTACAGTACAAATGTGTCAGTGTCAGTGGCAGTGACATGGGCAGCAGTACAAAGAGCAACAATGTAGTGGATGGAGGGCAACAGGCCATGCATCAGCAGCGCAGAGACCAATGCCAAGATCTTGCAATACATGGTGTGGATGTATTTCTAGAGCACACTCCGTGCTAATAGGGAGTGTTGAGATTTTGTGTATTGGGGTAGCATCAAGTGTGCTCTAGCCTTGAAACTTTGTGGAGGGGCTAAGAAACACATCACTTCCAAATCCCAGAAAGCGTTTGGAGAAATTTCAGCTGGTGTTGAAATTATTCAAATAATTAATTTTTTTAATGAGGACCCTAGGTCTAAACTTAGGAAACTAGAAAAATTAATGTGAATTAATTAAACACATGTGATGAAATGCTCTAAGTTACGCGGATCAAGCAGTGTTTTAATCTTAGTCGTCGATAAGAGATTAAATCACGACCGTTGATGTCTCAACGAAAAAGTATAAGAGAAAGGCTTGAGGGTTAGTTGGAGACACACATATGGAGGTAGAGCTGAAATTCTAGGGCGGGTTTGCTAAGAATTTCCAGAAGAGTTTTCTGCAGCGAGGGGTAGTACTGGCTGAGGGGATGATCTGATCTTAGAGCCAAGAGTCAGCAAGAGGCAGAGGAGCAGCAATCAAGGTCATCGAAGAGGAGCAAGGTCAACGAAGAGGAGCAAGGTCAGCAGCAGCAACAGTTACCAACAACTGTGCAGTACAGCTTCAGCCGCTACGTAGGTGCTACGCAGGCCCAAGAGGGGCAGCGTTGGAGCTAGAGGGTCCCTTTAGGGTTACGCAAAGGCCTCTAGAGGCAACGTAAGGACTGCGTCACCCACTCTAGGGTTACGCAGTCCCCTTCTGAGTAGCGCAAAGGCACACAGAGCCTAGCAAGCCTGACACTGGGGCTTCAGGGGTAGCATTGGGGTTTCTAGAGCCAAAAATTAGCTGAGTCTTGTAAATCCTGTTGAGGGTGTGGATCAGTTAAGATTTTGGTCTTAGAACAACAGGTATTGCTGCAGATCTATTATTTTCTCTGTCGGGTTAACCAGTTGGGTGCCCATATTTTCTTTACTTAGATTCTACATAATAATAATAAACCCTCATATCTTTTGCACCGGTTTCCCGCATTGGGTTTTTCCAGGGACTATTGTCCAAAAAATCTGTGTCACTTTGCTTGAATGAACGTATTATTCAGTAAATGATCTGTATATGTGTAGGCTGATAGTTGTGTTTACTTCAGTATTTTCTGGAAATAACTTGTATTGGCAAACCCCGACTTTGGGTGCATGGTCCCGCTCCTTTATCCAATTATATTATTTCCTTTCCACTCACTATACCCCCATTCATCATTTCTCCCAACTGGGTCCACATAGGGTCAGCTTCCCTATCCCCTTGCCCTCACCTTGGATCAAATTTGGAATGATGCCCTGGAGGTTGAAGTAGGTAAAAGAAAAAGAAAAAGCATAATTGGCCACACTTAACGGAAAATTGTACCACAAAATGCAAAAGATGTTCGAGGCAAAAATAATTAGCATGTGGGCAAAAGCCAATGCATGAGCTTTGCCCCTTACCCATGGCCATCACCCTGGTTCCATAGGTCCTAGATGAGCCTCCTTTATCGTACAAGAACCCATGATTGTCCCAACCCCTGGAGGGAAATGAACCGCCCTACCTTAAAGGGGTAATCATTGATATATCTGACACATCATGCTCTTATCCTTGAGCCCCGAGCAGTTAAATTAAAGATAATTCATAAAAGGTCAAAGACATATAAAGAAGGGTGGAAAAATCATGGTCGGGACACCTCATGTACTATGATTGCTCCCTCCTACACATTATATACCCTGGTGTGGGCTTCCCCTTACCTGGCTACCCCTATGCCCCGAGATATGTGGCCTAGGACTGCCCTCTCATTCCCTATTCCGTTTCACTTATTTATCACTTGCCACCCCCATTCAAAGGATGTACCTTGGACCTACTATGCCCTTTAAAGGATGAAACCACTTAATAAGGTTCATGGCTAACCCCCTTTGGAGTATGGAGATACTAGCACAAGCCAAAGACCACTACGGAAGGGCATGCCATTGTGAAGTGCCCACTTTGTTATCGATGATTTGTAAGCCCGTTTATACGATTACTCTAATGACTGGTTATACTGGATGCGTAGGAGACACATTGGAACTTATATAGGATTGCAAGTGGTTTCCATTTGGGTTTGGTCTCCCTATACGGGGTCCTAACCCTAGAGGGCTACATTGGTACACATAGGGTGTGCGTAGAGTGCCATGGGCCTCCACAACAACAGACAACACTCCACGGACCTCCATTTGTGTTCAAAGACTACTAGCCATCCACTTTTGGGATGATGATGATGTGCTTGGTACACTATGCCCAGCAGGCCCCACAGGAGCCCCACACTCTTGGCAGGTGTCCCAAGACTTGTATGATGTCATGGAAGCATTCATTCCATCACTCGAGCCCTTGCAGAGGATATACAAACATCTTTGATTCATGGAGACCCATGGGGTCATTTGTGTGCCTCCACACCCACTGGGAGCACCACAGGTCTACTACTTGGAGAACAAGGGGCCACCCCCTTATCAATCATATTTTGAGGAGTTTATTCCTCATCATGGCACGTCGAGATATTATTAGGCCTTTGGAGGGCCCCACGACATGTACATATTATTATTTGGCCCCATGAGAGGCTTATTGTTCCATTTATGAGCTAGTTTGGTGGGCTTTTCACTAATAGGGGTCTTTATTTGCACATAACTTTATCATTAGGGGCTAATGTAGGCTCATAGGCTAATTCGAACTCCTAAGAGGGTTACATATTGATGTTAGCTACATTCATTTGTATGATCACTTGGGATCTATCTATCTTTAGAGAATTTCACTTTTCTTCTTGGAGGATTATTTTGGATAAATGGATGAATTTTGATGTATGGATTTGGGCCATTTTTATCTTGGAGCTTCATTTTTTGCAAATGTGATGCAGGTTGGATATACTCTCTAAAATTGTAAGTGAATTTTATTGATATATTCTTGTTGCTGCATATTGTTGAAGTTCGCTATAATTAGGGTTAGTTGCTGCATCATTGGAATGTGGAATTGAGTGTCTATTTAACTTGTTTAATGCATGGGCCATTATCATGAAATGTCCTAGAGATTGTCTTATCTCGATTATCTTGCACCATTTGTATGAAGTATAAATGCTTGAAGGTCACTTTTCTTCCTTTTACCTAAACATTGGACGAAGTTAACTTTCCGAGCCTCCTTGATCAAGAAGTCGAGTTCTTAATCATTATCATCCTTGACTCCATATCCCTAAGGGAAATACACATTAGTCGCTCAAAAGGGTGGTCATTTTCCCTTTCTTTTTCACCTTTTCCTTTCTTCCGCAGGTCTAGCCTTGATAGGTCACCTAGGGCATCAATTTCCCGAGAATTCACCCACAGAAAAATTCAATCTCTTGGAGGATACTGTGCTGATGGGTCCCCTTCCTCTCCTCCGAATTTGAGGCAATTTCAATGGTGCAATCTTTGAGAATCCCAATCTCTAGCTCTAGGACCAAGTTTTTCCTAGGCATCCCCAAGGCTAGACCCTAGTAGGATCAACTTGACCTTTTGAAGCAAAATTTATTGTCTGATCCTTTCCCCTCACCTTGTCTAGGATAGGAACATCATTGGTTGCTATATTCCATCTCTGAAATTGGGCTGGGTCCACTTGGTCCCGTTTCTTATCAAAGACTAATCATCAAGGGCTATTTGGGAAACCGAGTTTATATAGGATTTTAGGGATCAGGGAGTAGCTCTTCAAGTTGTACCCTTCTCCCTTATCCTCACTCTTTCTCCCTTGGAAGGAAAGTCCCTTGCTTAAAAAGAAAGCAAGCACCATTTCTTCACCTCCTTCTTGGGAAAGGGTTACTGGGATCACTTCATACTTATCCATTGACATACCCTTTATAAGTGGCTTCCCAAAAACATCGGGACTCCTCCCATTAGTGAAAGCCCGTAAAGAGCAGGAATCTTAGCCGTGGTGACAGTGGGTTAAGCCTCCGCCGTTGCCCTTAGTCTAGCAGTTGCCCTATTAGGAACACCTTTAGGTCCCCTACTGGTTTGTGTTGTAACATTTCTGGCGCTGTTTCCGGGGACACGAGACATGTGTTTTGTTCCCCTTACGACATATTGACATATCATTATTGGCGACTCCATTGGAAGAACAAAGCCCTAGTTCTTAATTGAACTTTAAGGTCAATGCTTGTAGGGTGTAGCAAGTATTTTTCTAGGTATTTGTCATGTATATCTCAAATAGGTTCTACTTCTTTGATAAATTTCCCGCTTTGGAGATTGCTGGCATCCCAGTGCACCCCAATCATGTCACAGGAAGGATGGTATGTGGGCTACCCGTATTTGATGGTGACCAAAGTTTTGTAATTGACCATATGGAAAGATTTAATGCACTTCAAAGGAAAAGGTGGTTCGCCAGGATGTCCTTATGTTGTTATTCTTTAGTTCCCTTTATGGTCATAACTCATGGTTGCAAAATCACGAACCTAGGAGCATCTAATCTATTGAGAAGTTTGTTGATGGCTTTCCTAGACATTTTCAAGTATGCCCCGCATTGAGCATTCAAGAGGAAGCCTTCATCAAGCATCATCAAGACCTTGACAACCTAAGTGATAAATGGGAAGAGGAGTCCTCCTTGGGTCCGCATGATGGAAAGGATGATTTTGAGAACACGTGTTGGGAAGGATAAGCCCATGGAAAGTGAAGTTGAGACTAACCTTACCTTTCTCAAGGATGCTACTCTCGATGAATATCCTTTTGAGAACTTTGAGGTATTGAGATTTTGTGTATTGGGGTAGCATCAGGTGTGCTCTAGCCCTGAAAATTTGTGGAGGGGCTAAGAAACACATCACCTCCAAAACCCAAAAAGCATTTGGATAAATTTCAACTTATGTGTGAGATATTAAAATTTTTTTTTTTTAACGAGGACCTTAAGTCTAACTTAGGGAATTAGAAAAATTAAAGTGAATTAATTAAACACATGTGATGAAATGTTCTAAGTGACGTGGATCAAGCAGTCTTTTAATCTTAGTCGTCGATAAGAGATTAAATCACAGTTGTTGATGTCTCAATGAAAAAGTATAAGAGAAAGGCTTGAGGGTCAGTTGGAGACACACACACGAAGGCAGAGCCGAGAGACTGAGCTGGAATTCTAGGGCGGGTTTGCTAAGATTTCCAAAAGAGTTTTCTGTAGCAAGGGGTATTATTGGCTGAGGGGATGATCTGATCCCGGAGCCAAGAGTCAGCAAGAGGCAGAGGAGCAGCAATCAGGAGTAGCGCAGAGGAGCAGGGGCAGCAACAGCAGCTACGTAGCGCTAAAGGCTTCAGCCACTATGTAGGTGCTACACAGGCCCAGGAGGGCCAGCGCTGCAGCTTCAGGAGGACACCAGGGTTACGCAGAGGCCTTCCAGGGCAGCGTAAGGACTGCGTCACCCAGTCTGGGGTTATGCAGTCCCTTTTTGAGCAGCGCAGGGGCACGCAGAGCCTAGCCGGGCTGACGTTGGGGCTTCAAGGGTAGCGCTGGGGTTTCTAGGGCCAGAAATTGGCTGAGTCTTGTAAATCTTGTTTGAGGGTGTGGATCAGTCAAGTTTTGGTCACAGAACAACAGGTATTGCTGCAGATCTATTATTTTCTCTGTCGGGGTTGGGTGCAGTAGATAATAAACCCTCATATCTACTGCACCGGTTTTCCTGCATTGGGTTTTTCCAGGGACATTTGTCCAAAAAATCTGTGTCACTTTTTTGAATGATCGCAATATTTAGTAAAAGATCTGTATATGTGTAGGCTGTTAGTTGTGTTTACTTCGGTATTTTTTGAATATTTTATGGAAATAACTTATATAATTTAATCACAAGTAGGAAAAGTAAACCAAGATACTGCAGTAGGATTTCTGTATTATTGTACTAAATTTTTTTCACATGGTATCAGAGTGATTGCAGATCAAGCTGAATCTCCAGCAAAATCAACTGAAGACATATTTTCTGCACGATAGCAACTGAAGAAGCATATCTGGAAAGGGCAACTCAGCAACAGGAGGATGCATTCCTAGAAAGGGCTATGCATGGGCTACGCAATCCCATCTGGGTGATGCAGAGACAACGCAACACCTTCCAGAGGGATGCAGGAGCAACCTGCACTACGCAAAGGTTGTGCTGGGCTAGTCTGCTCACTCAGAGGCCAGCCAGAGGGATGCAGTCTAGTTATTTTTTTGTTGCGGAGCAGTATTGCTGAGATCCAGAAGCAATGCTTCAGATCTTCAGCAGTTGCTGGTATGGTGGAAATTCTGCTGGTGCAGAATTGTGCCTAGCTAAGTCGATAAAGAGAGAGGAAGACAGTCACTCAACAGATCTGAGCTAAACAGATCTAAGATTCGATCAGGAGGGTGATCGGAGAGAGTTGTCCAATTGTTTTGGCTAAAGATTTTTAGGAAGGAAATTAGTTTTCAGAAGGAGCAGTTACTAGAGGGCTTATAGTCACCAAGAAACCCAGATCCAACGTTTCTGTGTTGCCATAGAAAGAGAGAAAAAGTATTGTGTCCGTTAGATTTGAGCTAGATGGCTTCTCATGGGTTGAGAGATCAGGACAGGTTGGACGGTGTGTCCAGCTTTGTCATCTGGAGGGCCTAGATCCTATCAATCTTGGATGAGTACGCCATCAAGAACCATGCGAAGAGTGTCCTAGCTGAGCCTGCAACTCCTGATGCTCTGAAGAAATTCAATGAAAATCAAGTGCGGGCTAAGCGTTTGATTATGGATGGAGTAAAAGATCATGTCGTACCACACATTTTCGAAAAGAAAACGACAAATGAGATGTGGACCGCTTTAGAGGCCATGTATCAAGGAAGCTCCGTTCAACGAAAGATGCTTCTAGAGAATCATGTGAGGTTGTTCCAAATGCAGAAGGGTGAGGAGGTGGATCCCTTCCTTTTCCATTTACAAACTATCCGGGATCAACTGATTGCCATGGGTGCACCTCCGAACGAAGGGCTCTTGGTAAGGACTGCCTTGAATGTAGTCACCGAGGAATGGGAAACGTTTGTCCAAATCATATTGGGTAGGGCAGCGTTACCATCCTAGGCGGACATGTGGGCAATCCTCTACTAAGAAGATATCAGGAGGATCACCAAGAGGCAAAACAACAGCAGTGGGACGGTCAAAGTAAAGAAAGAAGAGTAAGATGATGCAGCCCTTGCTCAAAGGAACGAAGGCAGCAAGGGAAGAAGAAGAGGGACCTATCAAAGGTCCGATGTTTTAACTGTGGCAAACTTGGACACTTCGCCAACACTTGTCCTAAGAAGAAGGACAAAGGAGTTTCTGATTTCAAGGTTGCAAAAGCAAAGGACAATGGGAGTGAAGATGACGTAGCCATGAGTGCTCATGAGCCACATAAGTGGGGTGACATGGATCTGTAGAGCAGCTACAGATCAAAGTGGCAAGATCCTTGAGTAAGCCCAACTCTTGGATCACATACGAGCTACGAGAGCCTGAAGATGGTAGCGGGGCAAGTAGATGGATGCAGGATATCACAGTGAAGCAGAGGGCAATGCTGTGATGCTGTAGAGGGAGCAGCACAGTGCAAAGGCAACAACAACGTAGAGGCAGCAGCGCAGAGGCTGAAGGGAGTTCAGCAGTGTAGAGAGGCGGTGCTCACGTAGTGCAAAGCTGTAGCAGTGCAGTGGCTTCAGGAGGACAGTGTAAAGCAGCAGCTAAGGGAGTTTCAGTGATGGGATGTAGACAAACTTGTCTGTCAACGATTGGGTAGGAGTCTTTCAGTTGCTTACTTCTCGGCAATTGAGTTGTAGTGCAACAGTTGGTAGTGGCAGTGCTATGGGCATTATGATGCAACAATTTGAGAGGGAGTTGCAGTGCAAATGTGGCAATGTCAGTGGTAGTGACATGGGCAGCAATACAGAGAGCAACAACGCAGTGTATGCAGGGCAGTAGGCCAAGCATCAACAACGCAAAGACCAATGACAAGATCTTGTGATACATGGTGTGGATGTATTGCTAGAGCACACTCCATGCTAATAGGGAGTGTTTAGATTTTTTGTATTGGGGTAGCATCAGGTATGCTCTAGCCCTGAAACTTTGTGGAGGGGCTAAGAAACACAACACCTCCAAAACCCAGAAAGTTTGGATAAATTTCATCTTATGTGTGAGATGTTAAAACAATTTCTTTATTTTAATGAGGACCCTAAGTCTAACTTAGGGAGTTAGAAAAATTAAAATGAATTAATTAAACACATGTGATGAAATGTTCTAAGTGACACGGATCAAGCAGTCTTTTAATCTTAGCCGTCAATAAGAGATTAAATCACGACTGTTGATGTCTCAACGAAAAAGTATAAGAGAAAGGCTTGAGGGTCAGTTGGAGACACACACACGAAGGCAGAGCTGAGAGACCGAGCTAGAATTCTAAGGTGGGTTTGCTAAGAATTTCCAAAAGAGTTTTCTGTAGCGAGGAGTAGTATTGGCTGAGGGGATGATCTGATCTTGAAGCCAAGACTCAGCAAGAGGCAGAGGAGCAGCGCAAAGGAGCAGGGGTAACAACAACAACTACACAGCGCAGAAGGCTTCAGGCGCTACGCAGGTGCTACACAGGCCCAGGAGGGGCAGCGCTGCAGCTTCTGGAGGCCACCAGGGTTACGTAGAGGCCTTCCAGGGCAGCGTAAGGATTGCGTCACCCAGTCTGGGGTTACGCAGTCCCTTTTTGATCAGTGCAAGGGCATGCAAAGCCTAGCCAGGCTGACGCTAGGGCTTCAAGGGCAGCACTAGGGTTTCTAGGGCCAGAAATTGGCTGAGTCTTGTAAATCCTATTTAAGGGTGTGGATCAGTCAACTTTTGGTCTCAAAACAGTAGGTATTGCTGCAGATCTATTATTTTCTCTGTCGGGTTAACTAATTGGGTGCCCAGATTTGTTGTACTCAGATTCTACTTAATAATAAAAAACCCTCATATCTGTTGCACCGGTTTTCCCGCATTGGGTTTTTCCGGGGACATTTGTCCAAAAAATCTGTGTCACTTTGTTGAATGAGCACAATATTCAGTAAATGATATGTATGTGTGTAGGATGTTAGTTGTGTCTACTTCGGTATTTTCTGGAAATAACTTGTATAATTTAATCACAAGTAGGAGAAGTAAACCAAGATACCGCAGTAGGATTTCTGTATTATTGTATTCAGAAATTTTCACATGAGGAAGGTGATCCCATTAGCCACTTGGAAGATGACATTGAAGATTACTTCCACATTGAAAAGGGTAAATGGGAAATTGTTGGTCCTCAATTTTGTGTTCCCATTTATGACACCAACAGGGAAGATGAGGTTGAAAGTGGTATCCCCTCTCTCTCAGGTATTATTTATGATGAAATATCCATCAACACCCTTGAGAAGAAGGATCATTATTTTCCCTTACATGAAAAGGATGATTTTGAGGAGGAAAAAGACACTGAATATAATACTTCACCCTCCCCTTTGCTTCATCCACTTGTTCATCACCTCTAGTCTTCCAGAAGTGATTCCCTCTCCCCTTTCCAAATTATCTCGAGCGACCATGAGCCCTTTCCCTGTTTTGAGAATGGTGTCAAGGAAGAGCCCCTCATTGAATATACTTTGTCTCCTTCGACATACGCTCACAATCACGCGCACTCTATAAACTTCCCTCTCCAATGTGACCATCACTGTGAGCGACCTATTTGTTTCACCCCTTCTTTCCCTTGCCCTTCCTTCCCCTCTCATCACGACCTTGTGGCATCTACGAAACATATACTAAGAGCAATGCGCGTGATAGGGAGTTCTTGAGAGTGATCATCCATTCCTCCATTTTGTGCTTGGAGGGAAAGCCCGACACTTCTAAATTGACTCGTTTTCTTTCTCCTAGGGATTCCTTGTACCTCGAAGGAGGATCCTGTTCTCCTGCCTCCCACCCCCTTCATCCTCCATGTGACTATGACCACATTTGATTTGAGATTTGCACTGGCTTTATGATGACACGTAGTGGTAGCATATCTATATGCATGTTAGAGTAGGATGCATCCATGTTGATTTTCTGCATTAGGAATAATGTCATACGATTTTTCTCATGATAGATTCGATGCATTTAGATTAAACTTTGCATATTTTTATTACTGGTTGATTTTATGAGATGACATTAAGCATGGATGATCATAAGACACCGTGAAAAACATGCTCCCCTGTGGCTTTGATCATTGACATGTGCAGATAACAGGTCTACAGTGACCAAGAGATTGTCTGAGTTCTCGTGACCTCCCGTTCGAGTAGCCTTGCCCACTTCTTCAAGAGATCACGTACCAGTTGGAGATAGATGTTACCCACCACTTTGTGGGTGATATCCCTAGGATAAATTTTTCTCCATGATGGACGTCAGCCGACAGCCGACAGCCCCTTGCAGCCTTCTTCTAGCTCGTTGTGCCATTTCTCCACCACCTGAGCTAGCAATGTGGTCCCTCATCCATCTATATTGATCATATGTTTGAAGGTGGGCCTCCCGAATCTAAAGGTATGTCTTGTCATTTTGTAATTGAGTATTGGGTTTACTTATCATGGATACTTATGGACATGGATTGATGGGGGGATTTGGAGAAAAGAGTGGGCTTAGTTTGTGCTCCTGTCCCCTTGATCTCTTCTGGATGTTACCTTTGGATCTTAGTCCCGTAGGATCTCCTTCATTGACCATTTGGTTCTAGGGTGGTACTACTTGGGAAACACTGACTTTGGGTGCGTGGTCCCACTCCTTTATTTGCATATATTATTCCCTTTCCACTCACTATACCCCCATTCATCATTTCTCCCAACTGGGTCCACATAGCCCCCATGGGTCCACATAGGGTCAGCATCACTATCCCCCTTCCCCCACCTTGGGTCAGGCTTGGAATGATGCCCCAGAGCTTAAATCAATTAAAAGAAAAAGAAAAAGCATAAATGGTCACACTTAACAGGAAATTGTACCAAAAATGCAAAAGATGGTCAAGACAAAAATGATTAGCACGTGGGAAAAAGCCAATGCATGACCTTTGCACCTTACCCATGGCCATCACCCTGGTTCCATAGGCCCTAGATGAGCCTCCTTTGTCATACAGGAACTCATGATTATCCCAATTCCTAGAGGGAAATGAACCGCCCTACCTTGAAGGGGTAATCATTGCTATATCTGACACATCATGCTCTTATCCTTGAGCCCCAAGCAATTAATTAAATAAAATTCGTAGAAGGTAAAAGGAATACAAAGAAGGGTGGAAAAATCATGGCTGGGACACCTCATGTACGGCGATTGCTCCCTCTTAAACATTATATACACTGGTGTGGGCTTCCCCTTACCTGGCTACCCCTATGCCCCAATATGTGGCCCAAGACTGCCTCTTTCATTCCCTATTCTGCTTCACTTATTTATCACTTGCCACTCCCATTCAAAGGATGTACCTTGGACCTACTATTCCCTTTAAAGGCTGAAATTACTTAATAAGGTACATGGCTAACCCCCTTTGGAATAGGGAGACACTAGTGCATGCCAAAGCCCACTACGAAAGGGCATGCCATTGTGAAGTGCCCACTTTGTTATCCATGAATTGTAAGCCCTTTTATATGATTACTCTAATGACTGGTTGTACTAGTGTCTATTTAGCTCGTTTAATGCATGGGCCATTGTTAGATGAATGAAATGTCCTAGAGATTGTCTTATCTCGATAATATTGCACCATTTGTATAAAGTATAAATGCTTGAAGGTCACTTTTCTTCTTTTTTCGTTAACATTGGATGAAGTTGACTTTCTGAGCCTCCTTGATCAAGAAGCCGAGTTTTCGATCATTATCATCCTTGACTCCATATCCCCAAGGGAAATAAGCATTGGTCCCTCAAAAGGGTGGTCATTTTCCCCTTCTTTTCACCTTTTTCCCTTTTTTGCCAGCTCTAGCCCTGGTAGGTCACCTGGGGCATTAATTTCTCGAGAATTCACCCACAGAAAAAATTCAATCTCTTGAAGGCTACTGCGCTTGTGGGTCCCCTCCCTCTCCTTCGGCTTTGAGGCAATTTCAATTGTGGAATCTTCGGGAATCCCAGGCCCTAGCTCTAGGACCAATATTTTCCTTGGCATCCCCAAGACTAGACCCTAGTAGAATCAATTTGACCTCTTGAAGAAAAATTTCTTGTTTGATCCTTACCCCTCACCTTGTCCAGGATAGGAACATCATTGGTTTCTATATTCCATCCCCGAACTTGGGCTAGGTCCTCTTGGTTCTGGGTTGTCCTGTTACCTATCAAAGACTAGTCATGAAGGGCTATTTGGGAAACCAAGTTCATATAGTATTTTAGGGATCGGGAAGTACCTCTCCAAGTTGTACCCTTCTACCTTATTCTCACCCTTTCTCCCTAGGAAGGCAAGTCCCTTGCTTAAAAAGCAAGCAAGCACGATTTCTTCACCTCCTTCTTGGGAAAGGGTTACTGGGATCACTTCATACTTATCCATTGACATACCCTTTATAAGTGGCTTCCCAAAAACATTGGGACTCTTCCCATCGGTGAAAGTAGGTAAAGAGCAGGGAATCTTAGCCATGGTGACAGTGGACTAAGCCTCCACGATTGCCCTCAGTCTAGCAATTGGCCTATTAGGAACCCCTTTAGGTCCCCCGCTGGTTTGAGTGGTAACAAGACCAACTTGTAGTTGTCTGGGACGACTTGTACTTTGAAGGTTTCCAGGACCTTCTAGACTCAAAATAAATTCTTTTACAAGTTACATCTTGCCTGGAAGGGTCTTATAATCATGATGTTGACTCTCTTGACTCATGACAATAAATCTTATGACCTAACAAACCCTAGAAGCATGAAGAACATGCTTTTACTTAGAAGACCATCAATAAAGAGCATGAAACCCTTGCTTTAAAATAATAACTTTTTCTTTTCTTCTTTCATTTGTTACATAAGATAAATATTGAAATGAGTACACTAACAATTATGAGGACCAAAATTAGTTACATTTCCAACAAGTTTTGGTCCTGGTTTTGGTTTTGGATATCTCATTTTGATCTGATTCTATAAGATAAGGATTGTTGGATTTTCCCCCTTGTGGGGTTTTTCCCTGGCTTAGACCCTAATTTTGTTGTCTCTTGCCTCTTTGTTTTTCTTGAAAGAATGAACATTTGTATAATTGCTTGATGAAGAACACTTAAGAAGTAATAAGAAGACATTAAAACATTCACAAGTAATTATCAAGCTAAGAGGAATCAAGCCTAATTTACCCTAAGCTTGGTTTCTCAACAACCCATGGTCTTGTAACAAAGCCTATTTACGAAGTAAGAATTTCCATAGTAAAGTGGGGGTAAATCTCCATGGATAAGAATTTTGTTCCATGTTTTTTCAAATGTATATAAATTATATGTTAGTTCTTTTTATAATTAATAATAGGAATAATAATTTAAAATAAAGTTATAATTTAGTTAGTTTTATGATTTTTTTTTTTAAATTTTAACAACATGAAATGTATTATGAAGTAAGTGCTTTGATGCGTATTATGGATTGATGACTATCAACATTTATCGGAAATTTACTTTATATCGCTGCATTAGTTTAAGTTATAGAAATAAATAAATACATAAGTATACATAGTTTATTAATTTATGTTATATTTTATTTTTATTATATATATATATATAATGGAAAACCTCATCCAAACCTTAAAAAAAAAACTGAATTCGAATCAAACTTGATAATTGTCAAAATTGAACCGTGTGATATAGACTACAAGTTCTCATCAAAATGACTAATCCAATACAATATATCCATGGAAGTCTGGCCATTCCTTCTTTAAAGCATACAACTCATATAAGGATTTTAGTTTGATGTAGCGGTTATTGCATATTCTATAGATTACATGCTATAAAACTGAACCTGTTATGACTTTTAATCAGCTTTGAAGTGAGAATGTGAAATATCTACTCAATTTAACTTATGTGAGTGTAACCCATAACAGGATACCGTAAACAAAAGTCAAGTGATGTACTATAAGAAGCTGTAAGAAATACTTGCTACAAACTATCTGAATGGAAATGGTCAAACATAATGGTTTTCTTAAAGTTGCAATATGATGGTATATCATCAAGACGTGACTAATTTCTATCCTTTCTGCTTTATATACCAAAGAAAAGGATTACCTTACTAATGCCACGACAAAGAATTGGGTCCACTCCAAACTCTTCTGCATCATGCACTGAGTGATGGGTTTCCCAAGACGCAAGGCAGGATTGAACCTTTTCCTTCTCAAGTTCAATATCTTCAGTCTGTTGTTCCTCTGTGGGTGATTCAGGTTCCTCTCCAAGACCCTGTGACTGTGCATCTCTTGATTCTGGATTAAGTATATAAGACTCCAATTTCCAAAGACACAGAAAGAGGAGTAAAATGGATATCACAGCACCGAGGACACTTTGCATTATAAATCCATTCCATCTGAAAAAGTAGAGAATTGTTGATGACGAGGAGGGAAGAAATCCATTCTGTCCAGTAATATTGTCAACAGAGGAAAGCACCATATGCAAGCTTGAGATAAGAGTATAGGGAGGATCAATGATACTGAGTAAAATATGCCAACCAACTGAAGATAATTTACCTGCAAGTAGGAATCCCGTGGTATTGAAAACTAGACCATGCATATTTACTTCCTGAAATTACTTCAAAAAGAAAAATTAAAACATTCACCTACTTAAGTAATATCAACATGGAAGATGATTACAATGATGTTCAAATTTTGTGTGGTAAGCATGGTTTCGTTCACTTGGAAAATATTGTTATCAACAGCCAATATCTACCATAGGTGATATATTCTCTGAATAATCGAATTAATCCCAATAAAATCAGCGAAATGACTATTTGGAAATAATCCCAGCTATTTCGTTTAACACTACAGGTACATCAATTCTGGCTGATTGTTTCCCTATCATGCCAATTTAACCTTTTTGGGATCCTTGCCAATTAATTGTCAATTATGATTACTTCTTCTATCCTATGTACAACTATCCTTGACCGTTGCATATATATTTTTCACACTTAAAAACATTTTAAACTGATGACACTTATGTTTGTCACTTGTTAGGTTTTTGGCTATCAAATTTTCCTCAAGTTTTGGTGCTCTTTCGTTTTCAATCTAAATAACAAAACCAAATGCTCTTACACAAATAACTTTACACACAATTTCTGTAAAACTGTACTACAGATTTGTTAAATATAGCTGTAGTATTGCACATTTCTCTATAAACATTCCATGAAGTGCAGAACATAGTAGCTAATCTAAATTATCTTGAGAATATCGGACAGCCAAAAAAAAAAAAAAATCTAGAAGTGTTGGGAAAAAGAGAAATTTCAGAAATGCAGTTTCTTTAAGGTCCTTATTGAAAATTTATATAAAAGCAAGAGAACTAATCTCAGATAAAAAAAGTTTCTTTATTTTTTGAATATTTACGATCAGAAAATAAAAAGGAATTCCTAATCTCTGTTATGAATAAAATGATATAAATAATGTAAACAATAAATAATTATTAGTTAATTAGTATTAGGTGGAAGAGGCATGTCTAAATGGGACATGACCTTTCGTGAAGAGGTACCTATCTAGGTATATAAGCAGGCCTCATTTGTATCATCAATCATTCTTATTCATTCATCATACATTTTAATATATAATATTTGTATCCTCGATGGATATTTTCATATTCCAAGTAATCTGGAGTATTTAACGAGAAGTATAAACTTTGTTCACTTTAGTTGGTATCGGAAAAACAGTTCGAGACCTTCGACGCTTAGCCGCTACATAGAGCCACGCACTAAATACGTTTCTGTTGAGCGGCTAAAAATAGTCAACCTTGTTGTCGTTGTGTTGAAGCATTAATAACTTTTGGAGTTCCTTTGTGAGAAGCCTTGGCCATTTTCAAAGAAGATTTAAAAAAAGAGTCTAATATATTTATAAATATAAAAAAAAAGAGTTGGAAAAATATAAAAAGAATTAAAAAAAAAGAGATAAAAAAAGCAAAAAGGTTATATTAAAAAAAAAGAAAAAAAAAGGGAAAGATTGAAAAACTAAAGTAAATATATTGAAAAAATTATATATATAAGAGAAAAGAGAGATTATATTTAAAAACCAAACTTAAAAAAAATAAATAAAGAGCCGGACTTGTGTTAAAACCCTTTTCGTTGTATTAGGCACTCGGACATTCCCACACGAGCTATTCCCTCCAGGCCTTCCTCCTTGCCTTGTCGTGGTCAAGATAAGCTAGCAGCCCAACACACCTCCCTCGCCTCCCAACGCTCAGAAGAAACCCAACCGATCGACTACGCTAACATCAACCCACTTGATCGCCTTTCCATTTTTGGGCCATAGTTACCTTTTTCAGGCCTTCTCTGCGCATCGTGTTCCATCCAACCATATCGCATCTGGCCACTGCCCGACATCGTGCTTGTTCCCCACCGCATATCTCTGTCTCTGCCCAAACTAAACTCGATTGTTTCCTTATTGTTCGACCATATCTCTACAACGCTAACTGTGGCACACGGTTTTCCCGTTGTCTTCCCTACGCCGTCAACTCTTCTAGTCCCCCATACCACTGCGACGTCTTCACCCAGTTCGGATAACCTTGCGGACAATTGTTGTGTCTTGCTCTGTGAAATTTAAACACCACATCCATACAGTGTGATTCCACCCATTCGTACAGTCACGCCGCATCGTTGGAAACTTTTAATTTTTGAGGAAATATCTCGTGATTAAAGGTTTCAGTAGTTAAAAAAAAATTGTCATTCCAGTATTAAACTCTACTTAGTGAAAGGTTACCCAAGAAGGAATTAACCCTTACATACATATAAAGTCCAAAATCTTAATTGTTGAATGAGGTTTTTTTTATAAGGCCATAAAAAGGGTAGATAATTTATTACATTTTGATCTCAAGTAAAAAGGTATGCTCACAAATTTAAGTCATATATATTAACTATCACTCCACCCATAAATACAAGCATGTGGTAATAAAGGGATACACTATTAAGTGAAGAGAAGAATTAATGCAATATTTTATTTACTTGGTTATATCAAAGTGAATGTTTGATTATTCCTTTATTTAGAAGGAGAAATAAGAAGGGAATTTTTAACACAAGTGTCCAACATACGTTAAAAAAAAGAAAAAAAAGAAAAAAAAAGAGACCTTGTTATATTTCCAAGTAAAGGTATCTCATACAAAGAATATATAAAGTTTATAATCTAAGTATCATTGACGAAGTTCATTTTGACAAGCAAAAATGGAGTCTAACTCGAAAATAAAAGAAGGAAGATTTCTAGAAACCTCATGTAATTATGCTTTAGCGCTATTTAGAACTAAAGGGTCTATTGCGAGAAAAGACGTCACTATTGCTATCTCACTTGCCGAGGATAAAAATTATATAACGCCTAAAATTGCAAACCAATTGGTGATTCCGGAGTTAAATATAATCGAAAAATTAGACTTTTCCGGCACAATACAATGCGAAATAACTAACTTACAGTTAAACATTGGTGATTATACATTTATATCGAAATTCTCTATTCAATCCTTACTTTTTAACGATAGTGACATTGTGTTGGATTCACTCCAGATAAAACTCTAGGATCCTTTATCCTAAATATGAAAAATAAGTTTTTGACATTCTCCCACAAAAAGAAAAAAATAACGCTACAAGACGTTATCTTGAAGCCAAATTCAGTGACGCCTGAAGACATACAAGAAATTTCAGAAGTAATTTTTCAAGAAGGTAAAAAGGTGATACAAAATATGCAAAGAGAAGTTGACAAAATCACTGTTGAAAAAAATGAAGAAGTTTCGCGACTAAAAGACCATAGTAAAAAATTACTGACACAAATAAAGAAGCTTAAGAAGGACAAGAACTCATTAGAAAACAAGGTACAACAACTTATCACGAAGGAAGCATCGAATATAGAAATTCAAGTTCATGAAAAGACATCAAATAACGATCCAGTTAATAACACAATTCAAGAAGAGGGCAAACTAGTTGAAGTAAAGAGGTACTCAGAAGTCTTGAGTAAAGATCGAGAAATTAACCATTCAACGTCCATAGCTAAAGGAAATTAGGTACTTCAAATAAATCCATAAAACGACTCAAACAAGATAAGGGAAAATCAGATCACTAGAATTCCTTATCGACATCCGAATCACGGGAGTAGACAACTCGATCAAGCTACGTATTCATAACAGAATGAACAAACTGATGTTCCAAAGTATACTAATGTCGGTGCAATCCACTCATGTGATTACAATTCATCACAAGTTGCCAGTCACCGCAAGATTCCACAGAAGATTGATCTAGGATGGTCTGATCCCTTCTCAGTGCGACAATTTTGTTTGCCACTTAGAGGATCATATCAACTTGTATCAACAAAAATGACTACCCCGAGAAGAGAAGACATTCGTAGCAGGAAAAAGAGAGAAAAACAAGCTTTGAGGACAAAGCTTTTTGAGGAGTTATGAATAAAATGATATAAATAGTGTAAACAATAAATAATGATTAGTTAATTAGTATTAGGTTGAAGAGGCATGTCTAAATGGGACATGACCTTCCGTGAAGAGGCATTTGCCTAGGTATATAAGCAGGCCTTATTTGTAACATCAATCATTCATTCCTCATATGATTTAATATATAATATTTGTATCCTCAATGGATATTTTCATATCCAAGTCTTCTGGAGTATTTAACGAGAAGTACGAACTTTGTTCACTTCAACCTCTTCTGAAGAGCTATTAACATAGAAATAAAAGCAGAGTACTCTGTCTGATCCTAAGTTATGAATCATATTGATTGTGCCGTGATGAATTATCTCACTACTATGCATTGTGATGTTCTGATCACAACGCGTTGTGCTTAAGTGCTGTAATGGTGTTTTTAAACACCACCCATCATCTTGGAACATGATTAGTCTTCAGTTTATTTCTTTTAGATTATGTTGTTTTCTGTTCAGGTTCATTCCCTAACATGGTATCAGAATTATCAGTTTTAATCTAGCCTTGTTCTCTTCAAATTATGCAGAATCAGATCTTGTAGCGATTGACTCTGGGTTGATTGATTTGTTCACTAGAACCTATTTGAACTGTTCAAATCTACTAGAATTTTGAAGATGGCTTCCAAGATAATCTAGTCATTTTGAATGGACACTATTATGCTATTTGGGTATTAGACATGGAAACCCTGCAAAAGAGAAAAGGGATTTGGAAGTATACAAAGACTGCCATTCTAGAGTCGAAGGATGACCAAATGAAGTTTGTCATCGATGGAAAGAAAGACAAGGCTGTTGGGGTCATTACAACCTATATTGCTTAAGAAATTTGTTTTCATACAAGCAGGATTGGCTATCCTCATGAGATCTGGAAGATGTTGAAGATGTTGTTTGACAAAGTTGACAAAAGCCAAGTCATGCAGCAAGAGAAAGAGTTGATCTCTCTTTATTCCCATTCCTTTGAAAGGTTTAAGAGCTATTTAGCTTGTATCAAGGAGCTGCAGTTGATGTTGGAAGAATGTGGAAAGAATTTTGTGAAGAAAGATGGACAACTCATTGAACTGGTCTTAATGAATCTGAGAACACCTTATGATGCATATTGTTCCTCATTCTACACCAACTAGAGATCGGACAAGGAAGATGGAAAGGACTACACGTTTGACACTCTTTGTGATTTGTTGATCAAGGATCGACAAAGGTTACTTGATGAAGGAAAACGTGGTGGTAAGTAGCAGATAAACTTGCCAAAGAGAAAGAGCATGTCAAATCAAAAGGAGAGAGAGAGAGCGGGAAGGAATACCTCGATCATAAAGGTAAAGAGAAGGGTGATGGGTCGACATCAAAAAGGAATAATTGAAAGAAGAAAATATCTCATTACTGTGAGAAGACAACAGTCAGGACATACGGAAAAAACTTGTTGGAAGAAGAGTAGTGAGTTGTGTGAAAATTCCTTGAAATGCAACAATTGGAATTTATTCTTCTAACTAATTAATTATGTAGTTTATATTGTTACGACAAAATAACGAATAAATCACACTGCAATTTTTTCATTATAAAAATACTACGGAAAATAAAAA
The DNA here is from genome assembly GCA_034641835.2 of Pinus albicaulis. Classification (NCBI taxonomy): domain Eukaryota; kingdom Viridiplantae; phylum Streptophyta; class Pinopsida; order Pinales; family Pinaceae; genus Pinus; species Pinus albicaulis. The sequence continues at coordinate 1,135,023,056 of CM076581.1, forward strand.
AAGGAACAGAAAAAATAGAGCACACACACAATAAAATTGACACCATTATTTTTGGACAAATCTCCCCGGAAAAACCCAATGTGGGAAAGCTGGTGCAACAAATGAGAGTTTTATTATTATTCTTCAGCAGCAAAAATTATAAGTACAATCTGGATGCCAAATTGGCAATCCTCTCCAAAGGTATCATTGACAAAATTATTAACGAAAATTTTCCCTTATCTACAAGAAATCCATAAACACTCTGACCACTTGATTTGGCTATCCAAGATTCCTGCATAGATGTTGTTTAACCAGTAACTTGCATTGCCTGAATCTGCCTCTGATCAAGACATCCTGTCTGCTGCTGCTGGAAGTGATTCTCCGGCCCTCAGGAAAATTACCCTGGCCTCTGACAACTGAATCGACCTCCTCCTCAGCCAAATCGAACTTCCCTTTGAAGGAATAACTTGACCTCCTTTGGCTAACTCTTCCGGCACTGGAAACCTCTGCCAAAAATTCTACTGTTGCTCCTCTTCCTCTGCTACTAATCTCTTGGCTCGAATTATCTTCCTAGTTGAATCACTGCTCTCTGGGAAATTCGATTTGCCTAGATCATTCACCTACTCTATGTGTCTATCTCCAACCCAGTGTCCTGCTCTTAGAATCTCTCGTTGGTGAACCAACGATCATGATTAGATACCCCTCAATAGCTAAGATCATCTCAAACTCAATCCGTGTGCGTTTCTAGAGCATTCTCACCTTTCTCAGTTAATTGTTGTTAATTAATCACTTTTCCTAAGTTATACTTAGCAAATATTTAATTATTGATCAATTAACTTAGTTGAGTTGTCTTTGGGTGTTTTCTCCCGAAACCTTTTCTGGGTTTTGGAGATCTTGTGTTTCATAGCCTCTCTGACCCAAGGTGAGACTAGAACACATGTTTGATGCTATAAAAACTAACAAATTGTAGCATAAGGTTAATATGCTTAAAGGAAAAGTGTTAGCTGAGAAATAAACTAGTGGGACAGTTGACAACTTTACTTTTTCCATTGGAGCTCAAACATTACATGCTCATGCTGCATAGAATAAATGGGTTGTTGATTCTAGATGTACTCATCATATGGGAAATGATGCTTCTATGTTCTCCTCCTTTGATAAAATTATTGAGAAAAATATTTATCTCTTAGATGATTTTTCTTTTGACATTGTTGCTTACAGTGATGTACCAAATCGACATTGAAGAATCATGTGCCTAGTTTGAGCACATATTTGTTATTAGTTTCCCAACTAAAACAAAATAGTAAGTTTGTTGAATTTTGGCTGAATTGGTTCTTTGTCAAAGATTTGAGGAAAGATAAGTCGATCGTTGTTGACGAGATTCTCTACCTAACGAATGGATTATATAAGTTCCATTACTTGTTCCAACTAGATGATGAACCGATTGATTTTATCACACAATCTCATAACCTAAGTAGACTATGGTACGAATGACTCATACATTTGAATAAGTCTAAAGACAATGGCAACACAGAACATGGTTTATGGTTTACCAAACGTTCTTCCAGCTGAGGGAGTCTATAGAGGATGTGTGTTGTGCAAGCATCATTAGGCACCATTTTCCTTTGGAAAGGTGCAACATGTGTAGAAACCGTTGGAGATGGTCCATAGTGATTTATGTTGCATTAACAAGTTTTCACTGGTAGATACAAAGTATATTTTGACCATTATTGATGGTTTCTCTAGGTTTACTAGGGTTTATTTTTGGAAGAAGAAGAGTTATGTGTTTGAAAAATTCAAGGAATTTAGGGCATTGGTTGAGAAACAATGTGGTCAACCCATTAAATGCTTGAGATCTGACAATGGGGAAGAGTATGTGAACTACCATTTGAAGAATAACTAGTTCAATCGAGTATCTCTTGGCAGAGGCTTGTCCCCCATATCCCGCAAGAGATTGGTGTGACAGAACATAAGGAATTGAATCTTAATCGACATGGCCTAATGTCTCTCACAAGCCAAAGATTTACTGACAAAATTTTGGGTTGAAGCTGTCTATTGTGCCAATTAACTTCTAAATCTTGTTATAAGAGTTGTATGGCAAGAAGCACTCAGTTAGTCACCTCAAAGTTTTGGATCTATTGCTTGGGCACATATATTTTATGATTGCAAAAAGAAAATGGATGCAATAAGTCATGCTTGCACCATGATGGGCTACTCTTAAGAGTTGCATTAGAGAACTTTTGATGTCTAAAATGGGTCTCCGAAGAAAAATGTACAACCAAAATAAACTTTATAAGAACCAATAGGATTCAAGATGATGATATCAACCATGGGGGATGATTCACCATTTTTTGGGTAAAAAAGTAAAAAGATTAAAAAATAATATAATAATAAAATTACGTTTTCAACTTGTATTTTCAACTTATCTCCCTAAGGTTTTACTCAAATTTCGAGCAGGAACACTCGTTGGATGCAAAATTTGATTCCTCACCAATGAGTACCCATATTGCATACTTTCGATGGACCCTTCTACACAAAAAATGAGAAATACATGAAAAAACGTGATGTATTTCTCATTTTTCGTGTAGTAGGGTCCATTGAAAGTATGCAATATGGGTACTCATTAGATAAGGAATCAAATTTTGCATCGAACGAGTGTTCCCACTTGAAATTTGAGTAAACCCATAGGGAGATAAGTTGAAAATACGAGTTGAAAAAATAGTTTTTCTTTTTTCCCTCTAAAATTTGATGATGTAATCTAATCTTATTTTATAATTTCCACTATTATTTTATAATTTATTTAGGAGGCCCATTTTAGACCTCAAAATTCCCATAATGAAAGCTTGTCAACAAGCTGAACCTATCAAACAACAACTCATTATCAGTGGAAATGTGATATATGATGATAAGTCTTCTAGCATTAAGTTGTTGAATTCTTCTAAACAATTGTATAGTTATCCCTTTGATGTTGTTGAAGATAATGGATCAACTATCCTTTTTTTTAGTGTCTCGACCACTCTGTCGACTTGCTCAACCAACCAACATCTCCGATTGAAGTTGTACCCTGTCCTAGTCGAATTTTTGAAGCAAGTGTTTGTTTTGCGACTCCTTGTTTACCTCGATGGGCCGCTAAAACAACCGAAGTTGCTGGACCTGATGTTGGTGATGTTTCGAAGTGAGAATCAACATGCCAACATTGCATTGACAGATTGTGTTCTTGAGACCTGTGATCCGGACTCCTATGTTGATGCACAAGGACGACCTGAATGAGAACAAGCTATGCCTGATCTTAATTCTCTTTTGAAGAATCACACTTGAGACTTAGTTCCGGAAGCACAAGGGAAGCATGTTGTGAAGTGTTGATGGGTATATAATACCAAATTCACTTATGAAGGTGTTGTTGAGCATTATAAAGCTTGTTTGGTCACAAATCACGACAAGAAGGCATCAACTACACTGAAACCTTTTCCCTTGCCTCAAAGATGAATTTTGATTGACGGATCCTATCCCTTGCTCCTCATTTTCAATGGAAAATTCATCAGATGGATGTTAGGAGTGCCTTCCTTCATGGTGACTTATTTGAAGAAGTTTACATGGGTCAAACCCCTGGTTTTGTGAGAGATTTGAATGTTGTATACCGACTTAAAAAGTCAGTGTATGGTTTGAAGCAAGCCCCTCATTGCTTCTTTCTCAATCTTGGGTTCAAACATTGTGAATCTGATCATAATCTTTATGTATTGCATTGTAATGGTGATACTTTGATTGGTGTTGTATATGTTGATGACTTGATAATCATTAGTAATAACATTGAACAAGTTTTTCAATTGAAGAGTAAACTTGCTGGCACCTTTGAGATGATCGAACTTGGTCTTCTACATTTCTTTCTTGTTCTACAAGTTCTACCAATAACTAAAGGTCTTTTTCTCTCTCAATCAAAATATGCATTGGACTTGTTGTACTGTGTAAAGATGGACAACTATAAGCCATGTGCTACACCACTTTAGTCGAGTGCCAAGTTGACTAAAGAATATAAAACTTTGAAAGTCGATGCTACCCTTTATCGATGACTAGTTGGGAGCCTTATTTATTTAACTCATACTCAACCTCATATTTCTTTTGTTGTTATAATGGTTTCTCAGTTTATGTAGGATCCGCAAGAAAGCCATTGGAAAGATGCAAAAAGTTTGTTACATTAAGGGTACCTCTCATTTTGGTATGAATATAGTCGAGGTTTAAATTTGTTAGTCAACTTCACTGACTCCAACTAGGGAAGCGACAATGATGAAATAGAATCTACTTCTAGCTATATGCTTCATCTCAATGTTGAGCCTGTCATTTGGTCATGCAAGAAAACACATGTAGTCTTTTGATGGACTACCAAAGATGAATATTATGGAGCTCTCAACTGAATATTGTGGAGGTAGTTTCGATTCGTCAACTCTTGAGAGAGCTTGGGATTCATGTTAAGGCTTCAACTACTATTTATTATGACAATTAGAGTGCGATTCAAGTTGAAGACAATCATGTTACACATAGTAAGATGAAGCATGTCAAACTTCATGCTCACTACTTGAGACAATTTATTCAAGAAAAGGTTGTAACCCTTTTATGTTGAAGGACAAATAATCAAATTCTTGATATTTTTACAAAGCCAATGGTCGAAGGTAAGTTCGTTAAGCTATGTAGTATGCTTAGGCTTTAGGAAGTCACAATTATGGTTGGGGGGGGGGAGGGGTGTCTTAGTGATGCAATTTCACCTAATGAACCTCCAAAACACCGTGTTGAGTATGTTGTCATTGTTGTCAAAGTAGGAGTAGATGCAGTAGGTACAGGTTGTAGTCGAATGCAGATGTCGTCATTGATGTTTGGGTTTGGAGGCCATTGATGTGATGGGTTCTAACCATAAAACATAGTTTGAGCAAAAACCCTAATTGAAAAGATGAAACCCTAACCCTAGGGTTTGGATCCCTTGTGTAGCTAATGATGATGCTGTGATGTTCTTGGTTCATGGATGTCGTGGACATTGCAAGTGGAGGATGAAACCCCAACTATTGGCGAAAACCCTAGTCTTAGGGTTTCGGTTCCTTGGATAGTAAGGATATCCTATAGTTGTTGGAGTTTTTGGAGCAACAATTGTCAATATTGTCTTGGAAACCCATGTCATTGGATTCTACTCGTCTTGCAGACTCCAATGGTATGTGGAGAATTTCATGGGCCTTCATAGTTTAAGAGAAATAACTAGTCAAAGTTGAAGACCCAATTTAGGGTCCAAACTCCAAGCGCTGGCGATGTGGCAACAATACGTGATGATGTGGCAGTTTAACAAAATAAGATTAAGGAGGAGCTCCATTAAAAGAATATATTTAAAATTCTATTGAGAAGAAAAAAGAAAAAAAGAAGGAAAGAATAAAACTAAAAAACAAAAAAAAAAGGAAAAGAAAGAAAGAATTAAAGAAGAAAAAGAAAGGGAATTATCCATAGTCCAAAAGTTAATTTGAATTTAATAAAGTAGGGAGGAATTTTTTTAGTCCCAAATTTATATCTCTCGAATGATATTTTTACCTAGTCGGCTCCTCAACGAGCCTTCATGACTATATATATATATATATATATATATATACAAAAGCACATTTGGACTAAATGAGGTAACAAAAAAAAGTCTCGCTCAACACCTATGGAGGACATAAAACACCTACGGCCACGAAAGATTATACAAGTATTGGTTCATGATTTTCTTTTTGGGTTCGTGGCTTTTATGGGATTGGCTGGGCTATTTTCTTTTGGTTTACTGGGATTCGTTGGGCCCTGTTACTGCTCAAACTAGCGGGGGTCCTAGGAGGGGTTCCTATAGAGCAACTACTAGGTCAAGTGTCAACAATGGAGCAATAGCCCACTGTCACCTCAATTAAAGCTCCCTGCTCTTTACGGAATTCCACTGATGGGAGGAGTCCCGATATTAGGGAAATCACTAGAAGAAAAATATCAATGATGTGTAGGAACTGATTCCAAGAGCGTATTCAAAGGAGAGACTATAATGATAGGGATTGCTTTCTTTAGAAGCAAGATGCATGGCTATCCAAGAAGGGCTAGAAGGAGACCTACATCTAGGGTTGAGGAGTATTTCTTGATTTGGAGTGCCCTACACCAAAGAATCTTAGAATAATAGGGTTTCCAAGCAATCCTTGTGAAATTGGAGTGACAAGGTTATGGGACCACAAAGAAGCCCTAGTGGACCCAAATGAGGTCAAGGATTCAGAGTGAAACTTCAAACAAGTGGTCTTGACTGAGTTAGGGAGAGAAAAAGGATCAAAGAGATAAGATTTGATTATAATGTTTAATGCAACGATCCTTGAAGAAGCCACTAACAAAGTGAGACTTAGGGAGAATGGCCTTTGAACTAGGGCTTGGCAAAACTTGAGATTCAAATGTTGGAATGGCTTCACATTTCGAGGACTTTTCAAGGACACACAAGAGCAATTCTAGACCAAGTTTCATCAATTTTGGATGGCTATAATTGATTTGATTTGATGCCCTAGGAGATACTACAGTTAGAGCCTTTTTGAAAAAAAAAGAGGTGAGAAAGATTTTCGTTTTGGTGATCATCTAGGACTAGACCAGTGCCTAGCCTATTGGGAGAATGGAGTCAAGAATGAGATTGGTTCAAGGTCTTCACTCTATCAAGGAGCCTAATTGCAATTTTTAATGCCCTAATGAAGTAACTACCTAGCTACAACAAGGATTTATACTTCAACTTGCCCAAAGAATGGAGTTTTAGGGTTAATTTTCGAAGACAACCCCTAGGAACATTCGCTTTTCCTTGCCTAATGAGAAACACATGCAATAGATCAAGGCTAAAAAGTGATTTAAGAATTTCACATTATTTAGAGCACAAGTAGCTTCATGATGTAGTGTTTCATACATTAAACATTTAATGAATTTTTTGCATAAAAGAGAAATTTACATGGTAGAAAAAGTATATCCATCCATTACATTTGCAAGAGAGAGAAGCCCCAAAATAGGATACCAATCCAAATCCAAGTGATGATAAAATGAAATGATCATCACATCAATATAAATCCCCCCCAAGGGATTTGATTTGCCTAATAATGCCCCAACTAATAAAATAATGTGCCAAACTATCATTCCTTCGTCACAAGCCCACCAAGATAGCTCCATAATACAATAATAAGCTTTCCAAGAGGGAAAATTAATAGATATAATATGTCAAAGGCCCAGTGAGGAGGTCTAGTTGTTAAAATTGGCAACTAGGGTCATATAATGGAGATGGTATCTTTCGAGAGGTGCAAGATTGATCTAAAGATCATCTTGTTTGGATGAGCAGAATTGTGATTTTGAATTTATTATTCACACGTGTAAATAGTTAAGGTCGGCCAGAATCAAATGTAGGCTCATGAAGCCCAACAAATGTGTCTCCACACCCTCAACGAATTGTATAAATAAGAGTGACCTTTTCCTCATTTTGGACATCACTCACTCATCATATCTTTCTCTCTCCTCTCCTCATTGGTTCATACAACACTGAGCAACTCTTCTTCTCTTCGCACGTGTGGTAGGAGACCGAAGTTTTTAGGGTCAAAGTACAGGTCAGATTTCTGAATTCTGGACAATATTGACCAGCATTGACCAAGGGTTAACCCTTCATCTTTGCAGCGGTTTTCAAGCATTTTAGGAGGCCGCATGGATTGACACAAATTTCGGGGCATTTGGCACAGTTTAACCGAGGTTGACTTCAGGTTTGACTGCAAATTTTACAACATTGACTGGGTTTGACTTTCTCTCTCTTGGAAGGCCAAATTTGTTCGCTGTTGACCGAGCTGCTTGGAGGACATTTTGGAGCCCCTTTGACCAACGTTGACTTTCTGGTTAGGGCTGCAGTTGACTACTGATTTTGACAAGACTATTTTTGGGTAAGTTATTTTGATATTTGTACTCTCTCTCTCTGCCGAACTATTGAAGAATAATAAGAAGAATTTGATCAAAGGGTTTTCCCCACATTGGGGTTATTCCATGGCATCCGCCAAATATTGTGTCCTCTTGTTTTCTTCTTATTGTTTATGCTCTATTTGCATTTACTATCAATGTGATGAAGTTAATGTGATTGCTAATTTGGAAATTGATATTGGGCTAATAAAGAAAATTGAAGTAAATTTCTCTTAAGCATAGAACATACCATTCTTATCTAAAATTAACATGGAATCAGAGCCCAGGTGAAGACAAAGCCCAAGCAAGAGTGATAAAAGCAATCACTGAGATCTGTTGCACAAGGACAAGAGTCATTGGCTTCTTCATCTTACTTCAAATCTCGGGACAAGTTCAATGATAAATCTTATTATCATGCATGGAAGATGTCTCTAAGCTTAACTTTGGAAGCGAATGCTGTCATGGATTAGGTGCAACGAAAGATTGATGAGCCTCCTTCAAATGCATCAGCTGCCACTAAAACAAAGTACAAGAAAGGTGAGGTCAAAGCTAAGAAGAACATCAGGGATTCCATTCAAAAGCATTTGGTTGCTTACATTTCGGAACTAGGCACATCTAAGGAGATGTATGACAGGTTGGTTAGCATGTTCAAAGCTAGCAATGCAAAGCAAATCCTCTTTCTCAAGAACAAGATGAAGGACATCAAGATGGATAGAGGGGAATCCATCCAATCCTACTTCATGAGGATTACTGAAATAAAAAATTATCTTCTAGTTGTTGGAGAAGTTATTGCTGACCGGGAGCTCACTCTTATTTACCTTGGAGGTCTTCTCCGAGCATGGGATGTGTTTTTTACCACTATCGTCAACAATGATAGGATTCTAGGTTTTGATGAATTGTTGACTAGATGCACTCAAGAAGAAACAAGGATGATGGAGAGAGACATGCCTTCAAATAGGAATGATCCTATTGCATTCTCCACTCATGCTAAAAGGAAGAACAATGTTGGTCCAAATAAACAAGGTCAAGGAAGACAAGGAGTCAATAAGGAAGAAAGGGAAGATGTTTTAATTGTAATAGGTTTGGTCGCTATGGTAGAGAGTGTCCTAAGAGATGATGATGACAATTGCAACAATTTCAAGGGAAATGGAAATCAAAGAAATAACAGATTCAACAACAAAGGAAAGAGAAATGTTCTCACTGCACGATATGGAAATGGTCAACCTACTAAGAATTCAAGAAAATCTATGTAGGAGGAATCTAATGTTGTTGTCCTCACCACTACCTCTCCTCCAGACACATTGGAAAATTGGTTGATTGATAGTGGTGCCTCAAGGCACTTCACTGGGTTTAAAGAGGCCCTCTCAAATTTGATTGAAAAGGAAACCAATTTGGAGATCATACTTGGAGACAATGCCACCTATTTACAAGATGTATTATATGTACCTTACTTGAAGAAGAACCTGGTGTCTATTTCGACGATGGAAGACAAAGGCTTCAAGGTGGAATTTATTGATGGGAAGGTACGCATTTGGCAAAGGAACTTCAAAGGTGCTTTTACTCTTGGATTTAGGGTTGATAGCCTTTATCAGGTTGGAGGAAGTTCTTTGGGAGCCATGACATGCAACACTTCTCTTCAATCCGAATTATGACACCAGAGGTTTACTCACCTTCATTATAAAGCTCTACTTGATGTCAGGCAGATGGTCACAGATATGCTCGAATTCAAATTTGATCATGAAGGTGTTTGTCAGGGTTGTGCCGAAGGAAAATATATAAGGGGACCATTCCCCTCCAACGATAGTAAGACTACCGACATTCTGCAATTGATCCATTTTGATTTGTCTGGTATGTTGCCCGTAACATCTTTGGGAGGATATTTGTACTATGCTATTTTTTGTGGACGACTTCTCTTGCAAAACTTGGATCTATTTCTTGAAGAAGAAGGACGAAGTGTTTAAATGGTTCTGCTCTTTCAAAGCCTTGGTTGAAAATCAAATAGGGAAGAAGATCAAAATTTTAAGGACCGATAATGGAACCGAATATGAGTCAAATCTAAGTTGCAGGAAACGTAGGGTAGGGGTCCATTTCCGCCCTGAAACGAAACGGAAACACGTTTCCCCGTACCGTACAACCTGGAAATGCATTTCCGTCCGTACTGGGCCGTTTCCTGTGGGGGAAACGAGCCCAGTACGGACGAAAATGCGTTTCCGGGCTGTACGGGCGCGTTTCCGTCGTTTTGTAATATTTAATTAGCCTTGCTAATTGGAATATTACATTTGTTATTTTGCAGCTTTAGGTAGAGAATAATAAAACAAGTGAGAAATAGAGGGTCACCTCACTTTGATCACTTTATAATAAAGTGTTCTTTTTCCTAGTAGATTACCGTTGTAACTTAGAGAGGGGGCCTTGGGGGTCCACGTGGATATGATGGGGGAGGCAACAGGCTAACCCAAGGTAAACTGCGCAGATCCAGGATGAGTTAAGTTTTGGAGGGAGTTTGATGTTATAAAAGGAGAGGCTCTCACCTCATTTGATCATTCATGATTTGATATTATTATTGATAGCTGGACTTCTGTCTGCTTCAGCACGCCGGTTGTTTAGTCGGTCTGCAGCACTGTTTAGTGCACGAGTGTCTCCGGTCGAAGATCTCACCCTTAGCCTCGGGGGACTTCGAGTGCCTGCCCTGGTAAGGTTTTTCTGGTTTCACCCTTAACCCGAGACAGTGCCGCCCTAGTAGAGTTTGTCAGCGTGCGATTCAGTAGCGGCAGCCGGTTTCGGCATATCGAGAGGAAAGCCCTCTTGTGGCTGCGCTGAGCAAGAGAAGGAAGGACGCTGATTCTTGAAGGAGAAGGACGCTGTCTCATCTGGAGAGAGGACGCTGATCCTTTCAGGAGAGGAAGGACGCTGTCCAAGGAGGACGCAGTTCCAGTCTGGCAAAGAAAACGCTGTTTGGGGAGCAGAAGGACGCTGTCTAGCCCTAGAGTGAGGACGCTGTCCATTTCAGGAGGTAAGGGTTGCAGATCAGAAGGTTTATTGCTAGATCCAGTTGTGGGAAGGATAGATCTTGCAGATCTAGTCTTGTATATTGCAGATCTAGTCTTGTATGTTGCAGATCTGGAGGTTCAGCCCTAGATCCAGCTTGAGGAGTGACAGATCTGAGGAGATATTGATAGATCTAGTCCAGATCTGAGAGGATAACACCAGATCTAGCCCTAGAGGTTGTGGATCTGAGGAGATAGTTCCAGATCTAGTATAGATCTGAGGGTTTGGCATCAGATCTGATATTGGAGGACGCAGATCAGGGAGTGAAGGACGCAGATCTGATTGGAGGCTTCAGATCCATCAGGTGGGACGCAGATCTGAGGAGCAGGCTATTGTGAGAAGGGTTCATCAGCGTTTTCCAGCATTCTGTAGCAGGATCATCTGTCTGGAGGGTTGAGGGCTTGTGCTTCACCTGTTTCTGCGCTGTCACTAGCAGAGACAGCGTTTGCCATCTGTGAGGGTTTGCAGCTTGAGATCAGCCCAGTTCCAGCGTAGTTCATCTCCAGTCTTCAGAGCAGCTAGGACGCTGTCCTTGTTGCAGCCATTTTCTTGTATGGGAGGGTCATCACTTGCCTAGGGCAAGGATAGGTGCACTGATTCTGATTTACTTGTACTCCTCTCTATGTACTTTCTGATTAATAAAATGGCTCAGTTTCTGGTATCACATGTGTCATGATTCAGTGATCTGGTTCAATATTGTATTTTCTATATCTGTCTGGCATATTTCTGTTTATTACTGGTTATTTCCCTTTGGGGATATTACAGTGGTATCAGAGCTTAGATCTGGCTCAGCCTGTGGTGCTAGCAATCTATGGCACCTAGGGGTCGCCCCAGTCTCCTCGGGGGAAGCGATTCTGATTCAGAGGCAGAACGGAGGAATCCAATGGAGGCCATGTTGGCAAAGTGGACGGAGAAGTTGACTGAGAAGATGGATGCAAAGATGGATGCATTCATGCAGGAGGTAACTAAGAAGGTTGCAGAAGGGACGCAGAAAGAGCCCCTTAGGGCCTTTCAGGTAGGGGAAGGATCGGGAACGTCTAGTTGCATACCAGATGCTATTCCCCTTGTGACAGCGCAGAAGGCCGATTCCATGGACACACGACCTACCATGCCTACTTTCCCGGTAGAGGAAGTGGAGCAAACGGCATCAAGAGATGAGGGTCTCGATCTTCATGCAGTTTGGTTTGCAGATTGGCGAAGCATGGGACAGGAATTCATGGATGCTCTCCCTTTCAATCAATATCTGCAGTTCCGAAGCGGCGGTAAGCCTCATGATCGAAATAAGGGACGGGGTTCCCACCGTGATAGTAACCGTGCAGCCAACAAATTTCATTTGCCGATGTTTGATGGGTCACCAAAGACCACAGCCAGGTCTTGGGTGGAGAAACTAGACCTCTATTTTCAACTTAACCAGATGCCAGAGAAGGAGGCCATTAAGATGGCTGCATTACATCTAGAGGGTGAGGCCCAGAACTGGTGGTTTCATGGGTTGACCACACTGGGGCATTCCACAGTGACTACATATGCTGAGTTCACCAGGAGGGTGGTGAAACGTTTTGATCAGAAGGACCCCGATCAGCCTTTCCTCGAGCTGACCAAGCTCAAACAGACAGGTAGTGCAGAGGCATACATCTCGGACTTTTTGAGGGTTTCAGTGATGGTACCTGACATATCAGCAGCTCGGTTGATCACGATGTTTGTAGAGGGGCTGTCAGAACCACTTCGTGGTCTAGTCCGATCGAACAAACCGGCTACACTTCAGGATGCTATCAGTAGGGCACGTGACCTACAAGATGTCTTGCCTAGGACTCGGCCACCTTATCCCCAGAGACAGGCTTTCCAGCCTAAGGGTAAGGACACGAGGATTCCGCCTCCCAAGGTGAATCCCGGACGAGGACAGTATGATGATGAGGCTAGGAGAGAGCTGAGACGGAAACGATTGTGCTTCACCTGCCAGGAGCCGTGGGCACCAGGACACAAGTGCACAGCAGGGAAGGCGCATTTCATAGAGGTCTTCTCCGAGGGCAGTGGAGAAGAGGATGAGTTGGATGATGAGGAGGCAGGAGAGTGTTATGCAGCGCAGAGTGCTTTACCACCTCCACCACCCGATGCAGGAGAGGCATCATTTGCACCTACTGGGGGAGCTCTAGCAGCATTACGAGGAGTCCCCAAGTATCTGACATTGCGCGTACGGGGAACAGTGCGGGGACAGCGTGTCTCAGTTCTAGTTGACAGTGGGGCCACCCACAATTTCATCGATGCCCAGATGGTCGCACGGAGAGGCATACCCACGGAGAGCTTTGATGGGTTTTCGGTTTTGGTTCCAGGAGATCAGACCATGGCTTGTGCTCGATATGTACCAGAGTTATCAGTGACGATGGGCACCTATAATTTGACTGATCACTTCTTTGTGGTGGACATTCCGGACACCAATGTGATATTGGGAGTGCAGTGGCTTATCACTCTGGGGAAGGTCACAACAGATTGGAAGGCCTTGGAAATGGAGTGGGATGATCCCAAGACGGGGAGGCATGAGAAGATCCGAGGACAGAACACATATCCGCCCCAGACAGTATCGGCACACAGCATGGATGCGACATTCCGTAGGGGAGATATAGAGTGGGCTGTCGAGTTGCGGGCTTCAGAGATAGTAGATACGGGAAGGGCGGTGCACCCTGATCTACAGACTCTCCTCGACAGGTATGCAGTAGTTTTTGGAGACATTCCACCAGGACAGCCACCAGATCGGGGGTTTGAGCACACAATCGAGTTGGAGCAGGGGATACAGGCAGTGATCACCACCCCATATAGGCATCCCAAGGCCTATCGGGATGAGATAGAGCGGGCCATTCAGGAGTTGCTGGCCCTTGGGCACATTCGACCCAGCACCAGTCCTTTCGCTTCTTCAGTAGTGCTAGTGAAGAAGAAGGACGACACATTACGCATGTGCATTGATTACAGGGCTCTGAACAAGAAGACCCTGAAAAACAGGTACCCCATTCCCAGGATCGATGAGTTGATGGACGAGTTGAGAGGAGCACGATTCTTCTCAAAGATTGATTTGAGGTCCGGGTACCATCAGATACGTATGAGGGAACAGGACATTCCCAAGACTGCTTTCAGGTGTCATTATGGGCACTTTGAGTTTCTGGTCATGCCATTTGGGCTGACCAATGCACCTGCCACTTTTCAGTCTTGCATGAACCATATCTTCAGAGATCATCTGAGGAAGTTCGTGCTAGTTTTCTTTGATGATATTCTCATATACAGCAGGACCTGGGAGGAGCACCTCCAGCACATTGAGACAGTCTTGCGCATTCTGGAGGAGCAGCAGTTCTTTGCCAAGCTCTCCAAGTGTGAGTTTGGATTGACAGAGATGTTGTATTTGGGACACATCATAGGAGTGGACGGGGTGAGAGTCCACGAGGAGAAGATCCGGGCTATCAGGGACTGGCCAGAGCCGCGGAATGTGACAGAGCTTAGAGGGTTCATTGGTATCTGTACTTACTACAGGAAGTTCGTCAAGGGCTTCTCACAGCTTGTTGCACCCCTCACAGAGCTGACGAGGAAGGGGGCATTCAGTTGGACGGATACCGCCCAGCGAGCTTTTGATAAGCTCAAGGAGGTGATGAGTAGTTGTCCGGTGCTGGCATTGCCCGATTTTACTCAGCCCTTTATCCTAGAGTGCGATGCATCGGGGGAAGGGATTGGAGCAGTTTTGATGCAGGAGGGTCATCTGGCTCGATTGAGCAGAGCTCTTCCACCCACGAGGGCTGCCCCATCTATGATGGGGAGATGTGGCCATCATGTGCATTGGCCAGTAGAGCGTGCTGATGGCGACGGTCCGAGTCGGGACGGATCATAACGACTGAAGTACTTTCACGGAATTTGATTCTGAGAGGCGGCGAAGTGATCAGAGCAAGATCCCGGAGCTTGACACTGACATGAAGTATGCCGGGGAAGAACAACGATGGTAGCGTGAGTCCTTTCCGTGGAGCCGACCGTTATCCTCATGACGGACGGCGATTGGAAGGCTGACCTCATGGTTGAGGCTGATATTCCATGGATGGGTGCATGTGAGGTCTTGGATGGGCGGGTATGAATCGCGAGATGCGGGTGGCGGATGAGGTCATCTATTACAGGGATCGGATCTTCTTGACTGAGAGATCTCAGCTCAAGGAGAAGATACTCCATGCCTCTCATGATTCACCATTGGCGGGCCATCAAGGGTTCACCAAGATGTACAGGGCCATCCGGGAGAGATTTGCATGGAAGGGCCTCAAGGAGGACGTACTCCAGCATGTTCGGGAGTGTGAGGTTTGCCAGCGGAACAAAGGGGAGATGAACCATCCCGCGGGGTTGTTGCAGCCGCTTCCCATTCCAGAGGGGAAGTGGGAGAGTGTTTCGATGGACTTCATCACGGGTTTGCCCACAGTGCAGGGCAAGGACTGCATCTTCGTGGTAGTTGACCGGCTAACAAAGTATGCTCACTTTTTCGCCATTTCGGCACATTATACAGCAGCGCAGGTGGCAGAGCTGTTTTTCCGGGAGATTTTCAGATTACATGGTCTGCCCAAGACCATCGTTAGTGACAGGGACAGCCGTTTTATGGGTGGTTTTTGGCAGGAGCTCTTTCGACTAGTAGGGACTGAGTTGACACCGAGCACTAGCTATCATCCCCAGACAGACGGGCAGACAGAGATAGTTAACAAGTGGCTGGAGGGCTACTTGCGTAACTACGTCAGTGGGCAGCAGAGAGCATGGTTGAAATGGCTGCATCTGGGCGAGTACTGCTACAACACAACCCACCACATGACCATTGGCATGACACCTTTCTATGCGTTGTATGGATACCATTCCTTATCTTTTGTGGATGTGATGTTTGGTGTTAGCAGGGCTCCACGAGCCAAATTATGGATCCAAGAGAGCCAAGACATCCTCCGAGCTCTCAAGGACAACATAGCCACCGCACAAAATCAGCAGAAATTATATGCAGACAGGGGCCGAGTGGAGAGACACTTTGAGGTAGGGGATTTGGTCTACCTACGGTTACAGCCATACCGCCAGTCTTCACTCAAACAGAAGGGGACAGAGAAGCTTAAGCCTCGCTTCTATGGACCATACAGGGTGATTCGTAGGATTGGACAGGTTGCATATGAGTTGGAGCTGCCCCAAGGCAGCCGGATTCATAACATCTTCCATGTATCATGCCTGAAGAAGGCACTGGGCCAGCATGTGACAGTCACCGGGGAGCTACCTCCGACAGATGATGAGGGGCACCTGGTATTACAGCCAGAGGCCATTATTGACACCAGGGAGAGACAGCTGCGGAGCAGGAAGATCAGAGAGTTCTTGGTGAGATGGAAGAATCTGCCAGATGAGGATGCCACTTGGGAAAATGAGAAGATCTTACAGCATCCCTCACTTCAGTTGCTTGAGGACAAGCAACGTTTTGCCGGGGGAGACTGTAATATTCCCAATTAGCCTTGCTAATTGGAATATCGCATTTTTGCTTTATTTTGCCGCTTTAGATAGAGATAATAAATAAAGTGAGAAATAAGAGGGGTCACCTCACTTTAGTCACCTCACTTTATAATAAAGTGTTCTTTTTCCTAGTAGATTAACGTTGTAACTTAGAGAGGGGGCCTTGGGGGTCCACGTGGATATGATGGGGGAGGCAACAGGCTAACCCAAGGTAAACTGCGCAGATCCCGGATGAGTTAAGTTTTGGAGGGAGTTTGATGTTATAAAAGGAGAGGCTCTCACCTCATTTGATCATTCATGATTTGATATTCTTATTGATAGCTGGACTTTGTCTGCTTCAGCACGCCGGTTGTTTAGTCGGTCTGCAGCACGGTTTAGTGCACGAGTGTCTCCGGTCGGAGATCTCACCTTAGCCTCGGGGGTGAGTGCACCTTGCTGATAGGTTTTTTAGTTCACATAGCAGAGGGACTTGAGTGCAGCCCTGGTAGGTTTTGTCTGAGTATCCACCAGGTTCGATGGCAGCGGGGTTGAAGCATCTCGGGAGGAGAAAAGCCTCTGTAAGGCTGCTTTTGACTTTGAGAAGGCAGCAAATTCTTGAAGGGGGAGGAAGAGACGGCCCCAACCTAAATACGGAGAGAGACAGTGTCCTTTCAGAGAAGGAAGACTATTTGTCAAGGAGAGCCTTGATCTTGGTTTGTATGAAACTTATTGTTTAGGAATGAAGAATGACATCTAGCCCTAGAGTGAGGACGCTGTCCATTTCTGAAGGTAAGGGTTGCAGATCCGAAGGCTTATTGTTAGATCCAGCTTTGGGAAGGATAGATCTTGCAGATCTAGTCTTGTATGTTGCAGATCTAGTCTTGTATGTTGCAGATCTGGGGGTTTAGCACTAGATCCAGCTTGAGGAGTGACCGATCTGAGGAGATATTGATAGATCTAGTCCAGATCTGAAGGGATAACACCAGATCTAGCCCTAGAGGCTGTAGATCTGAGGAGATAGTTCCAGATCTAGCATAGCTCTGAGGGTTTGGCAGCAGATCTGGTATTGGAGGACGCAGATCAGGAAGGGAAGGACGCAGATTTGATTGGAGGTTTCAGATCCATCAGGTGGGACGCAGATCTGAGGAGCAGGCTATTGTGAGAAGAGCTCAACAGCGTTTTCCAGTATTCTGTAGTTGGTTCATCTGTCTGGAGGGTTGAGGGGCTTGTGCTTCACCTGTTTCTGCGCTGTCACTAGCAGAGACAGCGTTTTCCATTTGTGAGGGTTTGCAGCTTGAGATCAGCCCCAGTACCAGCGCAGTTCATCTTCAGTCTTCACAGCAGCTAGGACGTTGTCCTTGTTGCAGCCATTTTTCTTCTATGAGAGACTCATCACTTGCCTAGGGCAAGGATAGGTGCACTGATTCTGATTTACTCCTCTCTATGTACTTTCTGATTAATAAAATGGCTCAGTTTCTGGTGTTACATGTGTCATGATTCAGTGATCTGGTTCAGTATTGTATTTTCTATATCTGTCTGGCATATTTCTGTTCATTACTGGTTATTTCCCCTTTGGGGATATTACAAATTACCATGCAAACAAACAAAGCAGCGTTTCCCAGGTACCATACGGCACAGGCTCGTTTAAATATCTTGGGCCATTTTCTAGGTGGGGAAACATACGATCTGGACGAAAAGCCTTTCCGGGCGGCACGAACCATTCTGCTAGTTTTAACTTAAATTTTTTTGCTTTTTTTTGGGGTTCGTATGTTTTATTATTTTTTTAAATGTGGAAAGTGTCTTTTGGATGCATCTAGATGGCTCTCTCAACTTATAAAAAGACTCACGATTCTAATGATCAAGCCTATGGCCCTAGTATTTATATGTGATTCATGGTAATGTTAAATCCTAAAAGTAAAAGGATGAAAATGAAGATTAAGGAGAATGTCACTAAAAGGATGAAAATGAAGATTAAGGAGAATGTCACTTTTACTTAAATTTTTAACATTACCATGAAATGATTCAGGATGTTTGAGAGTGGTTCCGACCTCATTGGATTTCATATGGAGAAAGTAGAATTTTAGATCTTATTCAAAATCCAGTAGACTTATCAGTTTTTCAGGATTTCAGGATTGGGTGATTGCAATCTTTCCATCGAATTTTGTCATGTATTAGGGTATGGAACTCGTATTTAATCAAGAGCACCAATCCCTCTATGTACCTTGATGTTAGTGGCATTGGTTGTCAAACTCCTCTATCATGACCCTAATAAAAATGTTCCCATCACTCAAACAAAACCTTGACTTGACATGCTCATAGTTTTTATTGTACTTGCAGCCTCATTGTCTTTATTGTACTTGCAGCCTCATATATAAAATAAAGGTTGATTTCGAGATCTTGATATATAATAAAGGCTGGTTTTGGATATTTCGATATTGCTATTTTTATTATGTGTCCGTTATCATTCATGAGTAAATGTCTTGTAACTTGTAATAGTTTATGCTTTGAATTTATCATGTATGTTTTATGATTTCACATAACATTTCTTAAATGTCCTAAATTCTAATATAAATTTAAATTATAACATATATATATATATATATATATATATATATATATATATATATATATCGCGTTTCCCCGTTTCCAAAATTTGGGGAGGTCACGTTTCGTATCGCTTCCCGTTTCGGAAACTCGTTTCCGTTTCCCCGTTTCATGCAACTTAGAGTCAAATGAGTTCAATGACTATTGTAGAGAAGTTGGCATTAAGAGGGAGACCACTACTGCATATACTCCTGAGCAAAATGGAGTTGCCAAAAGGAAGAATCGAACATCATTGAAGCTACTCGTGCCATGCTTCATGACCAAGGCCTACCAAAGTTTTTATGGGGAGAAGCTTCCAACACTCCTGTGTACGTTTAAAATAGATGCCCACATCAAGCATTGGACTCCAAAACTCCCAAAGAAGTTTTCACAGGTAAGAAACCTTATGTTTCTCAATTTAGAATTTTTGGTAGTCCTGTGTATTTTCATGTGCCGAAATAAAAGAGAAGCAAGTTGGATGCTTCTGGGAAGAAGGGAACATTTGTGGGCTTCAGTGAAACTTCAAAGGCATATAGAATCTATGTGCCTGGTCAAAGGGAAGTGGAGATATGTCATGATGTCACCTTCGATGAAGATACTACCCTTGGGAAGGTGGAAGGCAGGAAGAACCGAAGGATGAACCGATGCCCGATGTTGAAGGACTGATGGATCCCATTGATCCACCTCCTGATGAGCCCTCTTTCTCAAAAAGGAGACCCTCATGTCTCAGAGACACTCTCGAAGATGCTAGGAGACATATTGCACCAAGGGGGGCATTTCGTGAAAGTAAGAAGCTGAATAGGTACCAAGGGTACTTAGCTGCCATGAGCACCATTGTTCAATATGAGCCTGGCACATTTGAAGAAGTCATGAAGCACCAAGTTTGGAAGGATGCAATGAATGAAGAGTATGAATCAATCATGAAGAAAGATGTCTGGGATGCAGTTCCTAGACCCAAGGACAAGTCTGTTGTCACCTCAAAATGGCTTTACAAAATCAAACATGGAGTTGATGGGAGTGCTGAAAAGTGCCAGGACAGGTTCGTTGCCTGAGGCTTCTCTCAAAAGGAAGGTGTGGACTATGATGAGATATTTGCACCGGTTTCCCAATATACCACCATCCATTTGATTATTTAGCTTATTGCCTCTAAAGGATGGAATCTACATCAAATGGATGTCAAAACTGCTTTCTTACATAGCTCGCTTAAGGAAGAAGTTTATGTAGAGAAACTCAAAGGGTTTGAAGTTCTGGACTGAGAGTCACATGTATGCAGGTTGAAGAAACTCCTCTATAGGTTGAAACGAGCCACAAGGGCTTGGTATGACAGGATCGACAACTATCTTATGAAGTTGGGGTTTACAATAAGTGAATCTGATCCGAACCTTTACTTCAAGGTTGAAAATGATAGGCCTCTCATTTTGGTGCTCTCTGTAGACGATCTCTTTCTAACAGGTGCAAACCCTCTCATTCATCAATGCAAGAGGGGGTTGGCTTATGAATTCGAGATGAAGGACCTAGGGTTGATGCACTACTTCCTAGGCTTGGAGATCTAGTAAAAGGCAAGTGAGATTTTCCTTTCTCAAGGAAAATACATTGTGAAGCTACTTGAAAGATTTGGGATGGTGGATTGCAAGTCTGTGACTACTCCAATGGAACTCAACTTCAAGAAGCTATACGAAAGTGATGATGGGCCTGATTTGGGAAATCCTTTTGAGTATTGTTAACTCGTGCGTGCCCTTATGTTCTTGGTGAACTCTTGTCTGGACATATGCTTTGCAGTGAATATGTTGAGTCAATTTATGGTCGAGCTTCATCCCATACACTGGATTGTTGCCAAGAATATTTTGAGATATCTATGAGGCACAATCAACAATAGATTTGAGATATACTGCCGGGAATTTGAGGCTCCATGGATATAGTGATGCTGACTGGGTTGGTAGTTTGGTGGATCGTAAGAGCACATCTGGATGTTGCTTCTCACTAGGTTCTGCTTCAATATCCTAGATGAGTAGGAAGCATAAATTGGTTGCTTTCAGCACCGCCAAGGCCGAATACATTATAGCTATTATGGCCTATTGTGAAGCTGTTTGTTTGAGGAAGCTCTTTAGTGAGTTGTTTAAGTATGTGTTGGATACCACCATGATCTACTGCGACAACCAAAGTGGGATTCGTCTTTCAGAGAATCCCGTGTTCCACGGGCACTCCAAGCATATTTATTAGTAACCACTTAATCCGGGATATGGTACAACGGGGAGCAGTAAGGCTCCATCACATTGGGACCGATGAGCAGGTCGCAGATATTCTCACGAAGCCCCTGGGGAAGGTCAAATTCTCAACCTTCTGTGAGAGACTTGGAGTCCTGGAAAGACCCTCCTATGAGGGTCTCGCATGAGTTGGACATTGAGCTTTGGGAGCTCCAGGGGGCTTTGGGGTACTTCTTGGATCTATGAGCGACCATAGGGTGAGTGGTTCACCTTCCCCTAGTGGTGTGCTATGTACAGGGTCAGTGGTTCACCTTCTCGTGTGATACCCCATTATGGTTGGCATATGCATAGGATGAGTAGTTCACCTTCTCCTATGGCATATGAGCAGGATGAGTGGTTCACCTTCTCTTGTTGATCCCCCAACATACATCCTACCCATGTAGAAATCATTATCAGTAGAAATCCATATCTGCAATAAATCAATGCATATAGTGCAAATAATCAAATAGGATTAGAAATCACCATCTACACTGAAATTAATGCATCTAGTGCAAGAAATCTTCTTCCTTCTCTTCGCCCTCCATCTATATCTATATCTCCCTCCATCTCTCCTTCTTTGTCTCTCTATCTCACCACCCTAAACACACATGCTCTCGCACTCCATATCTATCATTCTCTTTGTCACTCCCTCCCTCTCTCCATCTCTATCTTCTTCCCTCTATTCACCTTCCATCTATATCTATATCTTCCACCACACTGCCATCCAGTCATGGGAAGTACCTTTCATCTGGCCAACGAGTTGGGAAATGAGGATAGAGACCATAGCACTATCGATGGACGCATCGTGTATTGTCGCACTCTCTATGCTAGGATGCATGGTGTTCACACTTTTTGATTTGGGATCAATTAAGGCTTTACCACTGGACTACTTTGGGTCAGTGGAGAGTGGCAAGGTCTTGTGACTCACTCTCGATCAATTCTTCTTCATTATTTCTTCATGGTTCAGCATAGCAGAGCGGAGATGACAGGGATGGCATAGGTTGGTAGGTTGATTCCTCCCTAGTTGAGAGGGAGTGTTAAAATTGACAACTAGGAACAAACTGCACCTTGGACAGCTCATATGATGGAGATGATATTTTTATTGGATTCCTCTTTTTGAGAGGTGCATGATTGATTTAAATATCATCTTGTTTGGATGAGAAGAAGTCTGATTTTGAATTTATTATTCACCCATGTAAATTATCAAGGTCCACCACAATCAAATGTGGGCTCATGAAGCCCAACAGATGTGTCTCCACACCCTCAGGGAATTGTATAAACAAGAGTGACCTTTTCCACATTTTGGACATCACTCACTCATCACATCTTTCTCTCTCCTCTCCTCATTGGTTAGTACAACACTTGGAGCAACTCTTCTTCTCTTTGCACGTGTGGCAAGAGGCTGAAGTTTTCAGGGTCGAAGTATAGGTCAAATTTCAGAATTCTAGATAGCATTGACTGAGAGTCAACCCTTCATCTTTGATTGCAGTTTTCAGGCAAAAAGTCCGATTTTAGGAGGCCACATTGATTGGAACAAATTTCGAGGCAATTGGAGCAGTTTGACCGAGGTTTACTTCAACATTGACTTCATGATTGATAGAAGATTTTACAGCAGCATTGGATGGGTTTGACTTGACTTTTTTGGGTTGAAATTCTCTCTCTTGGAAGGTTGAATTTGTTTGTTGTTGACCTAGCTGCTTGGAGGATATTTTGGAGCCCCTTTGACCAACGTTGACTTTCTGGTTAGGGCTCCAGTTGACTGCTGATTTTGACAAGACTGTTTTTGGGAAAGTTATTTTGATATTTGTACTCTCTCGCTCTAATGAACTATTGAAAAATAATAAGAAGAATTTGATCAAAGTGTTTTCCCCACATTGGGGTTTTTCCCTGGCATCCACCAAATATTGTGTCCTCTTGTCTTGACTTGTCTTCTGCTTATTGTTTATGTTCTATTTGCCTTTACTATCAATGTGATGAAGTTAATGTGATTGCTACTATGGAAACTGATATTGGGCTAATAAAGAAAATTGAAGTAAATTGCTCTTAAGCATAGAACATACCATTGTTATCTAAAATTAACACTAGTGGAGTCCAATGTGTGCCAAGATGAATGAATGAGTTCCAAACATAGTGATAAAGGGGTTGGCCCTTTGATATCCAAGCAACTGATATGTGGTGCCCCCAAGTGGCTAGGGGAACACAAAACATCCTCATGGGTCTCCAAATGGATCGGACAAGCTTGTATCTCATCTGTAAGAGTGGAAAGGATGATGTAATCCCTACCATTGTCTCTTATGGCGAGACACATGTTCATCTGGGCCTTGGATCAACTGCCAAGTGTGTGGTGCAAGAGTGGAGCTGACTGGACAAGGTGGTCCAGGTGCATCATCATCGTCCAATAAGTGGAACACGGGCAAGGACTAAGTGGAATTGAAGGATCCCATGAAGTGGAAATCTACTCTCTACTATGATGGAGACCCGTGGCTCTCAATGCTCACCCTACAAATGCCAATATGACCCTTTGGAGGGCTTGGATCCCCTATAGGGAGACCAAACCCCAGACCCACCTGCAGTCCTAAATAAGATCCAATGAGTCCCCTCACCGAAAGTAGAACCAAATATTAGTGTAATTGAGTAAATGAGCTTACAAATCATGGAGCCAGATGGACACTTCATAGTGGCATGCCCTTCCATAATGGGCTTCAGAATGTACAAAGTGTCTCCAAGTTCAAGAAGAAGGTTAACCAAGGACCCTATTAGGTGGTTTCAGCCTTGAAGGGGGTGACATGTCCATTGCACATCCATCAAATGGAAAGTGGCATGTGAAATAATGACGGAATGGAGTGGGGCATCAAGGGAAGGCTCAAAGCCACATGCCACAGTACAAGGGAAGCTAAAATAAGGGAAGCCTACACTTGGGTATATCAATGTAGGAGGGAGAAATCATGGTATATGAGTTACCCCGACCATTGTTTTTCCACCCTTCTTCCTATGCCTTTTTCCTTTTATAGATTTTCTTTTGTAACTGCTTAGGGCTCCAAGGGATGAGAGCATCATGTGTAAGATTTAGTAGTGAATACCTCCTTAAGGTGGGGTAGTTCATCACACACTAGGGGTTGGGAAAATCATGGGTTCCTTAATGATGTAAGGGGCCCTAGGAACCATGATGATGGGCTTGATGATAGGGGTAAAGCTCATTTTTGGCGTTTTCCCATAAGCTAAATTTGTATGTCTTGACCATCTTTTGCATTTTATTGTTGAGAGTGGCCAAATTATGTTTTTTCTTTTATTTTAGTCGCATCAACCTTTGGGGCATCGCTCCAGGTCGAACCCTAATGTGGACAAGGAGAGGGGGAGGCTAACTCCTTGTGGATCCTATTACTGTTCAAACTAGCAGGGGTCCTAAGGGGGATCCTATAGAGAAACTACTAGGTCAAGGGGAAATAAAGGAGCGATAGCCCACTGTCACCTCAGCTAAGGCTCCCTGCTCTTTACGGACTCTCACCGATGGGAGGAGACCCGGTATAAGAGGAATCACAATGATGAATAGATCAATGAATGGATAAGAAGTGATTCCTAAAGTCTATTCACAAGAGAGGCATAAATAAATGGCTTTCTTGCTTGAGATGCAAAGTGATGGGCTCTCTAGGAAGGGCTAAGAGGGCACTTGAGCCTAGGTTTGCATGATATCCCTTGAGAATAAGTTTCCTAGACCTAAGAATCCTTGTGGAGGAATAACTTCTATGTAATCCTTGTGAAATTTTAGTTATAAAGTTGTGGGACCACAAAGAACCCAAGCAGACCCAAGCTACGTCAAGGGTATGGAGTTGATCACCAATTGAGGGGGCTTGACCTTACTAGGGAGGAGAATAGGATCAAAGGACTAATTTTATTTGAAATACAAATGCAATGACCCAATTGAGGACACTAACGCATAATCAACCTAGGGAAAAAAATGGTCTTGTTGCTAGGGCTTGTTATATCTCAAGATTACACCATCGGATTTGCCCCAAATTTGGAGGACCCCTTGAGAAAACTCCAGTGTAGTAGTGGACCAAAATTCAAGGGTTTTGAATAGCTAGAATGAATTTCGCTTGATGCCCTAGGTGACCTTCTAGGGTTAGGCCTATAATTTGGAAAAGTGAAGAAAAGAGAGGCAAATTTGACCACCAAAGGGATATGAGGATCAATGCCTTATTGCTTGGGCTTAATGGAGTTAAGATAGACATAGACTGATAATTTTCGCGATCTAAGGAGCCCTAATTGATCCTTGCTAGCCTCTCCAAGGGTAACAACTAGGTCAATAGCGATTTATACTTCAAATTTGAGAAAGAGACAAAGTTTTGAGGTCTTCAACCTAAGAGGTGCCTCTAGGAACATTCAGCCAAACCCTCAAAGATTAACGCATGCATTTAATCACTTATTCAAGGTCCCAGAATAATTTTGCTTTATATTAGCACATATAAGAACAATGATAACAAGAATAGCATAAAAAATTTGACTTACATGAGAGAGAGAGAGAGTATATCACCTTGATTTTCAAGCAAGAAAGCCATATAATTGAGTCTCTCTTGTGAATAGGCCTTAGGAATCACTCTTTATCCTCTAATCAATCCATTCATCTAGTGATTCCCCTTATATACCAGGTCTCCTCCCATCGGTGAAAGTCCATAAAGAACATGGAGCTTTAGTTGAGGTGACAATGGGCTATCGCTCCATTGTTCCCCCTTGACTTAGTACTTGTTCCATAGGACCCCCCTCCTAGTTTAAGCGGTAACATTTTGGCATCGTTGTCATGGACACGAGACGTGTGTCTTTTTCTCCATATGACTATATCGATATATCATTCTTGGCGACTCCATTGGAAGAACGAAGCCCTAGTTCTTCATTGACCTTTAAGCTCAATGCTTGTAGGGTGAGGCAAGCATTTGTCAAGGCAATTTCATTCACCTTAGCGACTCCCATGTCATTAAGGACCCAACAACATGTTGACCACATATATTCCCACCATAGATATGACAGGGACCCCGAGATATCCCTCATCAGATTCCATGAAGAATATGCCAATGTTGGATGAGGATCCACATTCCACAGCCAATCACGTTGTAAGGTTCATAAGGTATCTTTCAAGGAAAGATATAACCCAACCTTGTGACAAAATGGAATTGTTTATCCTATCCATTGCCCCCAATATAGATTGGCTTGAGTCATGTGAACCTAAAAGCATTCCTTCTCTCTCAATGTTGGTTGTGCACTTCCTTATGCATAAAGGGGCGGGTTTGCAATCTCATGAAGACATATGCCAAATGTTGGACGTGGCCCTTCGGGAGGAGGAAGTTATTGAATATGGTTTTATGCCTGAGGAAGGATATCCTAATCATCAAGATCAAGTTATTGATGCATACCTCGAGGATTGTACTGAAAAAGAGACTAATGAATTGGAAAACATCTCCTCTAAGGATGGTGAAGAGTTTGATCCTGAAAGCCTCCAGATCCTACAAGAAAGAATGAACAAATGTAGTAGGTCATGTAGGGGGTTAGTAAGAGAATATAATGCTGGAGACTTATTCTTCCATTTATATAAGCAAGAGGAGAAGCTCTATAAAATGAAATGTGAATACAAAGAGAATCCTACTAATGCCCTCTTCCTAGAAGCATTATATCAAGCTCATGTAACAAATACCTTAGCTATTATTCTCCAAGAGAAGAGGGAAGACAAGTCTCGCTTGCCTAGTAATGAGAATGATTTTGAGGAAAATCAAGATAACCAAGTAAGTGAAGAATTTTTGAGGAATCTTGATGATGAACCCTAGTATTGCAACAAGAATGATGCAACTCTTGAGGCTATCGACTTAAATTATCAACCCGGGGTTCGTACAAACTTAAGAGGTGTTAGCACTATATGTGCAACATGCAATGTGTCATTTTGTTGATACGATGTAATGGAGTAAATGCCATGAAATCAAAGCCTAAACTAATTGCATAAATGGAAATGTTACTTTGAAAAAAAATTAATCTTAGGCAAGAACAACAGTTTGTAATTGAAATCCTAAGAGCATGAATTCAAATAAATAAACCCAATCTACTTTGTAAAAAGGCATGTCCTAAGTGGTGTTTATTTTTCCTCAATCATGGATTTAGAGCCTAGGGGTCATGATTCAAGCCTAAGAGACAAAAACCAAGTTTTTGTAACAAATTTGGTAAAATTTACACATGCTACAGGAGGTTGCTATAGGCGAAACATAATTGCTATAGGAGGTCCTGTTTTGCTACAGGAGGAGATAACTCACCAAATGACCAACTAAATAAAATGCAAATGGGATGGGACAATTTTTTTGATTAAGTAGGATGCCTTATAAGTCCATTCCAAGTGGAATCACTCCAGAATACGCTTGTTAATACGTGCTAAAAAATAACAGAAAATTATTACTCTAAAAACTGAAAATTCAAGAACTAATGAGCTAGTTAACTCATCAAATGCATAACCTAATCAAGTGCAAATGCAATGGGGTAATTTTGTTACCAACTTCAATCTTTTTATGACCGAATACAAGTGGAATCAACTCAATTGAAGCTCATTAAAATGTTTTCGCTACAAGGGACTTCCAGAAATTCTAGATTTGTGAACTAGTAAACCAATCCAAGTAGCTCAATGATAAAGATGATTTGTCAAAGCTTTTCTAAGGATGCATCATGCTTCTAACTGTGTAAATAACCTGCAAAATAACTTACTTCAATCATTTAACCCAATCCTACAACAAAAGAAGCATCAATACTAAATCAGAAATAGGAAAAACAAGAATAAGAGATGCATGTGAATAAGAAGTGAAAAGAAGAAAAATAAATTGTACAAAAGGGATCTGAGGCTTCTGGGATGGACAAGCCCAAGGATACTTAGACTCTATGAAGGAGACCAAGCTTTAGAAGGTAGAAATGACACCAAACTTCATTATTTGCATCAATCCAAGTACATCCCTGCTAGAAATGAAAGTAGAGCTGCTGAAAAACAAGTTTCCTCCACAAGAAGACTTAGAAATAAGTGCCCCTATAGGCAAACTCGAATTGGTACCTATAAAAATTGATGGGGAATCATTCTCCTTGAAAGGAGGAAGCTTTCCCCTCCAAAATCCCTCAAATAGTGGATCTAGTTCCCAACACTAGGAATCTGCATTAAATGACAGGGAACACATTCCTAGATTTCTCAATCACTAAAGCTCCGAAATTTGTGCAATAATTTCATAAAATCCTGTTGATTTATTATCCAATCTTGTTCCTCTTGTAGCAGGGACCAAGTTCCTAAATTATCTCATCCTCCAAATCTTCATAATCTGCCCAATATTCTCACAATTTTCTACAAAAATAAATAATATTAGGTACATAATAAGCAAGGATAAACCAAATTCCTAAGGACGCATTAATACTACGGATTAACTCTATGATGTGCAAGTAAGGGGGTCAAATACATGTTCTAAGTGTCTATAAGTAATGAAATGGGCCTAATAAAATACACAATTCTAGGGCCCATCATCTCCCCCCTACTGAAATTGTTGCTCACCCTTGAGCAACCTAGCCTTCTACCACTTTCCTTCCTTTTTCATGGTGTTCTTTGGTATCTTCTTGATGTCTTAGGCAATGGTAGAGACGATTTCTTCTGTATAGAACTCAACCATGGATGGTCTTGCTCTAGGCGGCCCCTCTGATCCTAACACTAGTTTGATGGGTAGACTTTGTATTGTTGTCCCACATCCTCTACCTTCTTTGATTTTGCAATCTGCATCCATTTGTGAGTTTTGCCCCTCACTTTTTCCAATTTGAATAAGAGGGGCACTACAAATTTGTTTGGAATAATCCTTCCTACTTTCACAAATTTATAATAGGACTCTAGGTCAGGCTGTGGTTCAGGCTCTTGGAGTTCTCCGAGGACTATTTCTACCACTTTTGATGTTGTTGCCTCCTCCTGTAGCAACTCTTCTTTCTCCTATAGCAAGGTTTTTTGGCTTTTAGTTTATTAGTGTTAAACACCATGTTGAAGCACACACATGGTGTATGAGGAAGATGAGCACACACACAAGAGACTAAACACACAATGAAAGATAAGCATGAGGCTTTCTTATTTTCCATTATACAAAGATGTACATTTATAATACAATGGTGTGACTCTTGGTTTCATATTCCAAGGTCACTTGGACTCCATTGTGACTTTTCGGATTCCACACCTACCCATGTAGGATTAGGTGTTCCAACATCCCCCCTTAATCCGAAGGGGTATGTGTGAGTCCAAGAAAAGAGTTGTAATACAAATCTGCAAAGTATACATGGCAGCACTTGGCTGAATCAACTCTCTAAAATGTTGGAAAAAAGAGGTGGTTTTAGGATGACCACAAACACTGGAACGCAAAACTTGTTGCAGTTCCCGGAACTCTTCCAAAACTGGTAAGAAGCTGAAGGCTTCTGCTAGAGGAATTGTCCCTCATAAAAAAGGGAGACCTTCAACCTAAAAGAAGGGAGGTCTACTACCTGTGGTGGTTTTAGGATTATCAACAACCATGGAATGTCACATCTCGAACTCAACCAAAGTCGGCAAGAAGTTAAAGGTCGCTGTCGAAGGTTTACCAGAGGAAGTGTTCCCCATATAAGGAAAGGGAGACCTTCGAATTCGGAAGAAGGGGAGGTCTACTACCCGTGTGGTGGTTTTAGGTTATCCACCAACCGAAAATGATGGTTTTAGGTTATCCACCAACCAAAGATGATGGTTTTAGGTTATCCACCAACCGAAAATGATGGTTTTAGGTTATCCACCAACCGAAGGTATGCTCATGGGCATCCGTGTCTCTAGCTACATCTCTGAATCCGGAATGACGAATTGTGGCTCAGGCTCGCTTGAACTGCTGGCTACAACTCTGAACATGGAATGAGAGATTGTGGCTCAGGCTCGCTTGATCTGTCGTCGAAGCTTGTACATGATCACCATTTTCCCCCCTGTCAGGGACAAGGTGAGATGATGGCGAAAACTCAACTGCAAGTTTGCTCAATATCCGTGAACAAGTTCTAACATGTGTCGTAAACATCTTCTTGGCTACTGATGCCCATTGCCAAGAAGCGATCCATCCAAGATGAATCTTGGTTCTTGCAGGAGGCTTGTTTCTGAAGCATCTGTCTGAAGAGTGGGTGTGCCGACCACAGTGCTTGCATGGATGAAGATCAAAACAATGATCTTTCATATGGCCAACTCGATCACAGTGTTGGCATTTCTCAATCTGTTGTGGAAGTGGAATAGGATCTGAAACAGCTGCAGGTGAACTGTCATATAGAAATCCGACACTTTGAAATATGATGGGCTTGGTGTAGTCCGGGATATGAAAGGTCACATCCTTGTCATATCCAAGACCAGTTCTGTGCTTGTTGTGGACAAGCACTTCCCAAGGTCTGATGATGGGCTTGAGAAGTGTAGGCTGAGCTGCTGCATCTGCATGAAAATCTGCTCTAGTGCAAGGAGGTGAATGTGGATCAACTGCAACTTTATCTTCTTTCTTCTGATGAGAGTCTTTCACAATCTTCTGAACAGAAACAGGGTCAGAATGGTGACTCTTTTGCTGAAGTTCGTCTTGTTGAAGCTGAGATTCCAACTGCAAAAACTCAATCTTTTCTTGTGCATCTTGTAACCAACTTTGAATGTTACAAAGAGCATCCTTGCTCATTTTTATCATGTCATCAACATTGGAATGAATGAGGTTATTCAACAACTCTAATGCCTCATTGATTTTAGCCATTTTCAACAACTTAGGCTCAAAAATGAAAGGGTGTCGGCTTCAACTGAAAATGCACCCGTTTACAATGAGATTCAACAAGTAGTACAAATGACTTCAAAGAATTTCCAACTATGGAAATCTCAAAGTACAAAGTGTACTCCTCAAATGATGGAGGACAATCAACAATGAGTTACATCAACAATTGATTGCAACTATAAAGAAGATGCAAATTCCACTCAAAATACAATGTTAGCTCAATACATATGTGCAGCTGAAAACACTTGTGCAAGAGGCCTCTAAGGCAGCTGAATTTTCCTTCAAAGAGCTATTTTGCAATGATGGCAAACTGTCTTCAAATGTCAATTTCTTCAAAAAATCACCCTTATGCCACAAATCACACAATGTCAAATCTGCAATTTTCTCTATGTGTACTCAATCCATCTGCTCACATGTCATTTCTTCAATTCACTGCTGTTCATTTTCTCTTTCCTCTCTCTCTGCTGTTTTTTTTTTTTTTAATAATTAAAAAATTAATTAAAAAAAATGAGAATTATTAAAAAATGAGGGAGATGGAAATTTAAAAAATGTGTAGGGAAGGGAATTAAAAGGGAGGGGGGATTTAAAAGGGAGATTTATTTAAAAAAGAGGGGATTAATTTAATATGGGAAGGGAATAAGAATTTTTTTATTTTTTTTATTTTTTAAATTAAAGTGAAAAAGTGAGAATGAATTTAAAAAAGAGAAAGGATTAACTTTAAAAGGGAGGGGAACGAATTAAATGAAGAAGGGAATTAAAAATATTTTAATGGGAGAGGGGGGCTATAAAAATATTTTAAAAATATAAAGAACGAATTGTGAAAAAAAGAGGAGGTGTATTTTAAAAGTTTTTAAATTAAAATATGAAACCAAAATGGTGGGGGGAGGATTCGTGTAGTGTTTGAGTGTGAGAGAGATGAGTGTTAATTAAACGCAGAGTGCCGAGGGTTGGGGATGGGCCGTGAAGCCGTTGTGAGGGAGTAATAAGGAGGGGGCGGCGTTGAAACTTGATGAGAGTGCGTGAGTCGTGAGGTAAGGGGGTATGAGATAGCGCAGGACGGAAGTTTGCAAAAGTTGGAAGGTAGGGAGTGTAGGGAGCGTTAAGCAGATAGGAGGAGCGTATGAGTGTAAGGTTGCAGGCGGTGAGTTGGAATAGTTGTGGAGCGTGAGGGCGCTTAAATTAAAATAAACGGTTGCAGGCAGCGGCGTAGGGGAGGGAGAAGAGGTAGGGCTGTGCGGTGAGGAGGGCGTAGATGTGAGGTAGGGAGTTGTGTAATTAAAATCGCAGAGATGTGGAATGGGGTTTGCAGGAATTTATTTTATTTTATTTTTATTGTTTTTTTTTTTTTTTTAAATCAAAACGGCGAGAGTAGTAAAAGACTTTGCAGAATAGCAGCAGAATTTTTTTTTCTTTCAAATATACCACAGAAACAAATCTAGCAGCAGTAGATATGAAGAATTTTTTTTTTCTCAACAGAAAAACTCAGATTTCTTTTGCAGTAAAACCCAGAAATATCTTCAAAAAACCTTCTTTAAACTATTTTCCAGCAGCTCAAAATGGTGCAGAATTTAAAATGTAGAAATTGCAGGAAGAAATCAACCTTCAGATGCGCAGTGCTGCTTGCTGCTCTTCTTCAAAACAAATTCTGAATGCTGCCAATGTCTGAATGCTGCTCTTTCTTCAAAACAAATTTCTGAATGCGACAAAAACACTGCTGCAAAAATCTCTGAGTGCTGCAAAAATGTCAAGAATTTTTGCAGATATGCACAGGCCATAAACACAAATGGCTCACTCAATTTGGAGCAGGGCCAGCAATCCCCCGCTCTGATACCATGTTAAACACCATGTTGAACACACACATGGTGTATGAGAAAGATGAACACACACACAAGAGACTAAACACACAATGAAAGATAAGCGTGAGGCTTTCTTATTTTCCATTATACAAAGATGTACATTTATAATACAATGGTGTGACTCTTGGTTTCATATTCCAAGGTCACTTGGACTCCATTGTGACTTTTCGCATTCCACACCTACCCATGTAGGATTAGGTGTTCCAACAATTAGTTGTGGCTAATCTAGTGGTTGGCCTTGTCATGGATGTCACAGGTCGCTTACCCTTGGCTTTGGTGGAGGTGTCCTCAATTTTCCCTCCCCCTAGCCCCAATTCTTTTCTTGCTAGCTAACTGAATCCTTAATTTTGATGGGGGCTACTGAAGGAGGTTGCCGGTGATGAAAACAAGGCTAGATGAAAACAAGACTAATGGTGATGAAAACTGTTGATTTGTGGTAGCATCAGATGTGCTCTAAGTCTCAAAACTTGCAGGGAGGCTTAGGCACATGTATTCCAAAGAACCCAGAAAGCATTTTGGGAAATTCCACTCAGAACCTGTTTTATTAAAATAATTAGTCATTTTTAATGGGACCCTAAGTCTAAACTTAGAAAATTAAAATAATTAAAGGGTATTAATAAAACAAAGTGTGAATCTTCTAGAGAAGACAAAGATCAAGTCAAAAGTTAATCTTAGCCATTGATTAACGATTTAATCTCGACCGTTGAAGTCTCAACGAGAAGGTTATAAGAAGGATTTGAAGGGTCATTTGGAAAATACACCGAGGCAAAGAAAGAATCCAGAGATCAAAATAATTTAGTGAGCAGTGCTCAGGGAGAAGATCGATCGAGAGGATTCTCGCAGAGAGGGGTAGGGATATTTTCGAGTTGGAGCTTTTCCTAAGCTGGAGAATACACATCAGAGAAGACAAAGAGCAGTACGCAGAGAGGCAGCATAGCAGCTACGCGGAGCCTGCGCAGAGCTAACAAAGGTGGCGTAGTAGCTTTGAGGAAGTCTGTGTTTCAGCTGAGGATCAGTTAGATCTAGTGCCGGAGAGTTGGGTTGTGAGACCGGGGGAGGCCAAAAGGTCAGATCCAGCCAACACGTAGAAGCCACGTAGTCCCCACACTGAGTGACATAAAGACTACGCAGAAGCAGTGGAGGGCTTTCCAGTCCGGGGTTTTGGCTAGTTTGGACTTCCAGTGTCAATGTGAGGTAATCTCACTAGCATCTTTGTCAGTCAGATTCTCTGTGAGGATAGCCAACAAGGCATCCCAGACTGTATTCAAAATTACTGCATAATAAATAAACCCTCAACTGCTGCATCGATTTTTCTGGGGACATTAATCCAAAATAATGGTATCACATGTGTTTATGATTTACTTTTGCTCAGATCTTGTTTCCGCACTTGTATTTTTCCGCATTTAAATTGTGAAGGATGTAGTGTATGAATTTTCGATATTTACAATAGAAAACCATAAATAATTTGCTGAAAGGAATTAACAAATAGGAGAATTCTCATCAGTGTTGCAGTAGGATTCTGGGTGTAGGAATTTTCACATGGTTTCAGAGCTTGTTTAGCAATGCAAGAGCAGCAACAGAGCAGATCTAGTAGATCCAACGTTGGAAGAGAAGCCGAGATCAAAGAAGCTGTGTAAGCAGCAGATCAATTTCCTAGTCACTGCGCAGTCCAAGCCAAGAAGGCTAGATCTGCAAGGAAATCTCTCTCTGAGTGAGCCGACAGAGAGGTAGGATTTTCCAAATTGTAGTTTGTCCAAAGCAGAGGGAGCACCACAATAGATTCAACGCAGATCAGAAGCTGGAGGGACACAGTTTTCTGTAAAAGCAATGATTGCAGGTGCAAAAAGTGTCAGGAGGGAGTAGCTGAAGACATTTTGGGGATTTCTGACCTCAGAGAGTTTCATGCCCAAGAAACTTTGATTTCTCGTGCAAATGCAGCAGAGTTTGTGAATTATTTGGCTTGCTCCAGTAGGAAGTGCATAGAGCCAGCTGCGCAGAGGGTTAGAGGGTTGATCGACAACATGGGGGAGTTTCTTCCTTAGAGAATTCCTAGCCAGGGAATTCTAATTCTTGATAGATGAGCAACAATATTGTGTGGCAGATCTACTATCTCTAGCAGGGAGTGTGTAGGCCATGCCAGCAGTGGCGTAGAGGAGAGAGAGGGAGCTAGTTTGATTCATATTTTAGTCGACAGAAATGGCAGCAAGTGGGTTGAGAGATCAAGATCGGTTGGAGGGAGCCTCCAACTATGTGATCTGGCATGCAAGGATGAAATGCCTACTAGATGAACATGATCTCAAAGCCTTCATCAATGGTGTGGTAGTTGAAACTGTAGATGTAGATCTGCTAAGGGCATTCAAGAAAGATATGGCAAAGGCAAAGTGCTTGATCCTCGACGGAGTAAGAGATCATTTCGTGTGTCACATCGCGAGAAAACCAACAGCTAGAGAGATGTGACATACCTTGGAGACGCTATATCAGGGATATTCCAAGCAGCAGAAAATGTAATATTCCTAATTTGCGACAGCAAATTGGAATATTCTATTTTGGTTATTTTGCCACCTATAGTTTGTAAGTAAATAAAAAGTGAGTAAAGAGGGTCTAAACTCACTTAAATGAAATAAGACATCCACCTAGTAGCACAACGTTGTGACTTAAGTGGGAGTCAAGGGGGGACCCAACACCACGTGGAGGAGGGGCCTATGTACACTCTAGAAGTTTCTCCAAGCTTCTACGCAGATAAGGATGAGAATGTGGATAAGGATGAGGATGTGGAGGAGAGAGAGAGGCTACATTGGGTTTTGGAGGGAAACCTACACTATAAAAGATGGAGGAGCCTCCTCATTTGATTCATGCTCGGATTCTTGGATTATGGATTTTTGAGTGAGATATATTGTCTTCTTTGGCACGCTGGCTGTTTAGCTCGTCTGCTGCACTGTTTAGTGCAACCGAGTGTCTCCATGCGGAGATCTCACCCTTAGCCCCGGGGGACTTCGAGTGCCTGCTCGGGCAAACTTATTTTCTTAGCATCATCCTCCAGGACAACGTTATTGCTGCAGCAGCGTAATACTGTTTTGTAGGGTGTTGTCGTGGTGACTTTACGACACCACCTCCTTCTCTTTCTTTTTAGAGGGAGAGTCTCTCTTTCCTTTGGAGGATCAGATTGGGAGATATTGGAGCTTATTATCAGATCTTGGCATCAGGCCTATATTTTCTTCATGGTATACTGCGCAGTTCTTTCCCCATATCTGCGTTATTGCTGAGGGAGCAGCATTCCAGGGTTTTGGCATCATTTTGGAGTTAGATCTCTGATTGAGGGTGATCCTTGGATTGGCAAACCAATCCAAGTATATTTCTGATCTGATACTGAAGTTTGCTTCAGAAATTCTAAATCATTCTTCAGATCTGCTGCAGTAAAACTCAGATCTGCTCCGGCATTTTCATGTATTGCTGAAATCCCCAAGGGGAAAGTAATAAAGAGCCCTTTGGGCATTTTGTCTCATTATAGATCTCTGTTTTCATGTAATTATCAGTTTTAGATCTGTAACATAATAAAGATAAGCTTCAGCCACCTGGAGAAAACGCTGAAGGGTTTCTGGATTATTTTCTTGTCTTGCGGCACCTCTATCTTGAAGGGTTTTCTATATAAAACTGCTGTTTAACCTTGCTGAAAGCCTATGCCTTGTACACAAACTCGTTCTATGATTATTCATAGTGTTATACATCATATTCCTTCAGAAAATACGCTGCCCTTGCTTCAGTTAAATTCTGCATACTCAAAGTCTTGGGAAATCAGTGTTTCTATTGACTAGTCGGGAAGGAGGAACTGTTTAACTAAGCAAAACGCCTTTGTTTGAGCTGAAATTCGACATGGAAGTCTCTCTTAACCTATTCTAACATATTCCAGAACCTTGAGCCGTCATTTTACGCAGATTTTCTTATACACTCATTTTAGGGCCAAAATCCTCACTTTTCCCCACCTTTTTGCCCCTAAAAGTTGAGTAAAGGTTGCTGCTGTTATTTCTTTTGGTTTTTGAGCATTTTCAGACATATTCTATGATAGATGAAGCCATCATACCTGAAGAATGCGTTTTCCAGGCATGATCTGCTGAAAAATCCATTTCCGGGATATTACAGTGGTATCAGAGCATAATTCTGGCTCAGCCTGTGGAGCTAGTTATCTATGGAACATATGAGGATCTCACAACAGCGTGGTCATGTACTCTTTGGAGATTATTTCTGAGAATGGAAGTCCATGGGGGAAGACCTCAAAGCAATTTTGCCCTTCAAAGATTACTGTCAGCTCAAAGAGGAAGGAGTTTCTAGCATACGGAGTTCAGATTTGCAGCGTACTACTGGGAGATCACCTCTTCCCATGCATGCGGAATCCAATAGTCCCTGTGAGTCTAAGCCCAAGAAGACCGGAGCGGTGAAAAAAGATTGTTATTTCTTTTTCAGATCTAGAAAAGATACATCCACCTTTGAGGAGGTCAAGAAGAATGAAGAAAAAGAAGAGGAAGTACCATGCGCTTCCAATTCTAATCGAGAAGAAGAGATCACATCACCTCTTGAGGAGGCTTGTGGAAACACTGTCACACTTGTGGAGGAGCAGCCACATGCATCGACAGTTGGGGCAGCCAACACTTTTGAGGATGGGACTCTTGTAGACCAAGGGTCAAATCTCATTGCTACTATAGCGCAGTCTGGTTGCACTGCGCTGTGCAACATGGAAACACTCAAGGAGGAATCGAACCATCATTCTCATGAGCCATTGTTGGACTGTACATTACATTGGAGGTTGGGGTGTGAAGCCTTGAAGATGGATGGTAGACATCTTGGAGTAAGAAATCCTTTCTCCCTTCAAGATGACACTTTCTCAATGAACTCCTCTCAGCTCAAAGAGAAACTTCTACTTTCAGATCCAAGACCTCATTGGTTTTGGAAGACTATGGATGAGAGGGAGGTCTCAAGGAGAGATCTCATTGGAGATGCACTTCACACCATGAAATGCAATGCTTTCATTCCCTTCTCACAAGAGCAGATAGAAGATGGAGGACATCTTAGGATGGATAACATCTCTCATGTTTGTGTTGGACATCCCTTGAGCCATACACATCATGATGGGAGGTTTTTGCTTACCACCTATTTGATTCTTGATAGGGTCTCATTGATCCTTGAGAAGTTTATATTTCAAGATCCCATGAAGTGCAAAGTCAGAAACTTGATTTGGGAGGATGGTAGCCCTCATGGGAGGAATACCAGGATGAGGAGAAGAAGAAGGCATCCACAAGTGATTGAATGGATGTAGTTGATGAGCAAGGAGCTAGGAGGCTACTTGCAGATCTATGACACCAGGCAGCAGGAGGCTTGGCTGCGCTGGTTACTCTTGAAAGAGTTTGGCCATCACTTGGCAAACACTCTTCCTAAGAGTAGGAGGATGGGGAAAAGATGGATGGATACTTGCATCATTGAGCAACATAGAGTATGGATGCATGGTGTTGATGTGTTACTCATATCATTCATTGTGTCTTCATCACATGAGTTGTATGATGGAGGTATGGGGAGGCAACACAATGTCTTGTTGCTTGGTTTGTTCCTAGGAGAGCAAGGGCGGATTTGCTCTCACACTTTGTATGATGTTGCAGGAAGAGGGGATGGCACTATCTCCTTGATCTTTGATGATGGCTTGGAAGCACTTCCATCTTGGGAAGTATTCCACATTTGTTGCAGCATTTTTGGAGGAGTCTTTGACAAGGAGCATGTCAAAGAACAGAGCTTTGTATTGACAGGAGCTTACTTGCATGAGCTCACAACGCTGTCACTTGGGAGCATAAACTTATGGATGAAGTGTGCCCAGTAGAGATATGGTGGATCTATAACCCATAGGTCCCAGGATCACTTCATATTTGTTGCACTTAGAGGAGGTAATGATGATAGAGACATTTATCACTATGGCATATTCTTCTTAACTTGGATTTCCAAGCATAAGGAGGATTATCTTCTTGTAGCACATGGTTCATTCTTCTTCATAGCATGCCAAAACACTATGGAGGACTCATTTATGGATCCATGTACCATATTACTTCCAGCATATGGTGAGGAGTTTGTCTATACATTCATTGATTTGCACACTCTTGCCATTCCTATGCAGTGCATTGCTTCACAAGGGGGCAAGCTTGTCATATTGCTCCATGAGTTTTATTGGGCCAATCTACATGATGGAGGCAACCATCTCTTTTGTAGCTTTGGGAAAATGTTTTATCACCTCATGTATGTTCATTTGCAGCACTATATCATGTATCATATGAAGACATGCATGGTTAACATAAACATTTTGCCTTGTACTCTTATCAAGCAACAACTTGTAAAACTGCGCTGTACTTGTTGGGGAAGCTGTTGGTACCTCTTTTCATCACATGTAACCTTCAACGTTTCCTTCATTTTGCTGCTGATCATGTCTCCATTTGCTGATATAGATCAGATTTGTATGGGAGGCTTGATTATGGGGGAGACACATGAGTTGGATGTGTCTTTGAGTGGGAAGAATTCTCACATTCTCTGCACTACATGTTCTAATGGGAGCATGGGAGGGGGCATGGCCACCACTACTACATATGTGTTCTCTTTTGAGGTGGGCCATGAGATTGATATTCATCCATTGTACAACCATGGGCAAGTGTTTGGTCTTATGTTGTTGTCATATTCAGCCATTTACTATCCATTAGTAGATGTGATGAATCTTGTACATTGCTTGCCATGTAATTTTCTGAAGTTGCAGTGGATGAGACTACGTTGTATCCTTGTGAGAGATTGTTTGCATTATGTATCCTCATTTAACACCTTCAGCAAACATCTCATTAGGATGATCCATGATGCACATGTCCTATTCTTCATGGATGAATTGTTTTGGGCCAGCCTGTTCTTCATTGTGGGAGGAACCTTCTTTGGAGGATTGTTCTTCACCTTGCCACTGGAGGGCAATGATTTTGCAGCCCAGGATCAGCATACACTCTACACTTGTCATGAGTGGAGAGAAGGGCAACATGGGGTAAGCTATGATGCTTTCCAAGTTCAGATTTTCAGCCCACCTTTATTTTCGGAGCTTGAGGTGGAAGGAGATTTTCAGGAGTTGCCTTGTTGGGAGGTGGCTCATTTTGTTTGGATGATTGCTTGGAGGATCCACATGGAGGAGATGTTCCTCATTATATTCCAGACTCCATGCCTCGAGTGGAGAT
This sequence comes from Pinus albicaulis, assembly GCA_034641835.2. Taxonomy (NCBI): domain Eukaryota; kingdom Viridiplantae; phylum Streptophyta; class Pinopsida; order Pinales; family Pinaceae; genus Pinus; species Pinus albicaulis. Next base: position 1,135,063,183 of record CM076581.1, read on the forward strand.
TCTTCAGTTCTACCCTTGCAGTTGATTGGAGAGAGGTGATGAGTTGGTTCATAGTTGATGGGCCAGCTTACACAGTCATAGATGCAGAGCAGTAGCGGTCATGGTCTTCAGTCATAGCCAGAGGCAGTGAGCAGTCCGAGCCATGGGACTTGGGCTATTATTGGCCAAGGTGGCAATGGGAACCGGCGGATTGTTGGTTGGCTGGTACCATGAGAGATCAGTTTGGGATCCTGGCATTGAGAGATCCCTACATAACAGGATGATGCAAAGTACAGGGGAGATTCAGTGGCGCATCTGGGACCCAGGCATATTTTGCAGTATCGGTGGAGAGCATCCGCTAGGAGGAGACTTGTTCAGGCAGTTGCTTGAGGGCAAGCAACATTTTGCCAGGGGGGACTGTAATATTCCTAATTTGCGACAGCAAATTGGAATATTCTATTTTGTTTATTTTGCCACCTATAGTTTGTAAATAAATAAAAAGTGAGTAAAAGGGGTCTAAACTCACTTAAATGAAATAAGACATCCACCTAGTAGCACAACGTTGTGACTTAAGTGGGAGTCAAGGGGGACCCAACACCACGTGGAGGAGGGGGCCTATGTACACTCTAGAAGTTTCTCCAAGCTTCTACGCAGATAAGGATGAGAATGTGGATAAGGATGAGGATGTGGAGGAGAGAGAGGCTACGTTGGGTTTTGGAGGGAAACCAACACTATAAAAGATGGAGGAGCCTCCTCATTTGATTCATGCTTGGATTCTTGGATTATTGATTATTGAGTGAGACATTTGTCTTTCTTTGGCACGCCGGCTGTTTAGCCCGTCTGCTGCACTGTTTAGTGCACCGAGTGTCTCCATGCAGAGATCTCACCCTTAGCCCCGAGGGACTTCGAGTGCCTGCTCGGGCAAGGTTATTTTCTTAGCATCATCCTCCAGGACAACATTATTGCTGCAACAGCGTAATTCTGTGTTGTAGGGTGTTGCCGTGGTGATTTTACGACACCACCTCCTTCTCCTATTTTTCAGAGGGAGAGCCTTTCTTTCCTTTGGAGGATCAGATTGGGAGACATTGGAGCTTATTCTCAGATCTTGGCATCAGGCCAGAGTGTTCTTCATGGTATACTGCGCAGTTCTTTCCCCAGATCTGCGTTATTGCTGAAGGAGCAACATTCCAGGGTTTTTGGCATCATTTTGGAGCTAGATTTCTGATTGAGGGTGATCCTTGGATTGGCCAACCAATCCAAGTATATTTCTGATATGATACTGAAGTTTTGCTTCAGAAATTCTGAATCATTCTGCAGATCTACTGCAGTAAAACTCAGATCTACTCCGGCATTTTCATGTATTGCTGAAATTCCCAAGGGGAAAGTAATAAAGAGCCCTTTGGGCATTTTGTCTCATTATAGATCTCTGTTTTCATGTATTTATCAGTTGTAGATCTGTAACATAATAAATAAGCTTCAGCCACCTAGAGAAAATGCTGAAGGGTTTCTAGATTATTTTCTTGTCTTGCGGCACCTCTATCTTGAGGGGTTTTCCATATAAAACTGTTGTTTAACCCTGCTGAAAGCCTATGCATTGTACTCAAACTCATTCTCTGATTATTCATAGTGCTTTACATCTCATACCTTCAGAAAATACGCTGCCCTTGCTTCAGTTAAATTCTGCATACTCAAAGTTTTGGGAAATCAGGTTTCTATTGACTAGTCGGGAAGGAGGAACTGTTTAACTAAGCAAAACGCCTTTGTTTGAGTTGAAATTCGACATGGAAGTCTCTCTTAACCTATTCTAACATATTCCAGAACCTTGAGCCGTCATTTTACGCAGATTTTCTTATACACTCATTTTAGGGCCAAAATCCTCACTTTTCCCCACCTTTTTGCCCCTAAAAGTTGAGTAAAGGTTGCTGCTGTTATTTCTTTTGGTTGCTGAGCATTTTCAGACATATTCTATGATAGCTGAAGCCATCATACCTGAAGAATGCGTTTTCCAGGCATGATCTGCTGAAAAATCCATTTCCGGGATATTACAGAAAATGTTCTTGGAGGGGAAGCTGCATTCTACAAGGATGCAGAAGGGTAAGCGCGTTGTTCCGTTCCTATCTAGACTTTAGGAGAACCGAGATCAATTGGCAGTTGCAGCAGTTGCGCCTCAGGCCACCGAGATAGTCAAATTTTCCCTGAACTCAGTTTCAGATGAGTGGCAAGTCTTCGTCCGAAGCGTCCTGGGCAGAGAAGGACTACTAGATTGGGAAACGACGTGGGTTTCTCTTCAGTAGGAAGAGATGTGGTGAGACATGCTCAAGTGTAAGCTTGAGAGCAACAACAACAGTGGGTTGAAGCCCAAGGAGGAGGAGGAAAGCGCAGCCCTTGCATCAAAGGTACAACAGGAGCAGTGAAGATGTAAGAAAGACACCTGTAAGATCAAATGCTTCCACTGTGGCGAGATGGGACATTAAGCCTCACAGTGCCCTCTCAAGAAGAAGGACAAAGACGAGAAGCATGATCCATAGGCTGCAATAGTGAGGATCGAAGAAGAGGAGTTTGCGATGATTGCCCACATATCTCCCGGGAAGAATTGGGGTGATCTGGAGTTGTAGTTCAGCAAAGTTGCCGTTGGGCAATGTCCTTGAGGAGTCCACCTCTCGAATCATCACCTTGCTACGAGAGCCCAAATTTGAAGTAGTAGGATAGACAAGTTTTAGTTGGTGTAGAGGAGTGCAAAAGTTACAGCGCATTGGCTAGAGAGCGCCAAAGTCTGAGCGGCGCAGAGCAGAGTTGGCAGTAGTGCAGGAAGGCACAGTGCAGAGTTAGCAGCAATGTAGAGGATTCAGAGGGTGAACGACGAGACTAGCAGCAGTCAGATCTTCAGTACCGAGATGCATCATGCTGAACACTCAGTTGAGTATTGGATGTTTTTCAGTTGTAGTGCAGTGACAGTTGAAAGTAGCATGCATGGTCAGTAGTAGCACGAATGCAACAACGCAGTGTTGGTGGGCAACAGTGTCAGGCATCAACAATGCAGAGGCAGATGTCGCAGAATCAGAGAAAAACTCCAGCTAGGTGTATTGCTAGAGCACATTCCTCGCTAAGAGGGAGTGTTCATTTGTGGGAACATCGGATGTGCTCTAAGTCTCAAGATTTGGAAGGAGGCTTAGGCACATGCACTCCAAAGAACCCAGAAAGCATATTGGGAAATTCCACTCGCATCATGTTTTATTAAAATAATTATTTATTTTTAATGGGACCCTAAGTCTAAACTTAGGAAATTAAAATAATTAAAGGGTATTAATAAAACAAAGTGTGAATCTTCTAGAGAAGATAAGGATCAAGTCAAAATTTAATCATAGCCTTTGATTAACGATTTAATCTCGGTCGTTGAAGTCTCAACAAGAAGATTATAAGGACTTGAAGGGTCATTTGAAAATACACCGAGATAGAGAAAGAATCCAGAAATCGAAATTCTTTAGTGAACAATGCTCAGGGAGAAGAGCGATCAAGAGGATTCTCACAGAGAGGGGCAGGGATAATTGCCAGTTGGAGCTTTTCCTGAGCCGAAGAATACAAAGCAGAGAAGACAGAGCAATACGCAGAGAGGCATCATAGTAGCTATGCAGAGCCTACGCACAGCTAGCGGAGGCAATGTAGTAGCCTTGAGAAAGTTCGTGTTTAAACAAAGGATCAGTTAGATCCAGTGCCGGAGAGCCAGGCTGTGAGACCGGAGGAGGCTAGAAGATCTGATCTAGCCAACAGAAGAGCCAGCACGCAGAAGCCACGTAGTCCCCAGGCAGAGTGACACAAAGACTGCGTAGAGGCAGTGGAGGGCTTGCCAGTCCGAGGTTTTGGACAGTTTGGACTTCAAGTGTCAGTGTGAGGTAATCTCACTAGCTTCTTTGTTAGTCAGATTCTCTGTTAGGATAGCCAACAAGGCATCCCAGATTATATTCAGAATTACAGCATAATAAATAAACCCTCAACTGCTACATTGATTTTCCCGCATTGGGTTTTTCCAGGAACATTAGTCCAAAAACAATGGTGTCACATGTGTCTATGATTTACTTTTGCTCAGATCTTGTTTCCACACTTGTATTTTTCCGCATTTAAATTATGAAGGATGTAGTGTATGAGTTTTCAATATTTACAGTAGAAAGCCATAAATAATTTGCAGAAAAGAATTAACAAATAGGAGAATTCTCATCAGTGTTGTAGTAGGATTCCAGGTGTAGGAATTTTCACATAGTTTCAGAGCTTGTTTAGCAGTGCAGGAGGAGCAAGAGAGAAAATCCAGTCGATCCAACATTGGAAGAGAAGTTGAGATCAAAGAAGTTGTGTAAGCAGCAGATCGATTTCCCAGTGATTGGGCTAGATCTGCAAGGAAATCTCTCTCTAAGTGACCTGATAGAAGGTAGGATTTTCTAGATTGCAGTTTGTCCAAAGCAGAGGGAGCATCGCAACAGATTCAACACAGATCAACAGTTGGAGGGACACATTTTTCTGTAAAGCAATGATTACTGGTGCAGAAATCGCCAGGAGAGACTAGCTGATGACATTTTAAGGATTTTTGACCTCAGAGAGTTTCATGCCCAAGAAACACGGATGCAGTAGCGCAGTGTTGGGGGGCAACAATGTCAGACATCAACAACACAGAGGGAGATGTTGCAGAATCAGAGCAATACTCCAGCTGGGTGTATTGCCACAACACATTCCTCGCTAAGAGGGAGTGTTGATTTTTGGTAGCATCAGATGTGCTTTAAGTCTCAACATTTGCAGGGAGGCTTAGGCACATGTATTCCAAATAACCCATAAAGCGTTTTGGGAAATTCCACTCAGATCATGTTTTATTAAAATAATTAATTATTTTTAATGGGACCCTAAGTCTAAACTTAGGAAATTAAAATAATTAAAGGGTATTAATAAAACAAAGTGTGAATCTTCTAGAGAAGACAAAGATGAAGTCAAAAGTTAATCTTAGTCGTTGATTAACGATTTAATCTCAGTCGCTGAAGTCTCAACCAAAAGATTATAAGGACTTGAAGCGTCATTTGGAAAATACATCGAGACGGAGAAAGAATCCAGAGATCGAAATTCTTTAGTGAGCAGTGTTCAGGGAGAAGATCGATTGAGAGGATTCTCGTAGAGAGGGGCGGGGATAATTTGCAGTTGGAGCTTTTCTTGAGCCGAAGAATACACAATAGAGAAGACAAAGTAGTACGCAGAGAGGCCACGTAGCAGCTACGCAGAGCTTGTACAGAGCCAACAGAGATAACACAGAAGCCTTGAGGAAGACCGTGTTTCAACTGAGGATCGGTCAGATCCAGTGCCGAAGAGCCAAGGTGTGAGACTGGGGGAGGCCAGAAGGTCAGATACAGCCAGTAGAAGAGCCAACACATAGAAGCCACGCAGTCCCCACGCAGAGTGATGCAGTGTTTGCGCAGAGGCAGTGGAGGGCTTGCCAGTCTGGGTTTTTGGCCAGTTTGGACTTCAAGTATCAGTGTGAGGTAATCTCACTAACTTCTTTGTCAGACCGATTCTCTGTGAGGATAGCCAACAAAGAATCCTAGATTGTATTCAAAATTACTACATAATAAATAAACCCTTAGCTATTGCACCGGTTTTCCCGCATTGGGTTTTTTCAGGGACATTAGTCCAAAACTATGTTGCCAGGAAACGTGGGTGCGGGTGCGGGGACGGGGACGGCATTTTTTGAAACAGGGTGCGTGGGTTCGTCTGGGTATTTTTATATTAATATATATTATAAATTATAAATTATAATTTATATATCATATATAATACTATATTTTATAAATTAAATTTATAAATTATAAATTTAATGAAAATTAAGACTAAACAAACTCTAAGAACAAAAATTTAAAATATTTTTTGAATTTTATATTTTATAATTTTATATTTTTCAAAATTTTTATATCCAAATTAACGCTCTAAACTAAAACTAAACCAAAAAATCTAAAACTAAGAGTCAAACAAAAAAAAAACGAAATATAAAACCTATCATAAAATAAAACTATTTTAAAACTAACACTATCAAAAGCGGAATGAATAAAAACTAAGATTTAAATCTAAGCTAACAAAATTAAAAATTAACAAATATAAACCTAAACTATACTAAACCCTTATGCACGCAAAATGAATCCGATCAAAACAAATCAACGCATACATATGATATTTCTTATCTGCGTGAGTTTCAGGTTGGGCGACGGGAGGAGGAGCCCGATGTCGACGCAAAGCAGAATCTGAAGGCTCGGTACCAGAGAAACTATGCAGGTCGAAAGCCACACTCTTTTTTTGTGTGCGTTTTGTTGTGCAGGTTAACGTCCACGACAGAAGAAGGATGGAGCTCGAGGGATGATCACTTCGTTTTCTGAGTGCGTTTATTTGCAGGGTTAATGATGCTACGACGACGTAAGAGGGATGAAGAAAATGGTTCGATAGCAGAGAATGCTACGTTTGCGAGCAGTGGAATGCTGGGCGGTGAGAAAGAATGGGAAGCAGTGTGCGGAATGAAGAGGGTGGAGAATTTAAGACTAAACAAACTCTATTTTATTAAATTATAATTTATTTTTAATATTTATTAAAATTTAATTAAATTTTTTAATTTTTAATCATTTAAAAAAATTTATATATTTGAAAAAATTGTTCATGAAGAACCCTGAAGAACCTGAAATTCCGGTTCTAAGTACCCAAACGATGGGTTCTTCATACCAAAAGAACCCAAGAACCCGATTTTTTTTTTTGAAGAACCCGGTTCTTCTGAGAAGAACCCGGTTCGTTTGGGTTCTTCAGGGTACTTGGGTGCGGAGAATCCGGTACTTGGGTGCGGGAACCCGGTGCGGGTTCGGGAACCCCACCCCCGGGTGCGGGAACCCGTGCAACATAGGTCCAAAAACAACGGTGTCACGTGTCTATCATTTACTTTTGCTCAGACCTTGTTTCCGCACTTGGATTTTTTTGCATTTAAATTGTGAAGGTTGTAGTGTATGCATTTTCGATATTTACAGTAGAAACTCATAAATAATTTGCTGAAAGGAATTAACAAATAGGAGAATTCTCATCAGTGCTGCAGTAGGATTCCAGGTGTAGGAATTTTCACAAAAACAAGGTTGGTAGTGATGAAAACAAAGTTAGATGAAGACAAGGCTAGTGGGAGACAAAAACCAGGCTAATGGGAGATGAAAATGAGGGTAGGTAAAGATTGAGTTTGGTGAAGTATTTGGCTTGTGGATGGCTGCCTTTATTGAACCCCAATACTTAGACACACAAAAGAGAAATTACATAATACTCATGAAGCCCAAAGGATTCGATTACATACCTTGCCTACATGTGGATCAGATTGTTGGAGGTGATTACATGCTGGAGCTGGGCCATATACATCATGATCTCAGAGGGTGTTGACTCTTTTTCTTGTTCTTCGTGTATGTCTTCAAAAGTTGAATATACCTTGACTGATAACTTTGTTGTGTGTGTGTAGGTGCCTCTCTAGTGTATAGGTTGTCGGAGCTAGTGGAATAACTTCCCAAGGATGATGCGACCCTTCTTGGTTGCACACATGGCTTCATCATGCTTTTGTTGGTGGCAAAAAAAGATCTCAAAGATTTCTATTGTGACTGCACAGGTTGCTACAGGAGGAGTATTCTTCTTGTAGCGACCTTTTAATCCTCCTTTGAAGTCTTTAGATTGCATGATGGTGTTGAGGGTAATGATGAAAAGCCATGAGGACAAGGTTGGAGTGATGAGGGAGTAGAGTAGACATTGGAAAAATAGAAAAGAGTGGCTTTTGTGGTTTTTCTTTTTTCTTTTTCTTTTTTTAGAGGTAGGACAGAGTGGAAATTTTTGGCAAGTTTTGGTGAAATGGAATGGATAGGTGGTGGATAGGTGATGAGTGAAATCACTTGAGGACCACCACCCCCCCCCCCTGTATCATTTCCTAGAGGAATAATGACCTTTTGGGTTGTTCTTCTCATTGGATCACCTCATGTAGCTTCACAGGGTCCTCCAGTAGCATTTTAGGACAGTCTCCTGTAGCGGAATTGTTTTATCCATATCTCTCAAACGGTAGACTAGAATGATTTGAAATCTTTTAAGCATGTTATCATCATCCTTTTGCACCTCCCCATAAAAAATCTTGGCCAGTGGATGCACGAATCACGAGAAAAATAAAAAATGGTTTTATGTGATGGAGGCCAATTTCCTGAAAAGTGTGCACACAAATTTGTTGAAATTGCTTGAGCATGTTACCATCATCCATATGCATCTTCCAATGAAACAGATCGGCCAATGGATGCACGGTTTTCAAGAATCGGCCAATGGAATGGCTTCAAATTTGGAGGACTTCTTAAGGCCACACCAACGCAATTTTAGACCAAGTTTCATCAATTTTGGATGGCTACAACTTATTTTATGTGATGCCCTAGGAGAAACTAGGGTTAGGGCCCTTTTGGAAAAAAGAAAAATTGGTGAGAAAGATTTTTGTTTTGGTGCTCACTTAGGACTAGACCAGTGCCTAGCCTATTGGGAGAATGGAGTCAAGAATAAGATTGGTTCAAGGTCTTCGCTCTATCAAGGGGCCTAATTGCAGCTTCGCATGCCCTAACGAAGTAGCTGCCCAGCCACAACAAGGATTTATACTTCGACTTGCCAAAAGAATGAAGTTTTAGGGTTAAGTTTCAAAGACAACTCCTAAGAACATTCACTTTTCCTTTCCCAATGAGAAACACATGCAATAGATCAAAGCTACATAGTGATTTAAGAATTTTGCATAATTTAAAGCACAAGCAGATTCATGATGCAATATTTCATAAATTAAACATTTAATAAGGATTTCACATGGAAGATAAATTTACATGGCAAAAAAAGTATCTCAATCCATTACAATTGCAAGAGAGAGAAGCTCCAAAATATCAGAACATCAACCCAAACACCAAAATGCATTCAAGAATGTCCAATTTGTCCTCTAAGAGCTCTAGTGAAAATCTCAAGAAGAGATACCAATCCAAATCGAAGTGATGATCAAATGAAATGATCATCACATAAATATATATCCTCCCTAAGGGGTTCAATTTTCCTAATAAGGCTTAATAATTGCCCAACTAATAAAATATTTTACCAAAATAACATTCCTTGGTGACAAACCCGCCAAGATAACTCCATAATACAAAAATAAGACTCCCAAGAGGGCAAAATAATAGATACAATCGATCGAAGGGCCATTTGAGGAGGCCTAGTGGAGTCCAACGTGTGCCAAGATGAATGAATGAGCTCCAAACATAGTGATAAAGGGGTTGGCCCCTTGATATCCAAGCAAATGACCTGTGGCGCCCCCAAGTGGCTATGGGGGCAGAAAACATCCTCATGGGTCTCCAAATGGATTGAACAAGCCAATATCCCATCTGTAAGGGCTGGAAGAATGATGCAAGCTACTGGGCCACTACTTTGTATTATTATTATCCATCACTGTTGTTACTCCGTCACTGTTGTTCTTCCGTTGGTGCTGTGAATCTGTCACTGCTGTTACTCCGTCAGTGCTGTGAATCCGTCACTGCTATTACTCCGTCGGTGCTGTGAATTTGTCACTGCTGTTACTCCGTCGGTGCTGTGAATCCGTCACTGATGTTACTCCGTTGGTGCTGTGAATCCGTCATTGTTGTTGCTCCGAATTTTTTTTGTAAGTATCCAGTGCTGTTACTCCTTAGGTGTTGTTACTCCTCCGATGCTGTTACTCTGAAATTTTTTCTTAGTGTTGGGTGTTGTTACTCTGTCGGTGCTGTGAACCCGCCACTGCTGTTACTCCGTCGGTGCTGTGAATCCACCACTACAGTTACTCCAAATTTTTTTTCTAAGTGCTGGATGATGTTACTCCGACGGTGCTGTGAATCCATTAGTGCTGTTACTCCGAAATTTTTTCTAAGTGTTGGATGTTGTTACTTCGTTGGAGCTGTGACTCCGTTGGTGCTGTGACTCTGCCACTGCTGTTACTCCGAAAAAATTTCTAAGTATTGAATGTTGTTACTCCTTCGGTGCTGTTACTCCTCCGATGATGTTATTCCATGGTGATATTTTTCTAAGTACTTGGTGCTGTTACTCCTCTAGTGCTGTTACTCCGCCAAGGTAAGTTGCCAGGTACGTCCTCGACCAACTCCATAGATTTAACTGGTATTTTACTTACGACATGGCCAACTATGACTGATGACAGACATACTTTACTTGGGGGGAGGTCTCGTATTTAGTAATAAGGATGATTATTATGGTAAGTCTTGTCAGGAATGATTCACTCTTAATTCCTCATTATTTTGTAAAGTGACTAATCCTCCTTCATGTCACCTTCTTAACATCATTCTTTTTCCCTTTCCTTGTTATTACCTAAGTCATAGTTGTTGTTACCTCAGTCACAACTATTGTTGTTGGCTAATTTTCACGTTGAATTCAACATATGTAGGTCTTTCTGATTTGTTTTTCTCTTGGGAGAATGGGAAATACTTTTAATGGTCTAGGCCCTCTTTGACATAATGATTGGGTGGTCAATTTATCTTTGTTTATCTATAAACATAATCTTATTTTTAAGGAATAATTATGCAAAGATGATTTCATCATGCCACGTTTCAAATTTCCTAATTGGTCAAGTCCTTGATCTTGTAAAATTTATGATGATGACCATAAAATTGTATTTAAATCTTTCCGCCATTATCCAATGAACTATTCCTCAACCCCAATCTTAGCAATGAAAAATATGTTTATCAACAGTCATTTGAAGGTTATTATTTTTTGAGAAGCAAAACTATCAAAGTTGAAAATAGTTACTACACAACTTTTTACGCCATCCCTAGGTCTTAAGGAGTTGACCTGCCACCCCATTTATTAAGTAATATTTTATTGATTAACAATAACCATAGTTGAATTTTAAACATAAATACTCAACTAGAGGATAGGAGGTCTCATCACGAGCCGACCTACCATGATCATAGGTCCTAATAAAGTGACATTACCACTGCTGGTCACCAAGCCACGGTAATGGCCTTCGGTCATAAAACTGAAGGACAAGAGGTCTCATCACGAGCCGATTTTTTCACTTTTGTTAGCTCCCGTGAATGGCATTGTTATTAACTGGTTACAACGCCAGAACAATGATCTTCAATTGACATTTAAGTAAATTGAAAGGCTTTTGTAACTATGTACTTATTTCTAATAGATGGGACACTGGCATCTCAACGGGTTAAAAAGGCATCCCTGTCGAGGCTATGGGCGCCTGCTGGCAGCAGTGGCTATGCCTACGGTATAGAAGCTAATTTAATACTATAATTTACTTGGTTACCTTGTTTTCTCAAAGCTAATTTCTGATAAAACTGACTGTTGCATATACAAGGTTTTCCAGAACTCATGGTTCATGGGGTAATATTTAATCAATTCTTAGATGATGGTGGTTATGTTTTATATCTATTATTGAGTTATAAATATTTACTTTACATGTCAGGGATGAAACTTTTAAGATGTTTGATATCTGACATTTTGTATCATCTAATCCATCATTCCTTTATTCTTCAAGTATCATATCTTTAACCAAATATAGTTGCTTTGCCCAATCAGTCACCATTTATTCATAGCTTAACAACACCACTACTGTTTTGAGGTGGAATAAAGAGGTCTAATTCTGATTTTGAATCCCAGGTAATTGGACAGACCTTGAGAAGCAAAGACTGAGATAACTAATTCTCATAATTTGTGTGCTCATAACAACCAAAGCTTACGAGTATAGGGAATGCATCTTTTCCCTTCTTATCCATTATTATCCCATGCCATTCACAATATGATTATGTCACTTTTATATGTAATGAGGTAATTGAGGTGATGAATTACTGATTAAAGATATTCATAAGATGTTTTAAAGATGACAAGGAAACTAATTAGTTTGGTAGAAGGAAACCGTGCTACACTTTTTGATTACTTTTTTCAGCTTGCATGGCTTCCACATTCCGCATCACTTTCAGCATCAACTTAGCCTACATCAGCTTCAACAAATGTCAATCCATACATGCCATTCCACATTTTTATGGAGGTAAAACATGAGGTAAAATAGCATAAGGTTTTGATTTATTAAAAGTTTAGGAGAATGTCATGAAAAACCATTGAACATTATTCACTCATATTTTTCAACCATTATTTTCCCTTTCTTAACACTTCCCACTTTTCAGAGACACAAAATCTTTCAGTTTGGGGGAGTGTTACTTTCATTATCATGAACATGCCATTAATATTCTTTATCATCCATTGATCTCCTTGTTCATTCTCAAAATCTCCTTTAGTCCATGTTGTCATACACCAAACACAGATTTCAACCATGATTGTAGCAACCACCTCAATTTGTTTTCTAGTGTAGCATGAGGGCATGCTAATTCTCTAGTTTGGGGGAAGGGTTGCTATGCATGATGAATGATTTCTCATTTCTTATTTTAAGGTATACAATCCTAAAATTGATTTGTGTATATCCTTAAAACTATCAACTGGATTCTTGTGATTTCTGGACAAAAAAGAGGTATCATTAAACCCATAAATTTTCAAGCTAAAGCAATTTGTTAATTCCAAAAAAATCATGCATTATTACCTACAACCATTTTGCTAATATATTGAAATCCGTTCATTGCATTGATTTGATTTTTGGATTGGAGAAGCATTGATATAGTATAAATTTGCTTACAAAATTTTAGCAAAATCTGATTTGTAATGAAGTTTGTATTTACTTGTATCATACTTTGTTGCAACTTCATATACATATGGTTGAAAGTATACATGAAAATTATTTTAAGGAAGCATTTGAGGAAGAAGCCTTCTGTTCCATCAGTATCATGCATTGGGGTGAGCATTTTGATTATTGTATTACAACTTGGTTAATACAAAGGCATTGGAGTGCATGGGGACATGCAACATGTTCAGTTTGGGGGAGATGTTGGGCCACTAATTTGTATTATTATTAACACTTCTTAACATCCATTTCAACTATTTCTAATGTTCTTTTATCACATTATTTATCATAATTTATTATATAATTCCATTTCATAATTATTTATGCTCTCTTGGATAATTAATAATTGTTATCCTTTATTTTAATAAATTAATGATTATTATGCATGTTTTTGCTAATGATGGTTTATTAATGAATTTGTTATAACATCATTCACTATTTTAGCCTCCAAGATCTCTTCCAGATTGCAGATTTGATCTTCAGCTGATAATTAAATATTCCAACTCAGAAATTCACTGGAATAACAAGAGACAATTTTGCGTTGAAAGTTTCGGGCAAACGAAGAAGAATCTTGAAAATCCGAAACATGGGTTTTGTGCAGAACGGACCAAATTAGTTTTCACGTGGGCAGTTTTCCCAAATTCAGTCTTTATTGAGAGAAACACAAGGTTCTTCAAAGGACAGATTTGTAGATTTTCCGTTGTGGCCGTTTTCCAAATTGTAATTGCCAGATTCGACTTATGCCAGCTGAATCATGATGGAAAGATCTTTCAGATCTCATCTTGGTTATTGATATTTTGTAATTAGTTTTTTTCCCCTTTGTTGTTTATATATTTAAAAGGGTACAAATCAGAGAGAAAGGGGAGGATAGAACGCATAGGAGATAACGCATAGAGGGTTGGCTACGCAAGGAATGGAGCTGTGTAACAGAACATTATTTGATCAAGTTAATGCAATTTAATTTCCTGTCTCTTCTGTAAGTTGTAAGCATATTGCAATCCTGATCAGAGAGTTGTGCCCACTCTCTGATTAGGTGCTGCGTATTTCCTGTGTATTGTTATTTCTATTTCCTGTTTTGTATAATTTGCAATTGCTGTGATAGTAGCAATATTTGTTGATATTCTTATTGTTGTGAGTGCATTAGAAGCTTTACAATTTATTACTGCCCATTCTTTAATTGCTATTACAGTGATTGCTGCTTTGTTTAATTATCGAATCCACGATTGATATTAGAATTGTTCTATTGTATCTGCACATACTGTGCGCTTTAGCCTTGCAATAACCAACGCACCTGGATTGATAATTAATGTGGGAAAGGGTTTGAATATTCATTCACACTTGGACACCAACACAAGCCTTCCCATTGTCTCTCATGACGAGACACATCCTCAATCTGGGCCCTGGATCAACTGCCAAGTGTGTGGTGCAAGAGTGGAGTCGATTGGGCAAGGTGGTCTAGGTGCATCATCATCGTCCAATAGGTGGAACACGAGCAAGGAATAAGTGGAACTGAAGAATCCCATGAAGTGGCAATTTGCTCTCTGCTATGGTGGAGACCCGTGGCCCTCAAAGGTCACCCTACAAATGCTAATATGACCCTTTGGAGGGCTTGGACCCCGTATAGCGATACCAAACCCAAAACGAAGACCCACTTGCAATCCTGTATAAGATCCATTGCATCCCATCACCTTCTAGTACAACCAAACATTAGTGCACTTGAGTATATGAGCTTACAAATCATAGAGCCAAGTGGACACTTGATAGTGGCATGCCCTTCCATAATGGGCTTCAAAATGTACAAGTGTCTCCAAGTTCAAGAAGGAGGTTAACTAAGGACCCCATTAGGCGGTTTCAGCCTCTAAGGGGGTGACATGTCCATGGTACATCCATCAAATGACAAGTGGTGTGTGAAATAATGATGAAATGGAGTGGGGCATTAGGGGAAGCCTCCAAGCCATATGCCACAGTACAAGGGTAGCTAAAATAAGGAAAGCCCACACTTGGGTATATGATTGTAGGAGGGAGAAATCGTGGTATATGAGTTAGCTCGAAAATGTCCCAAGTTATCTAGGCCTGTTACATGACTCAATTCATCATACTAGCATCACTTTACATCATCCCCATAGAGTTTGCAGAATATGAGTACAATATAGAAGAAGATGAGAAGAACAAAGTTAAAGTTAAAAAACTCTGATAATATATGAATTCCGATGTACATGAAGCCTCTGACATATCCTTGGGCATGGAGTCTTCAAAAATATTTAGGTGCAACTTTAAGTGGTCAACATGATCAATGATAATTTCATGGCTCTGCAAGAAGCAGACTTCCATGGCATTTAGTGTAGTAGAGACACGGTATATAGCAACAAGTTTGGTGAGTTGTAAGACTGTTTGGCTTCACAATTTAC
Organism: Pinus albicaulis; assembly: GCA_034641835.2. NCBI lineage: Eukaryota > Viridiplantae > Streptophyta > Pinopsida > Pinales > Pinaceae > Pinus > Pinus albicaulis. The sequence goes on from CM076581.1 coordinate 1,135,078,333, forward strand.
TTATTGGATTGTTTGGTCAGGAGTTAGAGCCAACTTTGATTTATTGTAATAATCAAAGTTGTATTAAACTTTCTAAGAATATACTATTTCGTAATAGGTCCAAGCATATTGAGATCAAGTATCATGTCATCAAATATACGATCCAGAGAGGCGTAGTGAAGCTTCAATATATCTCCATAGATGAGCAAGTTGCAAATATTTTGACCATGCCCTTGATAAAAGGAGAGTTTGTCTTCTACAAAGATAAAATAGGACTGGTGCTCAATACCTTCCTCAATAAGAGAAGTGTTGAAGTTTAGCGATGGACCGATGCTTCTGCATAGGCTAGGTGTCAAGCATGTCGGATACGTCCCAAGTCCCACTTAGGAAACTTGCTTAATTAACCTCAATTAATTGAGTAAGCTGTTTTTTATAATTTTCATAACTCTAACTTAGGAAAAAAACATTAGTTAAAGTCAATTAAATAGTATTGGCTATTGAGCTATGAAAGACTAAAGAAATGTAAGCTAATTACATTAGTGACCTAGATTTAATCTCAATCTTTGATCTGTTATGAATAAAAAAATGAATAAAATAATAAATTAAATAAATAACAAAACGTTAATAAACAATAATAAAATAATCAATAAACTAATAAATAAACATTAATAGAAAATTATTGGTGATAAAGGGAAAAGTCAAATGACATGACCATTCAAACCTTCGTGATTAGTCAATGCCTAATTACACACACCGTCACGAAGGCATGTAATCATCCAATCATTCATTCAAATAATAAATAAAATTTATATCTCTATATATGTTCTACATAGTTGCATATTTGTCTTAAGTTACAATGGTATCAGAGAGGTTCAATCCTCTAGCCAAGATTGTTGCAACATCATCCTATTCTCCATCCCTGTGTGCACCATTCCCTACAGGTACAACACCAAGAGACAAGACCAAGACCAAAATTGCCACAACGAACCCAAGCCAACCCTCCTCCAAATCTCCTCAAAATCAAGTCAAGGTCAACAGAAGTCAACATTGGTCAAACCCTTTGAAATCTGGTCAAATCATAGAAAAATTTGGACCTGCAATGGAGGCTAAATTTTGGTCCTGTAGTAGCCTCAAAAAATGGCAGAAATTTCCCACGTGTGAGTAGAACTAGGACGGAAAACTTGACTTTGTGAAAATTTCTGAATCCAAACATAAAGAAATCCTACTGCAATTATTTGATTTGTATTACCTACTTCTTTTCTTCATTTAACAAGTTATTTACGGAATTATTTAGTAAATTATAATACAAATACATTGCAGCCTACACCAATATAGTGATCAAGAACTGAAAAATAAATGAAGCAATCACACAAAGGACACACTTATTTTTGGACAATCGTCCTCGGAAAAATCCAATGCGGGAAAACCGGTGCAGCAGATATGAGGGTTTGTATTATTAAGCAATAGTATTTTGAGTACAACTAGGGTGCCAAATTCGGCTCACCCAACAGAGAAAATCCTCGATGGACAGATAAAATAGTGAGTTTGACCTAACACTACAAGTCCTGGCTGATCCAAGATCGAACTGGCAAAACCCTAGCTCCCTCTGTGCTGCCTCTGGGCAGTAGATGCGTAGGCCTGCGTGGAGATGGTTGAAGCCTACGTCACCTTCTCTTTGCACTGATCTTCCTCTCAGAAAATCGAGTTTCAACCCTCCCGACTCAGAAACCTTGATCTTCAGCTAAATACGGACTGTCCCTTGGAAGCTCTGCGCAGTCCCTGTGTGAGCCCTGCGTGGGCCTGCCTCACCCCTTCAGGGGTCTGCGTCACCTCTCCTGGTGGCTGCGCTGCTTCCCCTGCTCTGCTATGTACTCTTGGTCCTCTGACTAACAAATGCTTCTGCCCCTCACTGCTGCTGAATCACAGAGATCTTATCTTCATCCAAGCACTGCTCCGTCAGAAGAATTCGATCTCCAGATTCATCCATTGTGTGTGTTCTCCAACTGACCCTCAAGCCTTCCTTTATACTTTTCCTGTTGAGAAATCAACAGCTGTGATATAATCCTTAATCAATGTCTAAGATTAAATTAGACTTGATCCTCGTCACTTAGAAGCTTCTCATCCACATGTTAAATTAATTCACTTTAATTATTTTAATTCTCTAAGTTTTAACTTAGGCTCCATTAAAAAAAATTAATTAGTTGAATAACTTTCACTCCAGGGAAAATTTCTCCAAATGATTTCTATGTCTTGGAGATCTCATGTGTTCTAGCCTCTCCACAAAATTTCGAAGCTAGAGCACATTTGATACTACCCAAAAAAAGCAACAAACTTTTCTCTCTCCTTTGACTTCGGATGTCTTATCCTCGTCTTGGCAAAAAAATCGATGAATAATGTCATGAGTGAATGTGTGTCTCCAAGAAGTTGAGTTGACTCATATATATACCTATTCAGGAGGGTCGAATAGCTGCCTCTTAGACCAACTTATCCAAGGAGGGGCGACTTGGTATTGTGTTGACTCTTTGACTCAAAATAAAATTTCTTTTTCTTTTTCTCACAAAATTCCAAATGGGACTTGACTCAAACACATTTCTCTTGACTCAAAATAATTTCTTTTTGACTCTTTTTGACTCTATAAGCATGAAGAACATGCTTTGACCAAAATAAAATAATAATAATGAATATAATAAATATGTCAATGATAAAAATTACATTTTATTACATTATGAAGACTGACACTAGTTAAATTTTCAACACGTGTGAATCCAAGGAGGCCAAGTAGGAGGAGATTGCAGGGCCTAGTTGTCGGAGCAAGACTGTATTTATTTGGAGGAGGCTGAGTTGTTGGAGTGCTGAGGTTTTTCCAATGCGTATAAGTGGCAGGGCACAAATCGAGTTGGTGGAGGCCGATTTCTTCAGTCTGATTTCATCCGGAGGCAGATTTCCTTGAGGTCAATTTACCTGGGCCGAATTCATTCTGAGGGAGTAAAGTTGCAGGTTCTAGATTCGTATTTATCCTTGTATCTCCATGGGTCGAAAAACACAGATTATCGAAATAATGAAATGACAGAGAATTGTTGTGGGTTAATTAATTTTGCAATGTGTGATTGATCTCTCTGTTTTTTTTCTGCTGCCTATTCTTAATTCTAGAAGTTAAAAATACCAGTGATTTTATTTTTCGGTATATCAAAGTTTATTTGGGTAAATAAATAAACTGCTGGGGATAAATTAATTTTCCATGAGAAAATAAATCTGGTTGGTATTAGAAATTTAACAATATGGAGAAAGTAGAGCCTCATATCCCAATCAAAATTCAGCAGACTTAATAGATTTTGGAATTTTAGGATTGGCAGAGTTATAGCATTTTGGGTGGATTCTATCATGTATCAAGCATGGACATTGGCATCTAATCAAGATCACTAGGCTCTTTATGCACCTTGATGTTGGCGGTGTTGATTGTTGAACTCATTTGTCATGGCCTTACCAAAAATGTATTTCTACCATATTTTAAGGCTTAGATTAGGCAGTTCATCAAAATTAGACATTGATGACTAATGTCCTTGGATGATCAAGGCAGAGGCAACAACTAGATGAGGCAGCAGAAACTAGAGGGCAGTATTAATGACGAGGATCCCAATATACACGATGGTGGAGCATTTCTCGCTATTTATGCTTTTCATTTAAATTTTCTTGCTCAATTATTCATAATGCTTTCTTTCAAAATTTCAATAATATGTGCTATTTATAAATTACAACTCTAATATCAAATTTCTCCATTTCCAAATTTTTGAGGGGTCACATTTCCAGCATGTGTCCATTTCAGATAATCATACCCATTTCTTCATATCATGCAAGTTAGTTGTGAATCAACCATGGATTGTATTCCTTTTCAGGCACACACAAAGGCTTGTGTTTCCCATAAGACTAGAAAATGGATTCCTTGAGAAAGAAAATGTCATACATATGGCATGGATCTGAGATATCACAAGTCAATGACATAGTAGAAATGATGTGACATAGATCTCGATCCTGAGATTGAGTTTAAAATAGAACATCTTTAAGGGAAGCTGTCTCTATGTTATGAGATTTGTCATGGGATAGAGAGGCAAGGGTTGTAATTTCATCAACCTACTTGATTCAGCCTCAGATGTAATAATTTGAACTTTAGTTTCATTGTCAGCATTATTGAAAATAGTTCCTAACTTCCAATTGTTGTCAAATATGACCTGAAACTTTTCTTCACAATGTAAAAGAGCATATAGAAGCAACGTATGTGTAGGTGATGAAAAGTTCCTCTTTTCCCTTCTTGACCTACTCATTGACACAAATAAAAATTGTTGTGATATGTCTTTACTCTTGTCCAAAACCAAGGTCATACTTGTTTGCATAAATGCATAAACAATTTAAATCTGATTGTCACCACTAGTAGCAAGGAAGCTTCGAAATATTTCAAGGACGAGATTATCACACTCAAAGTTTTGTTTTAATTTTAATACGCCATGTATTATTTTTCCATATAATTTCTATTAAAATTTCTTATGTTGCTATGAACTACCAATTCTTTGTGAGGGTTAAAATGGGGAAAAAAATGAAGGGGGTCAAAGGGAACAAAGCTTGATGCTATTACATGTTGAATATAGGCACCATAATAATGAGCAGACAAAAAAAATACGTTGAAAGAAGAAATAGAAAAGATAAATATAATTTAAATTTATCCATTTCCTCTGTTTATCATTCCTTTTTCAAATACTTTTTATTGTCGGGTACCACCAGGACCTGCCTCGGTAAAGAAAATTGTAAAGGGGAGAAAAGAGAAAATGACAACAAAGCCAATGAACTTTTGACTAGGTATTCCATTTTCCGCTTTCCACATACTAGGGAAATCGGAGATCCAGACGGGGAGCTGCACACTGTGTCAACAAACCATATTTCTTACCATCTTGTCTGGAAAGTTTCAGACACACTAATGTCTAGTATTTTACCCCATGCTAAGTTGTCTTATACAGGAAAACAAAATTAGGAATTGTCCAATAGGAATAGAGTTAGGATCATATGCATCAGTCATTGGCCATTGGAGGACGGTTTCCATGGGAGGATTGGTTGGCCTTATGGATGCCCCTAAAGGTGTGATTTCCCATTATAATAATTTTGATAATTGCATATTAGGATCATTATATCAGTGTTGCAATCATTCCAATTTTATCGTTAAATTGCGATTATTTGGCCTAGCAGATGTTTGCCGATTTTTACCAATGTTTTGGTGTTATCTTAATTTTGCCAATGTTTGCCAAATTTTACTGATATTTTCTTGATTTTTATGAATTTTTTGTTTTCCAAACCCTGGCTGATTTGATCCCATTGTGGATGTTTGCAACATTGCATTATATATTAATTATGATATTGTGAATTCAATAATTCTATCTACTTCATATTGAATCCTAGCTATAAGATGCCTGAAAAGTATATCAAAACATCTAAAGTAAATATATTTCACCCAAATTTTTAATCTTATAAATTCTTTCTATGCATAAATAAAAAAAAACAAAGGGACAGAGAAGTACCTGGAACTATAAAAATGATGAAATATGGTACCATTGCCATCAGAATGAAAAGTAAGGTTAAAATAGATATAGCCCTGTAGCACTTTGAAAACACGAATGAGAGAGGAAGAAAGCAATTTGAAATATATAGGTACTTTTGGGATAGAAATTCAACTACAATTGGGATGAAATAGTACAAGAACTCTGCTAAAAATTCAAATGAGATTTTTACCAGAAAAGTACCTACCCCTGAGCACTATCAAATATGAAACTGAGAACATAACTTAGAAGTAATAGAGACGGCAAAATCACCACCAGCAACAACATGATCACAGGGATTGCTTCCTATAATGGAAAAGCATATTGGTTAGAATACATATAATGAGAAATATTACTCAAAAGCTGTCACCTAGGTTCCAATTGTATTTTCAAAATATTCTTCCCAACAAGATAAACATCAACAAAGAAAACAATTATTATGAAGTCATAATATGGAAGTATTGCACTTTTTTGGATAAAATCATTATGCTTATTAGGTTAAAGTTGAATAAACCCTGAGCATGACTAGTTATGCAGCTTATCATTTTTCTTCACCTTGTTATCTCTCTAATTACTAAGATCATATGAGTCAAAGTTGATTTCTGTAGCTATGGAATGTCTTTTGCATAAGCTGGTGTCTTGCATGCAGTCCTCTTTAGGTGGTTTTTCGAGAGGAGCAGCTAATATGGTCTCCTTCCTAAGTTTAAACTTGGGAAAAATACACTGATTATTTGATTAATGTAGACTTTGGGCTAATGTTTTTCAAGGATAAAAAAGGTGAGTTAGATCTAATGTCCATCGTTTATCAAAGAAAGCTAGGATTTAATCCTAGCACTCAATCACACTATATATTAAGGATTTGGACCAGTGTAGCACGACTCTTATAAGACCCGCGAGTACTCACGGGTCTTGACTGGTTTTATAGCGAGACAGGTCACTCGCATAGAACCCGCGGTTTCTAACTGTACTTGCCAAATGTGAAAATTTTTGAATCTACTAAACAGAAATCCTACTGCAGAAAATCTGATTTACTTCTCCTACTTGTTTATTTAACTTTACAAGTTATTTTCTGAATTATTCATGAAAACATCGAAGTAAATACACTGCAGCTTACACAATTATATAGATCAGGACTAAAGAATAAGCAATCATGCAGACAAAGGACAAAGAATTTTTCGGACAAATGTCCCCGGAAAAAACCAATGCGGGAAAACTGATGCAACAACTCTTAAAGGTTTTCATTATTAAGGATATTTCTGAATACAAACTAGGGTGCCAATATGGTTCACCCAATAGAGAATTTCATTGGCAGAAGTACCTCTATCTGGAGACAGATATTATGGCTGATCCAGCGTTAGAATAACGAACCCCACAAGTGCCTACATAGTCCCTAGCAAGCTCTGCGATGGAACTGCGTCACCCTTATTCGTTCTGCTGAAACTGAGCTTGATCTGCCCCACAGACAACCTAGCGCTGCAGCCTCTGGCTCTGCGTCACCTCCTCTTGGATTGCGTCACCCCTATGGGCTTGCGTCAGCTCTGCGTGAGCCCAGTTGGGTCTGCGTCACCCTCTCAAGGGCTGCGCTATCTCTCCTAGGTAAATCTGCCTCTCTGCAACTGTATTCTCGGCCTTCGATCCGAAATCCCCTTGTCGAACTGCCCTTCACTGCACTGCAAGCTCACTCTAAAATTCTCTGCAAACAACGCCCCAAAATTTCGACTTAGATCAAGCGTTGCTACTCTGTGTGTCTTCTCCAACTGACCCCAAGCCTTCCTTTAATACTTTTCCAGTTGACGAATCAACGACCGTGATCTAATATCTAGTCGACGGCTAAGATTAGAAAAGACTTGATCCTCGTCACTTAGAACATTCTCACCTACATGTTAAATTAATTCACTTTAATTATTTAATTTCCCTAAGTTAGCCTTAGGATCTCCATTAAAATAATTAATTATTTGAATAACTTAAGCTCTGGGTGGAATTTCTCCAAACGATTTATGGCTCTTGGAGATCTTATGTGTTCTAGCCCCTCCACAAAGTTTCAGAGCTAGAGCACATCCTATGCTACCCAAAAATCAACACCAAAACCAGCATAAAAATCTGCTACCTGTGAAGAATTGCATAAGACCCGTGTAGACCCTCAAAATTCGTTTTTTTATTTTTTTATTTTTTTTGGAGATCATGTGGAGGGAAAGGGAGAATCGAGGGAAAAATTTGTCGAGCCTTACACGAGTCTTATACAGGTCGTTCCCGAGTCTTATACGGATCGTCGAGTCAATAGCCAAACAAGTCATATACGAGTACGAGTCGTGTAACATTCATTTTGACTATGGAGAATTATAAAAGCAGCCTAAGGGAGAGGATGAAAACAAAACATAAGCGATAGAGAAATCCAAAAAAGAGATTTTTTGAGTAATTCGCAAGAGTAATATTGCAGATTTTTGTAAGAGATTCATAAGGGTTGAAGAAGGAAGAAGACAGCAAGAGAATTTTCTGTAATTGAAGAAATTGACAGGAACCCACGTGTGTGAGGTAGCCATTGATTTGTTTGCAGCAACGAGGCCGTGCATGTGAGACAAGAAGGTTTTCTGGGCAGGCGGAGCCTACATCTGAGGCAGTAGGTACTTTCCAGGCTGCACAAGTGGATTTGCAAAGGCTTGAGGAGGTTGTGTGGGTTGCTGATTTGGCTGGAAGAATTTATCTCAAGTTTTGCTGTAATTTCTGTCATTTTTTTAGAACCATTTTCCCTGTTTAAGGAGCCCATGATTTCTCTGAGAAACTAAATGATGAGAAGTTGAAGCGTAAAATTTTATTGCTGTGATGTCTGATTTTTTCTGAGTAATTTCTTTTTTAATTCCATTGGAAACTGCTATTTTAAAGGCGCCAAGGTTTTTACTGTTTGTGGTTTTTAGAATTAATTTACAACATAAACTAATTTATTGCATAGAGAAAATTTCCAAGGATAAAATAACTGCATGAGATAATAAATCTATAATTGGCACTTAAAAATTAACATGGTATCACAGCTAGAGCAAGCTCCGTGAGGAAAAGATTAGTGGACAAGGGTTTCAAATAGCAACAATATTTTACAACATATTTTTTACCAAAGGTTTTGTGACTAGAATCGATTCGGTAAAGATGGAAACATCGAGTTTGAGATTTGAAGACTGGTTGGAAGGTGCTACAAACTTCAATTCATGGAAGTTGAGGACCACACAGGTTTTGATAGGCAATAGCCTATAGAAATTTAGTGATAAAGAGATCCAAGTTCCTTTGGATCCTACACAAGTAGTTGAACACAATCTTAAGGATGTGAAGGCTAGAGGGATCATAATGGATGTTGTGAAGGATACATAACCCTTCCCATCACAAGGGAGCAAACAACTCATCAAATGTGGACAGCCTTGTTAACCATCAAAAGTGGGTGACCCCATAGGGAAAATTTTTTCCTACCATCTCTTCCAGCCAGCAACCAACAACTGTGAAAATTTCTAAAACGAAATCCTACTGCATTATCTGATATTGTTTCTACTTATTATTCAGTAACAAGTTATTTACAGAAATTACTTCAGTAAATATCAAAATAAATTCAACTACAGCCTTCACAAATAAAATATTGAGCAAAATATAAACAAATACTAGCACAAGATTGACACAATTATTTTTGGACAATTGTCCTCGGAAAAACCCAATGTGGGAAAACCGGTGCAGCATATGAGGGTTTCTTTATTATTATTCAGCAAAAGTTTCTTGTACAAGTTGCAACCAATAGTAATGAAGGGAAATTCCTGTGATAACACTGGAGAAATTTTCTCACAAATTTCTGATGAAAATCTGATCTCTGTGAGACCCTGCTGGCCCTCCTACATCACCACTTGTTATATTTGGCAACTAGGGCCAAACTCCACTTTGCACTGCTCATATGATGGAGATGATATTTTTGTTGGATTCCTCTTTCAGAGAGGTGCAAGATTGATTTAAAGATCATCCTGTTTGGATGAGCAGAAGTTGAATTTTGAATTTATTTTCTCTCACATGTGCAATTGTCAAGGTCGGCTTGAATTGTAATGTAGGCTCACAAGACCCAAATGATGTGTCACACACCCTCATTGATGGATATAAAAAGGAGAGACTCAATCTTCATTTAGGACATCATCTCCTCACACATTTTCTTTCCTTCCCATTGGTTTGTACACCCTTAGGAGACATTCTCTCTCCTCCGCATGTGTGAAAGAGCAGCTGAGTTTTTTGGACTATTTGAGGGTGTCTGCAATAGCGTTGACGAGCGTTGGCCTTGGGTCAACTCACAGATTTTGACTTCGATTTTTGGGACAGATTCCGAGTTTGGGAGGCCGAGTTTGGTGGCACAAAAATCGAGAATTTCTGCGCTGTTTGACCACAGTTTGACCGAGGGTTTAAGGACTGTTTTGGGTTGACTTTGACTGTTTCTTGAGGCCAAGTTTGACTGGCATTGACCGAGCTCCATTGGGAGGAATTGTTGGCTTGACTAGCATTGACTTCGCTGGCTAGGGAATCCCGTTGACTGCTGAAAATTGTACTCTCTCTCTGCTGAATTTGAAGAATAATAAGAAAATTTGATCAAAGAGTTTTCCCCACATTGGGGATTTTCCCTGGAATCTGCCAAATTATCGTGTTCTCTTGTCTTGGCTTGTCTTCTGGTTATTTATTTATGTTCTATCAGCATTTACTGTCAATGTTAATGCAATTGCAAAAAAGGAAATTGAATTGGGCTAGTAAGAAAGATTGAAGTAAATTGCTCTAAGCATAAAACATACCATCGTTAACTAAAATTAACATGGAATCAGAGCTAAGGTGAAGACAAAGCCCAAGCAAGAGTGAGAAGGGAAATCATTGAAAATTGATTAGATTGTTGAAATTTTGGGGTGTTAGGATAGCATCGGATGTGCTCTAGCTCCCAAACTTTGTGGAGGGACTAGAGTACATAAGATCTCCAAGACCCAGAGAACGTTCTAAGAAATTCCATCTGGTTTAAGAGATATTTAATTAATTAATTTTTTTAATTAAGGACCCTAAGTCTAACTTAGGAAAATTAAAAGATTAAAGGCAATTAAATTTAATCATGTGATGAGAATGACTTAACTGCGCAAATCAAACATCTTCTAATCTTAGTTGTCGATTCAATATTAGATCACGGTCGTTGATGTTTCAAGGAGGAAAGTATAAGAAGAGGGCTTGGGGTCAGTTGGAGGACACACATTGGTAGAGAACTGAAGCTAAGCTGGAATCTAGGGCGTGGTTTGCTAAGAATTTCAGAAGTGTTTCAGCTACGGAGAGGGGCAGTATTGGCGAGGGGGTGGTCTAGTCCCAGGCCAAGAGTACAACGAGGGCAGAGAAGCAGCAAACCGAGGCAAGGCAGAGGCAACAACTACGCAGCTCAACCGAGAGCCTAGCAGGGGTAGCACAGAGGCATCAGGGGCTACTTCTGTCGAGATTTTCTTTGTTGGGTAAACCACTACTGGTACCCTAGTTTGTATTCAAAAATCTATATAATAATAAAAACCCTCAAGAGTTGTTGCACCGGTTTTGCCGCATTCGGGTTTTCCGAGGACATTTGTCCGAAAAATCTCGTGTCCTTTGTCGAATGTGCTTATTTCTTCAGTACCTGATCTGTATATTTGTGTAGGCAGCAGTGTATTTACTACGATGTTTTTCATGTATTATTCAGAAAAATAACTTGCTAAGTTAATAAAACAAGTAGGAGAAGTAAATCAAAATATTGTTGTAGTATTTCTGTTTAGTAAATTCAGAAATTTTCACAGTTTGCAGACTGTTTTGGGCTTACTATGACTGTTTCTCGAGACCGAGTTTGACTGGCTTTGACCAAGCTCCATTGGGAGGAATTTTGTTGGTTTAACCAACATTGACTTTGCTGGCTAGGGCATCCTGTTGACTGATGAAAATTGTACTTTCTCTCTCTACTGAATTTGAATAATAATAAGAAGATTTGATCAAAGAGTTTTCCCCACATTGGGGATTTTCCCTGGCATCCGCCAAATTATTGTGTCCTCTTGTCTTGGCTTGTCTTGTAGTTATTTATTTATGTTTTATCAGCATTTACTGTCAATGTTAATGTGATTGCAAAAAAGGAAATTGAATTGGGCTAATAAGAATGATTGAAGTAAATTTCTCTAAGCATAGAACATACCATCGTTAACTAAAATTGACATTTAATCAGAGCTGAGGTGAAGACAAAGCCCAAGCAAGAGTGAGAAGAGAAATCACTTAAAATTGATTAGATTGTTGAGATTTTGGGGTGTTGGGGTAGCATCAGATGTGCTCTAGCTCCCAAACTTTGTGAAGGGACTAAAGTACATAAGATCTCCAAGACCCAAAAAGCGTTTTAAGAAATTCCATCTGGTTTAAGAGATATTTAATTAATTAATCTTTTTAATTAAGGATCCTAAGTCTAATTTAGGAAATTAAAAGATTAAACGTAATTAAATTTAAACATGTGATGAGAATGAGTTAAGTGACGCGGATCAAGCATCTTCTAATCTTAGCTGTCGATTCAAGATTAGATCACGGTCGTTGATGTTTCAAGGAGAAAAGTATAAGAAGAGGGCTTGGGGTCAAGTCGAGGACACACTGGCAGAGCATTGAAGCTAAGTTGGAATTCTAGGGCATGGTTTGCTAAGAATTTCAGAAGTGTTTCAGCTGCAGAGGGGCAATATTGGCGAGGGGGATCGTCTAGTCCCCAGGCCAAGAGTACAACAAGGGCAGAGAAGCAGCAGGCCGAGGCAACGCAGAGGCACCAGCTACGCAACTCAGCCGAGAGCCTAGCAAGGGCAGCACAAAAGCATCAGGAGCTACGCAAGCTGATCCAGGCCCAGAAAGGGTAGCGCAGAGGCAGCCAGAGGCCAGGAGGGTTGATGCAGGCCCAACCAGGCCAGCGTAGGTGCAGCGTAACCCTGTCTAGGGTGATGCAGGCCCTTCCTGAGCAGCGTAGAGGCTGACGCAGTAGGCTTCAGAGCAGTGCTGGGGTTTCTAGAGGCCGGAAAGGGTCGAGTTCTGTAAATCCTATTTGAGGGTGTGAATCAGTCAGTTTTTCTATCTCCAGAACAGAGGTATAGTTGCATATTTATTTTTCTGTCGGGTTAACTAGTTGGTGCCCAAATCTGTTGTACTTAGAATCTGCTTAATAATAAAAACCCTTCAGAAACTAAAAGCACCGGTTTTCCTGCATTAGGTTTTTCTGGGGACAGTTATCTAGAAAATCCTTGTGTGTCATTTTGACATTGTGCAAGTTATTCAGTTTTAGATCTGCATGTGTAGGCTGTTAATGTATTTACTTCGATGTTAATGCTGAAGATTTCAGATTAATAACTTCTGTAAGTAGGAGAAGTAAATCAGGAATTTAACAGTAGGGTTTATGTTAAGTAAATTCATAAATTTTCACATGGTATCAGAGTGATTGCAGATCAAGCTAGATCTCCAGCAAGACGACTAAAGAAATCTGTGTTGCAGAAGGTAACAGAGAAAGCACCAACAACAGCAGATAAACCGGAGAGAGCAGCGCAGCTACAGAAGGACGCAGAGGCAGCAAGAGCCACGCAGGGGCTGACACAGTCCCAGTTGGGTAACGCAGAGATAGTGCAGTGTCTTCCAGAGGTACGCAGGAGCAGCCTACATTGCATAGAGGCAGTGTTGAGCCAGTCTGCTCACGCAAATGCCAACCAGGGTGACACAGTCCAGAATTCTTTTGCTGTACAGAGTGCTGTGAACCAGAAGCTGAGCTGCAAACCTTCTGCAGTTGCTGGTGGGGTGAATATTCTGCCAGTGCAGAATTTAGCCTAAGCTAAGTTGACAAGGAACAGGAGGAGAACAACTTCTCAGAAGATTTCCTGCCAAAGAAATTTGAAGATCGATCATAGGATCGAAGAGAGCTAATTCGTTGTGTTTGGCAGACTTCCAAGGGAGGAAGTCAGTTGTCAGAGGGAGTAGAGGGTGCCTTTCTCACCAAGGACCCTAGATCTGAGTCTCTAACATAGAGAGGTGGATCCATTCTGACAAATTTATGAGCAGATGGCGCCACACGAACTTCGTGCTTAGGATAGGTTGGACAACCTGTCCAACTTTGCTCTGGAAGGCCAAAATTCTAGTAGCCTTAGAGGCACACGACATAAGGGAGCATGCGGAGAAAGTCTTGGCTACACCGACCGATGCGAAACTCCTGGAGAAGCACAATGAAGCAGTGACACATGCCAAGCGCTTCATTATGGATGGGGTTAAATATCATATGGTACCACACATAGCCGAGAATGCGACGACTCATGAGATGTGGGAAGCTTTAACACATTGTATCAAGGAAAGTTCATCCAGAGAAAGATGCTACAGAAGAACCAGCTGAGGTTATTCATGATGACCAAGGGAGAGGAAATCGATCCTTTCCTATCCAGACTGTAGTCGATCCGGGGTCAACTGACTGGCATGGGGGTGAAGGTGGAGGATGATGTCATGGTGAGGACGACTCTAAATGTTGTCACAGAGGACTGGTAAAAGTTTTTGCAAAGTCTCTTGGGCAGAGTGGGTTCCTAACTGGGACAACATGTGGGCTATCCTCTGACAAGAGGAAATTCGTCAGATCACCAAGAGGCAGTACAACACTGGTTCGAGCAAGGAGAGGAAGGAGGGAGAGGAAGATGCAACCCTTGCATCAAAGAGGCAGCAAGGGAAAAAGAAGCGTGATCTGTCAAAGATCAAATGTTTCCAGTGCGGGGAACTAGGACATTTTGTCAACAATTGTCCTTAGAAGAATAAGGAAAAGGAAGCTTCTAGTTCCAAGGCTGTTTTGGTAGACGATGGCTCCAATGATAACGTAGCCATGAGCGCTCATGAACCACGAAAGTGGGGCAATATTGATCTGTAGAGTAGCTATAGAGTGGTGGCGGGATCCTTGAGTAGCCCAACTCTTGGATCCCATTCGTGCTACGAGAGCCTTAAGACAATAGCAAGGAATGACTGGAGCACCAGGTGCAAAGATCACGGATGAAGCAAAGGAAGAAACTGAAGAGCTAGAGAGGGAGCAACACAGTGCAGATGCAGCAGCAGTGTAGATGGCAGCAGCACAAAGGTAGCGCAGAGAAGGCTTGCTTACGCAGTGCAGAAGCTGCAACCGCACAGAGGCTTCAGGAGGACAACGTAGAGCAGTGACTTGCAGAGCTTCAGTGATGAGATGCAACCCGACTGACTTCTCTGTCATTTGGGCATAGTTCCATCGGTTGCTTACTCTCAACAACTGAGTTGCAGTGCAACAAGTAGAAGTGGTAGGGCTATGAGCAGCACGATGCAGCAATTTGAGAGGGAGTTGCAGTACGGATGTAGCAGTGGCGGTGGCAGCGTCATGGGCAACAATACAGAAGAGCAGCAACAATGCAGTGATGAAGGGTAGCAGGCCAAGCATCAGCGCAGAGACCAGCACTAGAGATCTGAGCACTACTTCGAGGTGAAGTGTATTCCTAGAGCACATTCCTCGCTAGGAGGGTGTATTGAGATTTTGGGGTGTTGGGGTAGCATCATATGTGCTCTAGCTCCCAAACTTTGTGGAGGGACTAGAGTACATAAGATCTCCAAGACCCAAAAAACATTTTAAGAAATTCCATCTGGTTTAAGAGATATTTAATTAATTAATATTTTTAATTAAGGACCCTAAGTCTAACTTAGGAAAATTAAAAGATTAAAGGTAATTAAATTTAAACATGTGATGAGAACGACTTAAGTGACGCGGATCAAGCATCTTCTAATCTTAGCCGTCAATTCAATATTAGATCACAGTCGTTGATGTTTCAACGAGAAAAGTATAAGAAGAGGTCTTGGGGTTAGTTCGAGGACACACACTGGCAGAGCACTGAAGCTAAGCTGGAATTATAGGGCGTGGTTTGCTAAGAATTTCAGCTGCGGAGAGGGGCAGTATTGGCGAGGGGGATGGTCTAGCCCCAGGCCAAGAGTACAACGACGACAAAGAAGCAGCAGATCGAGGCAATGCAAAGGTAGTAGCTATGCAGCTCAGCCGAGAACCCAACAGGGGTAGCGCAGAGGCATCAGGAGCTACACAGTGCTGATGCAGGCCCAGAAAGGGCAACACAGAGGCAACAGGAGGCTAGGAGGGCTGACGCAGGGCCAACTAGGGCAGCGCAGGGGAAGCGTAACGCAGCCTAGGGTGACGCAGGCCCTTCTTGAGCAACACAGATGCTGACGCAGGGCAGGAAGGCTGACGTAGTGGGCTTCAGAGCAGCACTGAGGTTTCTAGAGGCGAGAAAGTGCTGAGTTCTGTAAATCCCGTTTGAGGGTGTGAATTTGTCAGTTTTTGTGTCTCCAGAATAGAGGTATAGTTGCATATTTATTTCTCTGTCGGGTTAACCAGTTGGTACTCACATATGTTGTACTTAGAATCTGCTTAATAATAAAAACCCTCCAGAAGCTAGAAGCACCAGTTTTCCCTAATTGGGTTTTTCCGAGGACATTTGTCCAGAAAATCCTTGTGTGTCACTTTGTCATTGTGCAAGTTATTCTGTTTTAGATCTGCATGTGTAGGTTGTTAATGTATTTACTTCGATGTTAATGCTGAAGATTTCAGATTAATAACTTTTGTAGGTAGGAGAAGTAAATCAAGAATTTAACAGTAGGGTTTCTGTTTAATAAATTCAGAAATTTTCACATAGACGAGGATAAGGGTCAATGGCTTCTTCATCATATTTCAGATCTAATGACAAACTCAATGATAAGGTTGATTATCATGCTTGGAAAATGTCCTTGTATCTGACATTGGAGGAACAAGAAGTTATGGATTATGTGCAAGGAAAGATTATTGAGCCTCCATCAAATGCACTGACTGCCACTAAAACAAAGTACAAGAAAGGAGAGGTCAAAGCGAAGAAGATCATCAGGGATTCTATTCACAAGCACATGGTTGCTTATATCTCCGAGTTGGGCACACCTAAGGAGATGTATGATAAGTTGGTTAGCATGTTCATGGCTAGCAATGCTAATCAAATTCAACTCGTAGGGGCTATGATGTTCTTTGTGAAGTCACATTTGAACATATGTTTTGCAGTGAACACGTTGAGTCAATACATGGTTGAGCCTCATCACATTCACTGGATTGGTGCCAAGAATCTCTTGAGATATCTTTGGGGCACAATCAACCATGGGCTAAGATACATTGCCGAGAATATGAGGCTCCATGTATATAGCGACGCTGATTGGGCAGGTAGTGTGGTGGATCGTAAAAGCACATCTAGATGTTGCTTCACCTTAGGTTTTGCTGCGATCTCTTGGATGAGCAGGAAGAAAAAATCGATTGCTTTGAGCACCGTCGAGGCCAAATACATTGCAGCAAGTATGACCTGTTATGAAGCTGTTCGTTTGAGAAAGCTCTTTAATGAGTTGTTTGGGCATGTGCTGGATACCACTGTGATCCTTGGTAACAACCAAAGTGGGATTCGACTTTCAGATAATCTCGTGTTCCACGACCGCTCCAAGCATATTGATATCAGGTACCACTTTATCCGAGATATTGTACAACGAGGCGCCGTAAGGCTCCATCACATTAGGACTGATGAGCAGGTCACAAATATTCTCACGAAGCCCCTGGGAAAGGTCAAATTCTTAACCTTCCGTGAGAAGCTTGGAATCATGGACAAAACCTCTTATGAGGGTCCTGCTTGAGTTGGAATTTGAGTTGTGGGAGCTCCAGGGGTCTTCGAGATAGCTTCTTGGAGCTATAAGCAACCACAAAGATAGGTTCGCCTTACCTTGTTGGCACGCAATTTCCCCACTATTATGATATTGAGTTGGTTCACCCTCTCTTGATCTATGCCCCACAAACATCCTACCCATGTAGTCTGGGACTCATGGGAAGTGCCTCTCATCTAGCCAATGAGTTGGGAAATGAGGATAGAGACCATAGTATTACCGATGGATGCATCGTGTATTGCCATACTCTCTATGTCTAGGATGGGTTGTGTCCAACAACTTGATATGGGATCAAGTCTGGTTGAGCTTTTCACCTCTAAACTGACTACGGGTTAGTGAAGAGTGGCAAGGTCTTGTGACTCACTCTCGATAAAATCTTCTTCATTATTTCTTCTACAGCAGAGCAGAATTGACAAAGTATAGAGACATCAAGATGACAAGATGATATATGATAGTGTTGATTTTTGGTAGCATCAGATGTGCTCTATGCCCCAAATTTTGTGGAGAGGCTTAGACACATGCATTACAAATAACCCAAAAATTGTTTTGGGAAATTCCTTCCAAAAACAATTTTATAAGAAAAAATAATTATTTTTAATGAGGACCCTAAGTCTAACTTAGGAAATTAAAATAATTACTCAGTATTAATGTAAATCGTGGATAAAACTTCCAGAAAAAGCAGATCAAGTCTAATTTAATCTTAGACGTTGATTGGAGATCTAATCTCGGTCGTTGATTTGTCAACAAGAAGACTATAAAGGCTTGAGGGCCATTTATAAGACACACTGAGAGGATCTAGAGATTGTATTTTTCTGACAGAGCAGTGCTTGGAAGAAAATCAAATCTAAGTGATTATTGATTGCAGTGAGGGGTAGTAATTTCGTTTGGTGATTTTCCTGAGCCGGAGAATACACAACAGAGAAGGCAACGAACAGATCAGCAGAGCCAGTGCAGTCCCATGCAGAGGCAGCGCTGCAACCTCAAGGGAATTCGAGATTCAACTGAGGGTTAGCCAGATCCAGTGTCGGATAGCCGAGGTACGAGACCGGAAGAGGCAAGGAGGGCAGATCTAGCGAGCAAAAGACCAGTGACATAGAAGCCACGCAATCCCCACGCAGAGTGATGCAGAGACTGTGCAGTGACTACGCAACGCATTGGAAGGCTTGCAAATCTAGGGTTGTTCGTCAATCGGGTTTCCAGATTAGTGTGCGATTTTTCTCACTAACTTTTTGTCAGTCAAATTCTCTGCAGGGATAGCCAGAAAGACATCCTAGATTTGTATTCAGAAATTTATTGCATAATATATAAACCCTCAAATCTGCTGCACCGGTTTTCCCGCATTGGGTTTTTTCGAAGACATTTGTCCAAAAATAACGGTGTTCTGTGTTTGCATTATTCTCTCTTGCTAAGCTTCCTTTTCACAAATGTATTTTAATGAGTGAAGGTTGCTTCAGTAACTGCTTCAGTATTTCCAGAAGTAATTTGTTAATAACTTGTTAAATATGAATTTAGAAGTAGGAGAAGTAGTTCAGTTGTAGCGGTAGGGATCCTTAGATCTAGGATCTTGGAATTTTCACATGGTATCAGAGGTTGCATTGTGAAACAGGATGAGCATATCCAACGCGTGACGGAGGATGAAAAGCTGCAGAAAACAACAGTTTGAATCCCCAAACAGATTGCGCAGTCCAGGCCTGGAGGACTGAAGTTTTTGGGTAGATCTCTCTCTGAGTGAGTCAACAGAGAGGTAAGATCTCCAGATCGTAATTTTACCGAACTGGAGGGAGCAGCACAGAGCTAGTGGGACGCAGTTTCTGCAGGCAGATCTTGATTTTGTCGGGCAGAAAGTGTCAAAAGAAGAAGAAGAAGCAGCACAATGAGGGAATTTCAGTTCTTCCAAGATCTGAGCAGCAGATTCAGGCCGCAGATCTACGAGCTCCACAAGGAGTGCGTAAGCCTGTCCAGTGCTGCGCAGAGGGTGAAGAAGAGGAGCAAATTCGATAGATTTGACGGCCATGGCAGCTCCCCGACTTAGAGATCAGGACCGGTTGGAGGGAGCTTCCACCTACGTGAACTGGAAGGCAAGGATTACTTGTCTTCTAGATGAATATGATCTCAGAATCTTTGTGGAGAACACGATAGCTATCCCTGCAGATCCAGATCCGTTGAAGCAGTACAAGACTAATATGGCGAAGCGAAAATACTAATCCTTGATGGAGTCAAGGATCACATTGTGTCCCATATAGCTGGCAAAGATACTGCTAGGCAGATGTGGGAAGCCTTGGCCACACTATATGAGGGATCTTCCAAGTAGCAGAAGATGCACCTTGAGCAACAACTGAGGATGGCGCAGATGCAAAAAGGGGAACACATAGATCTGTTCCTGTCAAGACTTCAAGAGATTCATGACCAACTTGCAACAGTTGGGTCTACCCCTTCTCCTATAGCGATGTGAGACTGGAATTGAATGCAGTCACTGATGATTGACAAGTATTTGTCCAGAGCATCATGGGCAGAGGAACCTTGCTAGGCTAGGTAGAGATGTGGGCTCCTCTTCAGTAAGAAGAGCTAAGGAGAGACTTGGTCAAGTGCAAACTTAATGGCAGCAGTGGCAGTGGATCAAAGGTGAAGCAGGAGGAAGATGCAACCCTTGCATCCAAAGGGCAGCAGGAGCAGCGAAGACATAAGAAAGACGCCTCGAAGATCAAATGCTTCAAGTGTTCTGAATTTGGTCACTACGCTTCCCAGTGTCCTTTGAAGCATATGGACAAGGACGAGAAGCATGATCTGAAGGCTGCGACTGCGAAGATCGATGAGGATGAGTACGCCATGAGTGCTCATGCATCTCCGGGAGGGATATGGGGCAACATTGAGCTATAGTTCAACAGAACTATAGTTGGGCAAGATCTTGGAGGAGTCCACCTCTCGAATCACAACCTTGCTATGAGTGCCCATATTTTGAGGTAGTAGGCTAGAGGAGTTTTCAGTTGGTGTAGAGGAGTGTAGAGACGACAGTTGCAGTGGATAGCAATGCCAACTTCTGAGTAGCGCAAAGAAAAGTTGTAGCAACGCAACACAGTTGCAGAGTAGCAACAATGCAGTGCATAGCAGCAACAACACAGTGTAGAGCAGAAGCAACGCAGTGCATCAAAGGGACAACACAGTAGTTATCACCAATTAGTGTTTTCAGCATTGAGATGCATCCTAAACATTTGTTCAGATTTTTGAACGTTATTCAGTTGCTTCTCTCAGCAACTGAGTTGTAGTGCAGTGTTAGCAGTGGCAGTGCTAGCAGCAAATGCAACATTTGAGACGGAGTTGTAGTACGGATGTAGTGTTGATCGTGGCAGGGTCAGCAACAATACAGTGCAGCAGAAGCATAGTGATAGATGGGCAACATGTTAGACACCATCAGTGGAGAGGGAGATGCTTCAGAGTCAGAACAGTGTGCAGCAGGGCATATCTGTTAGAGCACAATCCTCGCTAAGAGGGAGTGTTGATTTTTCATAGCAACGGATGTGCTCTAAGCACCAAATTTTGTGGAGAGGCTTAGACACATGCATTACAAATAAACCAGAAATCGTTTTGGGAAATTCCTTCCAGAAACAATTTTATAAGAAAAATTAATTATTTTTAATGAGGACCCTAAGTCTAACTTAGGAAATTAAAATAATTAATCAGTATTAATATAAACTGTGGATGAAACTTCCAGAAAAAACAGATCAAGTCTAATTTAATCTTAGCTGTTGATTGGAGATCTAACCTCGGTCATTGATTTGTCAACGAGAAAGCTATAAAGGAATGCTTGAGGGTCATTTGTAAGACACACTGAGAGGATCTAGAGATCAAAATTTTCTGACGGAGCAGTGCTCGAAAGAAAATCCGATCTAAGTGATTCTTGATTGTAGTGAGGGGCAATAATTCCCATTGGAGATCTTCCATAGTCGGAGAATACACAACAGAGAAGGCAGAGAGCAGATCAACAAAGGCAGCGTAGCAACTACGTAGAGCCAATGCAGTCCCACGCAGAGCCAGTGATGGAGCCTCAAGGGAATTCGAGACTCAGCTGAGGGTCAGCCAGATCCAGTGTCGGATAACCGGGGTGGGAGACCGGAAGAGGCCAGAAGGGTAGATCCAGCCAACAGAAGACCAGTAACGCAAAAGCCATGCAGTCCCCACACAATGTGACGCAGAGATTGCGTAGCACAGTGGAAGGCTTGCAGATCCACGACTGTTCGTCACTCGGGCTTCTAGATCAATGTGAGATTTTTCTCACTAACTTTTTGTCAGTCATATTCTCTACAGGGATAGCCAGAAAGGCATCCCAGATTTGTATTCAGAAATTTATTGCATTATATATAAACCCTTAGATTTGCTACATTGATTTTCCCGCATTGGGTTTTTCCAGGGGCGTTTGTCCAAAAATAATGGTGTCTTGTGTTTGCATTATTCTTTCTTGCTCAGTTTCCTTTTCACAAATGTATTTTAATGAGTGAAGGACGCTTCAGTAACTGCTTCACTATTTCCAAAAGTAATATGTTAATAACTTGTTTAATCTAAATTTAAAAGTAGGAGAAGTAGTTTAGTTGTAGCAGTAGTGTAAATTTATGTAGATGTTCTATGCTTGATGCAACTTTACTTTTTCTCCATTATCACATAGCAATCACATAAACAATAAAGTAAAATGATGATAGAACATACTAGTAGATCGACAGAAGACAAGCTAGAATTATATAAGTGTGTTGGTGCGTTACGATGGTCAACAGGATGCTTCAACCAACAAAGTCTCAATATGATCAGCGAACCGGCAATGTCACACAACCCTCTAGGACAACCAAACGGTCAAATCAAAAGTCAACCCAAAAAGTCAACAGTGAACACAAACAACAGCAACATCTAGGTCAACGCTGAAAAGTCAAAGTCAACGTCTTGCCTCGACAATAGTCCCAGAAAATGCGGATTAGGAAAATCTAAATTTTGGGAGAGTTTCGGGTCAATTTGACCTTGTGTTGACCAAAGTCAATGTTGGTCAAAGTTTGCTGCAGAAACCCTAGACTGAAATAAAAAACCCTAGACTGAAATAAAAAATGTGCTGCTGCTGGAAATTTCCCATGTGCGGAGAGAAGAGCCACCAAGGACATCGAACCAATTAGATGAGGAGAGAGAAATGTGTGAGGATGAGATGAGTGAAAATGTCCTCCAACGTTGACCAATATATATCCATCAGTGAGGGTGTGTGACACAACTGTTGGGGCAGAAAACCTTAAGGTCGACCTGCACATATCTTGAATAAATTCAAAATAAATGTTCTACTCATCGGACCAAGATGATATTTAGATCGATCTTGCACCTCTCCGAAAGAGGAATCCAATAAAAATATTGGTATCTTCATATGAGCATCACAACATGGAGTTTGGACCTAGTTGTCCAAAACTAACACTCCCTCTCAACTAGGGAGAACTCCATCCACCTGTGCAATCCAAACATCATGCGTCATACCCCCGTAACTTTCTTTGTTGGCTTCTTTATTACAGCATAGAAGGGGGTCAGTCACAAAGACATAATTCCCGGCTGACAGATTCAACCCAGAGGTCTGAAACCTCTATAGGACTCACAAAGAGTCTCATACCAACCCGGAGTTGGTTTATTTGACCTCAAGTAGTAGGAGGTCTGAAACCTCACTAGACTTGATCCCAGATCAAGTGGTTGGACCGTGCCATCCTAGATAGAGAGTACGACAATCTCTGATGCGTCCATCAGTCTTTGCTACTAGTCTCTAGCTTTTCCCACCTCACTAGCCAAATGAGAGGTACTTCACATGAGCCTTGAGCTCAATGGGTAGGATACATACGGGGCATAGATAATGAGAGGTGAACCAACTCAATCATCACAACAGTGGGGTAGAAGCACACCAACAAGGTTCGGCAAGCCTAACCCTGTGGTTGCTTATAGCTCTGAGAAGCTATCCCCAAAGCCCCCCAGAGCTCCCAAAGCTCATAACAGGACCCTCAGCACAACCACGATACCAAGACTCTCACGGAAGGTTAGGAGCTTGACATTCCCCAGGGGCTTTGTGAGAATATCTACGACCTGCTCATCAGTTCCTATATGATCGAGCCTTACGACGCCTTGTTGTACCATATCCCAGATAAAGTGGTACCCGATATCCATATATTTGGATTGATCGTGGAACACGAGATTCTTGGACAACCAAATCCCACTCTAGTTATCACAGAGTATCACGGTGGTATCTAGCACCTGCCCAAACAACTCACTGAAGAGCTTTCGCAACCAAACTGCTTCACAATAGGCCATACTCACTGCAATGTATTCAGCCTCCACGGTGCTCAAAGCCACCGAATTCTGCTTCCTGCTCATCCATGATATCCAAGCAGATCCAAGTGTGAAGCAGCATCCCGATGTGCTTTTACGATCCACCACACTGCTAGTCCAATCGGCATCAATATATCCAAGGAGTGTCACACTCCCAACAGTGTATCTCAGCCCATGGTTTATCGTGCCCTAAAGATATCTCGAAAGATTCTTGGCACCAACCTAGTGAGTGTGATGAGGCTCAACCATATGTTGACTCAAAGTGTTCACTGCAAACCATACGTTCGGAAGGCTGTTCACTAGGAACATCAGGGCCCCCCAGAAGGGTGTTCACTAGGAACATCAGGGCCCCTATGGGTTGACGATACTCAGTAGGATTTGCTAACATGGGCCCAGCAGTGCTGCCACTCAATTTCTTGAAGTTGAGCTCCATCAGTGTCGACACGGACTTACAGTCCACCATACTAAATCTTTCCAAAAGCTTCACAATGTATTTTCCTTGAGAAAGGAAAATCTCGCCAGGTCTCTGCCAGACCTCCAGGCCTAGGAAGTAATGCATCACTCCTAGGTCCTTCATCTCGAACTCAGCAACGAGCTCCCTCTTGCACTGATGAATGAGAGGGTCAGCACCTGTCAGGAAGAGGTCGTCCACATACAACACCAGAATGAGAGGTTTCTCTCTATCAACCTTGAAGTAAAGGCTCGGATCAACATTACTACGAGTGAAGCCCAACTTCATCAGGTAGTTATCTATCCTCTCGTGCCAAGCTCTGGGTGCTTGCTTCAACCCATATAGGGCTTTCTTCAACCTGCAGACATGGGTGTCCCGATCCTGGACTTCGAACCCCAGAGGTTGCTCTACATACACCTCTTCCTTTATCGCACCATGCAGAAATGCGGTCTTCACATCCATCTGATGAAGACTCCATCCTTGCGTAGTAGCAAGGGCTATGATAGATCAGATGGTGGTGTATCGGGCCACAGGTGCAAATATGTCATCATAATCTATGCCTTCCATTTGAGAGAAGCCACGAGCAACGAATCTTGCCTTGAACTCTTCAGCACTTCCATCAGATCCATGCTTGATCTTGTTGAGCCATTTCGAGGTGACAACTGCTTTGTCCTCCGGTCTTGGAACCACATCCCAAACATCATTCTTCAATATGGACTCATACTCTTCATGCATAGCATCCTTCTAGACTTGATGCTTTACGGCTTTCTCAAAAGATCCAGGCTCAGATTGTACAATAGTACTCATGGCGGCTAGATAGCCTTGGTATCTATTCGGCTTCTTGCTTTCACGGAATGTCCCCCTTGGGGCCATATGTCCCTCGACATCCTCGAGAGTGTCCTTGAGCCATGATGGTCTCTTCCCCAGTGAAGGAGGTAGATCAATCGGGTCCATCGGTCCTTCAGCATCGAGCATCGTCTCATCCTTCGGTTCTTCTTGATTTCCAGGGCTTGCTTCATGATCGTCCTCAAATCTCGGAAGATTGACTACTTTCCTCAGGGAAGCATCTTCGTCAAAGGTGACATCGTGGCATATCTCCACTTCCCTTTGACCAGGCACATAGACTCTATAGGCTTTCGAAGTTTCGCTGTAGCCCACAAACATTCCCTTCTTCCCAGAAGCATCCAGCTTGCTCCTCTTCTCTTTCGGCACATGAAAATAAACAGGACATCCAAAAACTCCAAAATGTGAGACGTCAGGTTTCTTACCAGTGAAAAACTCTTCGGGAGTTTTGCAGTCTAGAGCAGAATGCGAGCATCGGTTTTGTATGTACACAACAGTGTTCACAGCTTCTCCCCACAGAAACTTCGGTAGACCCTGGTCACATAGCATGGCATGGGTAGCTTCCACAATGGTCCTGTTCTTTCGTTCAACAACGCCATTATGCTCAGGAGGATAGACAGTTGTGGTCTCTCTCTTGATGCCAACTTCTCTGCAAAAGTTCTTGAACTCGTTCGTCTCATATTCAGTGCCATTCTCGGTCCTCAATATCTTGATCTTCTTCCCTGTTAGATTTTCCACCAAGGCTTTGAAGGTATGAAACCACATGAAAGCCTCATCCTTCTTCTTCAAGAAGTATATCCAGGTTTTGTGAGAGAAGTCATCTATAAATGTCATATAATAAGAACATCCTCCCAAGGATGTCACGGGCAACATCCCAAATAGATCAGAATGTATCAATTGCAAGACATCAGATGTCTTCGTGACACTTGAGGGGAAAGGTCCCCTTGTATGCTTTCCTTCGACACAACCCTGACATACACTTTCATGGTTATTTGAAAACTTGGGCATCCCTGTCACCACCTTCCTTGCTTCGGGAAGGGCCTTGTAGTGAAGGTGTCCAAACCTTCAGTGCCATAGTTCTGTCTGTCAGATAGTATCACATGTCATTGCTCCCAGTGGACTTCCTCCAACCTGGTAGAGTGTATCAACTCTAAACCCAATCGTGATAGCTTCCTTAAAGCTCTTCTTCCAGATGCGCACCTTCCCATTAATGAATGCCACATTGAAACCTTTGTCTTCCATGGCTGATATAGACACAAGGTTCTTTTTCAAATTAGGTACATAGAGTACATCCTGGAAGCGGAGGACTTGACCTTGAGACAAGTGGAGGGTCACAGTCCCTGTCCCTTTCACGGAATATGTGGCATTATCTCCAAGGATAATTTCCAGATTAGTATCCTTCTCAACCATATCAGAAAGTGCTTCCTTGAACCCAGTGATGTGCCTTGAGGCACCACTATCTATCAACCAGACATCCATAGTGTCGGGTGGAGATGCAGCAGAGAGGGCAGATACAAGAATGAATTCATTTCTTTTATCAACAACATTTGATTCCTCATACTTGGAGTTTCTCGACCTTCTAAAAGGTTGACCATTTCCGCCAGAGGGAACCTTCCTCTTCCCCTTGAACCTGTTGTTCCTTTGATTGCCATTCCTCCAGTTGTTGTTGTCATCATCATCAGGAGAATCCTTCTTGACAGGGCATTCTCTTGCATAGTGACCTGGCCTATAACAAGTGTAACACTTGCTCTTCTTTCCTTGGGACCCTGCTCTTCCTTTGTTCTTTGGACCACCAAAGTTCTTCTTTCTAGAATGAGCAGTGTAGGCAGCATTTCCTTCATTTTCATACTCCTTCATTCTTGTCTCTTCTTGTATGCATCTCGATCGTACTTCGTCAAAGTCAGGTATCATATTGTTATTGAGAATGGTAGTGTTGAACACATGCCATTCCGATGAGAGCCCTCCAAGTGCAGTGAGTACCATCTCTCGATCAGCTATTGTCTCCCCAATAGCCACCAGATTGTTCCTGATCTTGGTCAGGTTCAAAAAATATGATTGAACAGACTCATCCCTGCCTTTCTTCAGATTCCTCAATTGATTCTTGAAGAATAGGACTTGATTCGCATTGTTGGCCTTGAACATGTGGACCAACTTATCATACATCTCTTTGGATGTGCCCAGCTTAGAGATGTAGGAAACCAGACTCTTGTGAATTGAGTCCCTAATCATCAACTTTGCTTTGATCTCCCCCTTCTTATACTTTGTTTTGGCAGCAACAACAGTTGCAGTGGATGGAGGCTCTTGGATTTTACCCTGCACATAGTCCATGACATCTTGGTCTTCCAAGTTAAGATCCAATGTCATCTTCCAAGCATGGAAGTCATCCTTCCCAGTCAATTTGTCATCAGCCTTAAAGCCATTGTAGTTTGAGGAACTCATCCTCTTCTTCGGTGATTGCTACAAATTAGGGCTTTGTCTTCACCTCAGCTCTGATACCATGTAAATTTATGTAGATGTTCTATGCTTGATGCAACTTTAATTTTTCTCCAATATCAGATAGCAATCACATAAACAATAAAGTAAAATGTTGATAGAACATACCAGTAGATCGACAGAAGACAAGGCAAAAATATATAAGTGTTGGTGTGTTATGGCAGTCAACATGACGCTTCAACCAACAAAGTCTCAATATGGTCAGCCAACCAGCAATGTCACACAACCCTCTAGGACAGTCAAATGGTCAACTCAAAAGTCAACGGTCAACACAAACAACAGCAATAGCTAGGTCAATGTTGAAAAGTCAAAGTCAATGTTTTGCCTCGGGAATAGTGCCAGAAAATGCGGATTAGGAAAATCAAAATTTTGGGAGAGTTTCGGGTCGATTTGACCTTGCGTTGACCAAAGTCAACGCTGGTCACAGTTTGCTGTAGAAACCCTAGACCAAAATCAGAATGTGCTAATGCTGGAAATTTCCCACGTGTGGAGAGAAGAGCCACCAAGGACATCGAACCAATCAGATGAAGATAGAGAAATGTATGAGGATGAGATGAGTAAAAATGTCCACCAACGTTGACCAATATATATCAATCAATGAGGGTGTGTGACACAACTGCTGGGGCACAAAACCTTAAGGTCGACCTTCACATATCTTGAATAAATTCAAAATAAGTGTTCTGCTCATCGGATCAAGATGATCTTTAGATCGATCTTGCACCTCTCCGAAAGAGGAATCCAATAAATTTTTTGGTGTCTTCATCTGAGCATCACAACATGGAGTTTGGACCTAGTTGTCCAAAATTAACAAATAGGAATTCTTAGATCCAGGATCTTGGAATTTTCACAGATAGTACATGAGGGTACTGGATGACAGGATTGCACAGGTTGTCAAATGGATTGACAAGTGGAGTTCTCCCTAGTTGAGAGGGAGTGTTAAATTTGGCAACTACGACCAAACTCCATTTTGCACTGCTCATATGATGGAGATGACATTTTTGTTGGATTCCACTTTTAGAGAGGTGCAAGCTTGATCTAAAGA
The DNA here is from genome assembly GCA_034641835.2 of Pinus albicaulis. NCBI lineage: Eukaryota > Viridiplantae > Streptophyta > Pinopsida > Pinales > Pinaceae > Pinus > Pinus albicaulis. The sequence goes on from CM076581.1 coordinate 1,135,106,783, forward strand.
TCATCTTGTTTGCATGAGTAGAAGTTGGATTTTGAATTTATTTTCTCTCAAATGTGCAATTGTCAAGGTCAGTCCGAATTGTAATGTAGGCTTACAAGCCCCAAAAGATGTGTCACAAACCTTCATTGATGGACATAAAAAGGAGAGACTCAATCTTCATTTAGGACATCATCTCCTCACACATTCTCTCTCCTTCTCATTGGTTCGTACACCCTTAGGAGACATTCACTCTCCTCCTCATGTGTGAAAGAGTATCTGAGTTTTTCAGATTGTTTGAGTGTTTCTGCAGCAGCGTTGACCTTGGGTCAACTCATAGGTTTTGACTTTGATTTTTGGGACAGATTTCGAGTTTGGGAGGCCGAGTTTGGTCGCATAGAGATCGAGAAGCTATGTGTTATTTGATCGCAGTTTGACCGAGGGTTTGTGTTGATTTTTGGGTAGCATCGGATGTGCTCTAGCTCCAAAATTTTGTGGAAGGGCTATAAATCGTTTGGAGAAATTCCACCCGGAGCTTAAGTTATTCAAATAATTAATTATTTTAATGGAGACCCTAAGTCTAACTTAGGGAAATTAAATAATTAAAATGAATTAATTTAAACATGTGGGTGAGAATGTTCTAAGTGATGAGGATCAAGTCTTTTCTAACCTTAGTTGTCAATTAGAGATTAGATCACGGTCGTTGATTGATCAACAGGAAAAGTATTAAAGGAAGGCTTGGGGTTAGTTGGAGTGCACACATAGAGTGGCAACACTTGAGCTAAGTCAAAATTCTAGGGCGCGGTTTGCTGAGAATTTTCGAGTGAGATTGTAGTGCAACGAGGGGCAGTTTGGCAGTGGGATTTCTGATCCAAGGCTGAGAATACAATAGCAGAGAAGCAGATTAGCACCAGAGCAACGCAGGCCTAGGAGGGGTGACGCAGGCCCATGACGGGTGACGCAAGCCCAACCAGGCTCACCAAGAGCCAGCGCAGAAGCTCACACAAGCCTAGAGGGGTGACGCAGACCTAGAGGAGCTGATGCAAAGCCAGAAGGGGCAGCGCTGGGGTTTCAGTGGGCCAGAACGGGCTCGTATGTTGATTTATGGTAGCATCAGATGTGCTCTAGCCTTGTACTTTGTATATGGGCTAAGACACATGTATTCCATAATACCCAGAAAAGATTTTGGAAAATTCAACTTAGAGATGGTTTAATTAAATTAATTAATCGTCTTTTAATGTTGTCTTAAGTCTAAACTCAGGGAAACCGATTAATTAAAGGGTATTAATTAAACTTAGTGTGAATCTTCTAGACAAAGTCATGGATCACCTACAAGTTAATCCTAGCCCTTGATTAAGTTTTAATCTGGGTCGTTGAAAGGTCAACGAAGGATTGTAAGGAGGAGGGTGAGGGGCCTATGGAAAACACATCAGACGTAGAAAAAAATCATGAGATCGATTTCTTCAGCCGAAGGAAGAGGTGAAGTGATTCTTGATTTCAAAGAGGGGAAGGTGAAATCTCTAGGAGGAAGAATTTCTGAAGGAGAAAGTGTAAAAGAAGAGAGAGAAAGAGGAGCCATAACAGCAACGCAAAGAGGGCCAAGCAACATTTACATTGGGCCAACGCAGAGCAACAGAGGGAGTTTCAATTTCTGTTGGTGGAGGTAGCTGAGGTTTATCCAGTTTCCGGAGGTCATTTCTGGAAGGGGAAATCACTCTAGTCTCAAGCTGCAGTCAGTACAAGAGGCAGCCACAACAAGTAGCAACCGCAGTGACGCAATGACGCCGTGAGAGACGTTGTCACTGCGCAGAAATCACGCAGAGCAGCTCAGTGTGGGCACAGGTCAGTGTCGGAACTTCGTGGTGATGTGAGATTTGGGTCACTAAGCCTACTCTCATCAGATTTCTTCAGGTGATTGCTTGATATTTACAATCACACATTTGTACTCAGAATTTCTGCATAATAAAGAAACCCTCAGATCTGCTGCACCGGTTTTCCCGCATTGGGTTTTTCCGGGGGAAATTGTCCAAAAATAACAGTGTTTATGTGTGATTACTAGTGTTATTTCTTTTATGTTGTTTATTGATCGTGAAGTCAGCAGCATATTTTATTTTGGTATTCAACACAGCTAAATGTTAAATAATTGTGATTGAGAATACAATAGAAGAAATATAATAAGTAGCTGCAGTAGAATTCTACATTATAGAATTTTCACATGGTATCAGAGCTGACAAAACCAAAGGAAGCAGGGTCAGAAAGAGCACTGTGCAATCTAGAAGCTTCAGAGGGGACACAGCACAGAGAAAAGAAAGCACATATAAGTATGGCAAACTTAGATGTTTTATCCTCTAGGTTAAAAGAGGATGGTGTATGCTTGTCAAGTTCAGCATTTGCAGGAATCTGGTATATTGATAGCGGGGCTTCAACTCATATGACCGGAGTACGAGAATATTTCTCGAGCTATAGGGAAGAGCAGATGAACTTCCAAATCACTATGGGGAATAGCACGAAATGCACTCTAGTTGGGAGAGGAGCCGTAGTGTTTCAGACAAAAGCCGGAACCAGTGTCAAGGTCACAGATGTACTACATGTGCCGGGGCTTGGGATGAATTTAATCTCAGTATCCTAGTTGCAAGACAAAGGGTATGATATACACTTTATCGGGAAGAAGGTATATGTCAAGCACCCGAGTTGGAAGCAAACAAGGAAGATTGGAGTTAGAAGCAACAGACTACACAGGTTGCAGCTTGAATCTCCGATGCCACTAATCAGTAGTAGTCTTGACGACAAGAAAGGGTTGAATGAAGTTTGGCATAGAAGAATGGGGCACTTGCACCATGGTGCATTAAAGATGCTCAGAGAAACAGTTGATGGGGCACCTGTTCTCAGCACGGAGCATGATGATGTATGCCGAGGATGTGTACTTGGGAAGTACTCTAAGGCATCCTTTCCCAGAAGTGAAAACCGAGCAACAAGCATATTAGAACTGATACACTCAGACATCTGTGGACTTATTTCCACTAATGCTCTCAACGGTGGCAATATTTTGTCACATTCATCGATGACCACTCCAGGAAAACCTGGATTTACTTCCTTAAGACAAAATATGAATTCTTTGAAAAGTTCAAAGAATTCAAGGCTCTTGTTGAAAATATGATGGGGAAGAAAATCAAGACACTATGTTCAGATAATGGTGGAGAATACATAGATGGAGACTTCACAGATTTCTGTGCAAAGGAGGGCATCAGGAGGGAGTGGATTGCGCCATACAATCCCGAAAAAATGGTGTGGCAGAACAGAAGAACAGGACAATTGTAGGAGCAGCCAAGGCCATGTTATTTGACCTTGATTTACCCAAATATTTATGGGCTCAAGCCTGCAACACGACAGTGTATATCCAAAACAAGACTCCTCATAGAGCATTGAGGAAGAAGACTCCTAAAGAGGTTTTCACAAGGAAGAAACCAGAGGTAGGGCATCTTCGGATATTTGGTAGCATGGCATATTGTCATATACCAAGTGAGAAGAGAAGCAAGTTTGATCAAACAGTAGAAAAGGGGTATCTTGTAGGATACAGTGAAACCTCGAAGGCATATAGGATCTATATTCCTGGCAGTAGAAAGATTGTGATAAGACACGATGTTAAGTTCATGGAGGATGTTAAGTGTGAATCTTCTAGATAAAGTCATGGATCACCTACAAGTTAATCATAGCCCTTGATTAAGTTTTAATCTGGGCCGTTGAAAGGTCAACGAAGGATTATAAGGAGTGTGAGGGGCCTATGGAAAACACATCGGACGGAGAAAAAATCAAGAGATCGATTTCTTCAATTGAAGGAAGAGTCAAAGTCATTCTCGATTGCAGAGAGGGTAAGGTGAAATTTCCAGGAGGGAGAATTTCTAAAGGAGAAAGAGTAAAGGAAGAGGAGAGAGAGAGGAGCCATAACAGCAACAGAGAGAGGGCCAAGCAGCAGTTACGATGGGCCAACGCAGAGCAGCAGAGGGAGTTTCGATTTCTGTTGGTGGAGGCAGCTGAGGGTTTATCCAGTTTTTGGAGGTCATTTCTGGAAGGGGAAATCACTCTAGTCTCAGGCAACAATTAGTACAAGAGGCAACCACAACAAGAAGCAACCGCGATGACGCAGTGACAGCGTGAGGGACACAGTCACTGCGCAGAAATCATGCAGAGCAGCCAGTGTGGGCAAAGGTCAGTGTTGGAACTTTGTGGTGCTGTGAGATTTGTCTCACTAAGCCTACTCTCATCAGATTTCTTCAGGTGATTGATTGATATTTACAATCACACATTTGCACTCAGAATTTCTGCATAATAAAGAAACCCTCAGATCTGCTGCATCGGTTTTCCCGCATTGGGTTTTTCCGAGGACAATTGTCCAAAAATAACAGTGTTTATGTGTGAATACTTCTGCTATTTCTTTTATGTTGTTTACTGATCGTGAAGTCTGAAACATATTTTATTTTGATATTTAATACAGCTAAATGTTAAATAATTGTGATTGAGAATACAATAGAAGAAATATAATAAGTAGCTGCAATAGAACTCTACATTATAGAATTTTCAATATTCAACAGATCTAGAAGGGTGACGCAGTCTCGGCGCAAAGCTTGCTGGGGACTGCGTAGGCACCTGTGGGGTTCTTCATTCTCACACTGAATCAACCATAATATCTGTCTCCAGGGATAGAGGTACTTCTGCTGAGATTTTCTCTGTTGGGTAAACCACTACTGGTACCCCATTTTTTATTCAGAAATCTATATAATAATAAAAACCCTCAAGAGTTGTTGACTGGTTTTCCCGCATTGGGTTTTTCCGGGGACATTTGTCCGAAAAATCTTGTGTCCTTTGTCGAATGTGCTTATTTCTTCAGTACTTGATCTGTATATTTGTGTAGGCAACAGTGTATTTACTACGATGTTTTTCATGTATTATTCAGAAAAATAACTTGTTAAGTAAATAAAACAAGTAGGAGAAATAAATGAGATTACTGTTGTAGGATTTCTGTTTAGTAAATTCATAAATTTTCACAGTTTGCAGATTGTTTTGGGTTGACATTGATTATTTCTTGAGAGCAAGTTTGACTGGCTTTGACCGAGCTCCATTGGGAGGAACTTTGCTGGTTTGACCAATATTGACTTCGTTGGCTAGGGCATCCTGTTGACTACTGAAATTGTCCTGAAGATGGATCCCCGTTGGGATTCGAAACGTTGACAATCGTTTTATGATACTGTGGATAATCCAGATTCTGCAATCTACTGAAATTGTACTCTCTCTCTGCTCAATTTGAATAATAATAAGAAGATTTGATCAAAGGGTTTTCCCCACATTGGGGTTTTTCCCTGGCATCTGCTAAATTATTGTGTCCTCTTGTCTTGGCTTGTCTTCTGGTTATTTATTTATGTTCTATCAGCATTTACTGTCAATGTTAATGTGATTGCAAAATAGGAAATTGAATTGGGCTAATAAGAAATACTGAAGTAAATTGCTCTAAGCATAGAACATACTATCGTTAACTAAAATTAACACCACTGCATCAACACTGTATGACGACTGTGAAGTTCTGCATCACTACTCTGCGTTGTCCCTCTGCTATTTCTGCGCTATCCCTTCTTTGCTCTGCATCACCTGCCCTTGCACTCCTGATTGATGTTGATACCCTCTCTGTCCTCTCCACCTGCAACTCTCCCTCTGAATCGATTTCTCTTATCGAACTTCAGCCACTGAGAAAATTGATTTTCTTGGGAAACTGAGTATCTTATTTGGTGTCTTTTCCAAATGACCCTCAAGCTTCCTTAAATAATCTTCTAGTTGACATTCTACAGCCCAGATTAGAAGCTAATCAATGGCTAAGAACATTTTAACTTGATCCTCGTCTTCTTCGAGAAGTTACACCCATAGTTTAGATTAATACCCATTAATTATTTTAATTTCCTAACTTTAGACTTAGGGTCTCATTAAAAATAATTAATTTATCAAATAAAACTGTCTCTGGGCGGAATTTCCCAAAACGATTTCTGGGTTATTTGGAATACATGTGTCTAAGCCTCTCCACAAAATTTGAGACTTAGAGCACATCTGATGCTACCACAAATCAACAACAACCCCCTGACAGACGCTAGTAGACGATGATGACGTGTCATTCATTTCTCCAACACCTGCATTAGTCATATCTTCCTTGTCCATTTGGCATGAACGCATGCTGGAAGGTGGGCTTCCAATCAAAAGGTACTTTATTGGTTTTGCAATCACATGCTTATGCTTGTTTGTATTTTGGGCATTTGACATGGATTATGGGTTAACCTAGAAGGAAGAGGGGTTTTGACCATGATCTTGTTCCCTCACCTTAAATTAGGGTTAATCTTTCATCCTAGTCCAATGGGACCTCCCCTAATGACCCAATGGGTATAGGAGGAGCACTACTTGGGAAACTCTGATTGGCATAATGTAGCCCCATCTCTCCCTATTCCATATTTATCGCTTTCCATCTTACATTTCAAACCCTATCATCCACCTCTCTTCTTCGGGTTCAACTGACCATTGATTCTCAAAGATTTGGCACCATATATCCTCATACCTGTGTAGGGCCCGAAACTTGGTTTTGGGAGGTTAATGTAGCTAAAAGAACAAAAGAAGCATATACTAGCCACAAGTTAGAACAAAAGAAGGTCAAAATGCAAAAGATAGATGGGACATACACATTAGCACGTGGGCAAAAGCCTAGCATGAGCTCTACCTCACTCATTATAGCCATCACCCGGTTCCTGAGCACATGTTTCTCTTCATATTATGAGAAGGAACCCTTGCATGTCCCAAACTTTAGTGGGCAATGAGTTGGCTCACCATTTAGGAGGAAATCACTGCTATACATCATACAAAGCAAGCTCTAACCCTTGAGTTACGAGCAGTAATATAAAGAAAATTCAAGAAAAAGTAAAAGGCACACAAGAGGTGTGGAAAAACAAAGGTCATGTTGGTAACTCATGCTTCCACGATTGCTCCCCCCCCACATCTATACACTCATGATGAGAAGGCCCATCATAGTTGGTCCCTTTGACTATGATAGTTGGCCATGAAGTCTTCTCCCCTTCGTTTCATCATTATTCACTTGACGCCTATCAATTGAAGGGTGGACCAAGGGCATGTCATTTCCCCTTAGCGGTTGGAAACAAATAATAAGGTGGTCGACCTAACTAGGAATGTAACACTATAACAAGTTCAAAGCCTTAAATTTGGAAGGGAATCCTTGTTTGAAGTGTCAAACTGCCCATTACTTGCAAGCTTGGTTCACTTAGATGCAAAAATGATTAAATGTACCTGATGATGTAGATGCTAGCACTGGATATTGTGTGTAATTGTCAGGTGGTTTCATCATGGCTCAGGACTCTTAACTGGGGCCCAAGTCCTTCAGAGGAGCATGTTGGCATCCACAAGTGATGTGTTGAGAGCAATGTTGCAGGAATCGTCACCCCTCCCCCGAATTTGGAGGCGGATTCATATCTTGGATAGATCCACCATCGCCAAACTTTTGTAGTTCCTAGGCTTTTGAAACCATGATGGTACCGAACCACGATTCTACAACCCTGAACCGTGATTTCAACACAGTTCTACAGGTTCAAACTGTGAAAATTTCATCTATCGCAGCAACTGAAAAATATTCTTCTAATTGCTATTAGTTATGCAGTTTATTTGCTACGGCAAAAAACAAATAAATTCGCAACTACAATTTTCACAATAAATTTACTGCGGAAAATAAAATACTAGAAACAAAGAAATTCTAGCACACACACAAGAATATTAACATGGTTATTTTTGGAGAATTGTCCCCAGAAAAACCCAACTTGGGAAAACCGGTGCAGCAGATGAGGGTTTTCTCATTAATCTTCAGCAACAAATCTGGGTACAAGAAGCCCTGCTCACAATCTACACTGAAGGAAATACTAAGAGAAATTTTGTGAGAATTTTCTCACACTCCACAACAGTTTTCTGACCACGAGATGGATCCTCTGCACAGTGACTGTGCAGAGCTCCTGTGGACTTCGCTCTTCCTTGCTCTTCCTCTTCCAGAATCTGGAAAATCTTCCTTTTGGATTTCTATTACTCCCTCTATCTCCTCTCCCGAATCACAACCACTGAAAAAATTGAACTGCTTGGCAACTGAGTAACTGCACTGGTGTGTTCTCCATCTACCCATCGACTTCTTCTTATAATCTTTTGTTGGATCACCAACAACCAAGATTAAAACATAATCAATGGCCCAGATTATTTCCCTATCGATCCGTGTGAGTTTCTAGATGATTCTCACCTTATTTCAATTAACACTGATTAATTAACCATATTCCCTAAGTTTAGACTTAGGAAATACTTAAAAATTGGTTAATAATCTAATTGAGACACTTCTAGGTGGAATTTCCAAAAACGATTTCTGGGTTTTGGAGAACTCATGTATTCTAGCTTCTCCACAAAATTTCATAGATAGAACACATCCGATGCTACAAAAACAGTTCACACTGTTTTGTGGGGCATTTTTTGTTTCTTTTGGAATTTTCGAACTATTATGTGAGGAACTATGCTTCTCAAATACTTCCAAGGTGCCCCTAGATGCTCCCTAGACACTTCCTAGATACCCCCTAATGGTAATGTTAAGTTCTTAAAGTAAAAGGATGAAAATCAAAGATAAAGGTAAATATCAATCCTTTTACTTAAATTTTAACATTACCATGAAATGACTCTGGATATTTAAGAGTGGTTCAAAATCCACAAACTTATCAGTTTTCAAGGTTTTGAGACCAATGGGATTGTGGCATTTCATTAGATTATATCATGTATGAAGGTATCTGATTGGCTTTAATCAAGAGCACCACGCCCTATATGTACCCCAGTGTTTGTGGTGTTGATTATTGAACTCCTTTGTCATGGCCTTAGTAAAAATGTACTCACTTCATTCAAGTCAAAATCATTGATCAGGCATGTTAAGCTTTCCCTACCATATTATAAGGCTTGGATTACGTCGTTTATTCAAAACTGGGCAATGTTGACTAATATCCCGAGAGAATCAAAGTAGAGGTAAAGACTTGACAAGACGAGAGGAATTTAGTCTCTAGATGGTTGATGCTAGAATAATTAATCATTGATGTACAATAAATGCCATATCTATCTTGATTTATGTACAAATATGCATGTTTTGATATCTTCCACAACTAATTTGGTTTCCGACGACTTTTGGAAAATGGCAGTTTGCTTCCAAAAAACGTCCCCACTTTATGCAACACTAGTTGAGAGCCATGGGTCTCTGAGCAGTAGTAGAGCATCACACATAGCCATGGGGACCTCCAACACCCACAACGTTCTTGCACTTTGCCCTACATTGATGAGTTTTATGGGATGATGCACCTAGACCAAGCATGCCCCCAACCGACTTAGCACTTCATGAGGGTTGGCAACTGAATCCAAGGCCGAAAGGAGGATGGTCTCACACCTGGAGACATGTGAGGGCTAGCACCACCTTGAGAGCCCTCAACGTTGGAGCAGAGAAAGGCATTTTGACCACCTAGAGACCCATGAGACCACTTTTGCTCCCCAAACCCAAAATTGGGGTCCATAGAGGGAGATTGACAAAGACTAGGGGCCAACCCCTATGAGATGATTTTAGAGAGCTTCTACACATTTAATGGCACCACGAACCCTCAACGCTCGCCCTTGGAGGGCTTACACTTGCATGATGTCAGCATATTGTCTATTTCGACTCACAAGTGAGGGTTAAATTGAGTTTGTTTCAATGGCTACTAGGTCGACCTGTGAACGAGAGCGTTACTTGCCGATTATTTTATCCTTTTAAGGGGATAATAGGCTAAATTAGAACTCAACTTCTTCATATATATAGAGGAGGCATTCATTTGTATCTGATCATCACATCACACTTGGCTATTCAGCCTTCTTGTGCATTTCAGCGTTTTGAATTAGTGAACAAAATCAGATCTTTAATGCATTTTGATATTTGGAGCTAAATCGTTGTAATTTGGAGCTATTCTTTGGATGAATGGAATGGACTCTTTGCATGTTATCTTGTAAGTGTATCTAAATGTTGAACATCTAGCCTTTTCATGTCTAATGTATGGAATATTGTTGATTCCAATTATTTCAATTGTGCCCTAATTGGTTGAAAACCTATTGGATGCTAAGCTAGGTGATCTATTGCATGCATTGCTCATACATAACATGTCTATGAATGTCCTTAGTGGTGAAATCTAGGTAGCTCTCCCATAAAACATAAATCTTACATGACATAGGTAATTGTTAGAATTTTGTTGCTAGGACATCAAAATTTCAGCCTACTTAGAGACTATTTGGCTAATTTTAAGCATCACTGACTCCATACTCCCAAGGAATAAGGGACTGGTCCATTTGGTTGGTGATCAAACTCTCTTTTAATCCATAATTTTTGTTTCTCCAAATTCGGCCACTTCAAGGCTAAGTGAGTTGACTAGGGCTTGGTGTGAATCCCTTGGCAAGGTGAGTTTGTGGAATTGGAGAGCCTAAACATCAAGGGCATAGCATTTTCCACAAAATCTATCTTTTTGGTGGGCATACACTTCAATCTTGTCCATATTAAAATGAAAAAATATGAAACTAGAGCCTCATACTTCACAAGAATTCAATAAGTTAATTAGGAACTATTATCTATTGGGGAAGTTGTGGATGAGATGGAATGTAACAACAAAATATGCAGTTTGTTGTACTTTAAAATGTAAAATACACAATGTATTGGAAATAATATTTTTATTAATAAGATAAATGTATAGAGATGAATGAATGTTACAATGAGGACCCACTTATATACTTAGATAGGTTCCCCTTCATGAATGGCCATGTCCTTAAAGACATGCCTCTTCATTAACTAATCATTAATTAACTATAATTATTATTATTATGTATTCATTTATATTTATTTTATTTTTATATAAATTATATTATTAACATTACCCCTCTTCAAAAAACTTTTTCCTCGCTGACGATTTCTTCACTTGCCCACATCATTTCAGCATGTCTAAGTGGTATTACTGAACCCTTCCCATTTCCTTCTCGATTTTTTTAATTAATATTATTACATAAATATTAATTCTTATATATATATATAGATAACACTTTATAAAATTAATAAATAAAGCAAATTTATAGTTTAATAAAGTAACCTTATTATAATTTCATAAGTCACTTTATGATTTCTTAATTGATTAATTCCTTATTTTTTATTCACTTAAGTAAATTTCTTTTTAAATGATATGATATGATATATTTTAACAACGTCCACGAGACCCACCGGTCTAAGGGACCCACATTCCACCTCAAACAAGACATCACATTCTCAAGTTTCCCTCTAGAGCAGTTCTTTTGTTGTGAATTTTGATCAAGAAATTCGCCATTTTGTGAAGCCTTGCTTCTTCGAACAACGTACTCAAATTGTCCACCTTTAGATCACTTTCAAACTGATTACGAATATCCTCATATGCCAGACATTCCATGATAAAGTGCCATTCAGTTTCAACTGCACCTAACCTCCAAAAGTAACAAATTCTTTCTTCCCATTCTTCCTTGGGAGTTATCCAGATCCGGTCCTTAGTTGTGCTATTAAAATTTTAGCCTTTCCCTTGATTGCCGCACTCAAATAAGTTTTTTCTTCATGCGATTGTGATGGGTTGAAGTTTTTGAGATATATCGTTTTTTTTTTTCTGCCAGTCTGTTTTTCTCACATGGCAGTCCTGAATTTTTCAACCACCCAATTTTTATCTCCTCTTTAGCATTAAGACAATCTTGCCAATTAATTCCCCATTTGCTTATCCATTTGTCATTTAGTTTCCTCCATGTTTTCTTCCTGTGCTTTAGCTCCTCCATGTAAATCAACTTGGGCCAACGTTGTGCCTCCATGTTTTCCATCTTTTTTAGATAGCTTAACAAACGAATGATTGTTGAAGCTTCCAACGAAAACATTCCGCCTCAGCTAGCAAGATCTCATATGGGATTGTTGCCTTGACTTTGAGGTTACTAATGATTAAGTGCTTTTGAATTCGTTCTATTTGTCTCCACTTGTGATTTGACATGTTGCTGCCCCAAACTTCACATCCATATAACACAACTGAGGTAACCAACACTCCAAATAGAGTTTTCTTGGTTCTCTAGTCCCACAATTTTGCTTCCCTGCATCTGTTCTAGAGAAGATAAGAAGGTCTCCACCCCCCTTGGATCCTTTTAGTTATGCATGTCTCCCAATTGAGCCTATTGTGAAAAACAATTCCTAGGTGCTTGTATTCTTCCACTATCTCCAGACGATTTTCCTCGAATATGAAGCTAGCCTATTGCTTTTTTTGTTTCAAAGAAAAGATCATGACTTTGGTTTTACTGGTGTTTACTTGCATCCCAACTTCCTAACAGAAAAGCTCTAATGCTTTCAAATGTTTTCTCAAACCATGGGCAGATTTTGCCATTAAGATAAGATCATCAGCATAGAGAAGTAGCTTCACGACGTACCCTGCTAGTTGAATACCCTCTCCACTGGTGTTGTTTAGCCATTCTTCTATCTTATCGATATATAAACCAAATAGAGTGGGAGAAAGGGGGAACCCCTGCTTGACCCTAATGTCACTACCAAAGCATTCTGAGAAGCCCTCTTTAGTTCTGATTTTAGCACTAACTTTCTCATACAGTTTGTGGACAGCAGCTCTATATTCATTCGGGATTCCAAGCTCTTCCATTCTTGTCCAAAGCTTATTGCTAGGAACAGTGTCAAAAGCTTTTTTGAAATCAACAAAGCAACAAAAGGCTTCCCCACCCTAAATGTCCCATACTTTTTCAATGACGTGCCTAAGCGTGATGCAATGATCAATTGTAGAATGCCTTGGCCTAAAGCCAGCCTGTCCTTTTGCTCTTTTACCCTCTTTTTCTGCCCAACTGCTGATTCTACGCTCCATGGTCATGTCCATTCAATGTTGTACGTGTCGGGCTTGGATGGCTGACCTCAAATTCTTCCGCTCGGTCAGATTTAATAGGAAAGGGAACAACTTCAGTCACTCGACATTCTTCGCTACACAGTTCCAGAACTGTGATGACTCCATACAGAATCGACACAAAACTTTCAGAACTTTTTCGAGGGCGGCACATTGCTCTCCATACTTTTCATTAATCCTATCATTCCTGAAGCCATGACAAATCTGAGAATACTCATGAATCTGATTTATCAATGTGCCTAGAGCTTTAGATAAAGGATCTATGGTACATGACAGATTGTTATAACCTCTCAGGTGATAACTGTTTGAGCTTTTTAACATGCCCAGGATGGCAATCGCAGCACCTCTCCAGACGTTGACATGGTTTGACGAGAGCAAGGACGTGAGTTGACATACAAGGGGTTGGCCGCCAACCCTATCCTTGTAATCCCTATCCATTGATGCCATAACATTTTTTCCTTTATCTGAGGATTGCAGCAAGAGCTAATGTCTGCAACTACCATATTATTGTCGTATTGCTGCAGTAGGATGATTGTATTGCCACAAAGTTTAAGGAAAAATAGTCCCTCTTTAGATTGGACTGGAGATATTGTTCCTTGCTTAACAAGCGATCGTCCTCTTTAGAAAAACATTTCAGAGGTATTTCACTCTGGATATCACCGTTGAGCATCACCATCAAGGAGTTTTCAGAACATTCAAATCCATAGCATATGTGTCCATTACGTAAACGAACAGTCCATGTTTGTATTGTATAGAGAAAGCTGTAATTTTTTAATTCAAATACCTTATGTTGTCTTTGCAATGGGGAATGGAAAATACCCTTATAGTTGGGAAAGTCAAAGCTGAAAAATGGTGTCCAATCCTCTTCGAGAAATTGGCGTGTGAATTCTACGCAACCTTGGTAGAATCTTTCGATTGGAATAGTTTCTAGTCGATATCCTACTCCAATATCTTGAATAGACCATATTATAGAATCATCATGCTTGTTATACCGGATATTACAAATGGGTATAGGCAGTCCAACCATTTTATAATTCTCGTCCTCTCTCAGTCAAACAGTGTCAACTGTGAATTTATCTGATATTTCGTAGACACTACACACCAAATAATCAATGATACAAACTGCTGTGATGTCTTTGTACTGTCCACTACTATATTCCTTGAAATGATAGTTATGAAAGAAATTACTCCTGCAATCACGAGAGATTTTTGAATTGAATGTTCTCTTATATTGTTTCCTGGGACAACAATTAGATTTCTGAGTTATAGAAATCCTTTCTTGAAGACCTGTATCTTGTGATGGTTCCTTAGCAATTTCCAAATTCATAGAAATTTGAGCAATAAATTCAAGCGACTGAGAGTTTTTATGGCTGGTTGGTTTGTGGGTTCATCTTCCTCGCTTTCTGCTATTATGTTATCCCTTGGGTTTTTTTACTTGTGCTGTTTCTCTAATACTAATTTCGGTAATGTTTTCTTGCAGATACACTTTTTAACAATCCCATGTTGTCCTTCACCAAGAACATCCTCGCAGACTGTAAATTGGTTCTTAATACATTCATAATTGGGTTCTGGATTTTCAGAGTTCATAAAGAGCCCTTCAACAACTTTTGTGGGCATCTGTCTCCACAATCTCTTCTTGATATTCTTATGATCCTTTTTGTTTTCTATTTGATGCCTTTTGTTTGGAGAAGTAACCCCATCATTTCTTGGTTTGCAGTGTCAATTTTATCATTTTCAACAGTTTCCCAATTAGTAGATTCATCTTTTTTCACCTTCTTCAACAATTTTTTCGCTAGCAGTATCAGTTTTAGCTTCTTCATATTCAGTTGTCATATACCCACTTTGATTATCAGCCTCATCTATGTCACCCTGAGGAAATCCTAATTCAATATGTTCAACATCATTTTCTAGGTTAGAGCATTCTTTATTGTTAGTCTCTTTCATGTCAATGCCCTGCTCCATTATTGATGCGGAATATGTTTCCAGAAGCTTTATTGATTTTGCAAGTATTTCTCTCATTTCTAATAATAATTCTCGTCTAGTCATATGGTCATAATCTTGGGAATTTGCTCTGATGATTTCTGGGCTTCAATTTTAATGGATGAGCAGTGCAACAGTTCGTCGAGGAACAAATTGCTCTGATACCTCTGTAGCAACAAAATCTGTAGTTTGTTGTACTTTAAAATGTAAAATACACAATGTATTGTAAATAATATTTGTATTAATAAGATGAATGTACGGAGATGAATGAATTTTACAATGAGGGCCCGCTTATATACTTAAGTAGGCGCCCCTTCATAAATGGCCATATCCTAAGAGACATGCTTCTTCATTGACTAATAATTAATTAACTATAATTATGATTATTACTTATTCATTTATATTTATTTTACTTTTATATAAATTATATTCGTCACATGGAACTTGTTAAGATATCCCTGAGTGGTTGCACCAAGCAATTGGATACTTTTCTAATAGCTATCCTTGCTAGAGACACACTTTTCGATGGGACCAGTTTGTGGGACGACTTCACCCAAAAGGAGATTTGGGAGAATTTGATATCTCGTGGATAACATAGAGGTGTAGATGAGAAGATTCTTACTAATGTTGGGCAAGGATAAAGCCAAGCAAAACCAAGGTGGAGCACTATCTTCATAAGGAGAGAAAAAGAAGGATATGTTCAAAGTTAAGTGCTTTGGATGTCAAAAGAATGGTCATTATGCAGGACAATTCCCAAACTAGAAGAAGGCAAGGGGAAGACATTAACGATTGAATTAGCACAAATCGACGAAATAGACGAGAAGTTTGAGAGGGAATTTGCATTGGTTTCATCTTCCAGGCACCATGACACGCTGTGTATGGTTTGTGGATGATGGAGCTTCTCGTTATATGACTGGATCTTGTGACCAGGGTTGCGGGGGAGCACCCTCCCCCTCGAATCTGCTCTCGAAAAAAAAATCGCTCCCCGACTTTCTTCGCAATTTTTCTTTTTTTCGCAAAGACAATCTATGCAAATTCTTTTCAAAGAAACAAGAGTTTTTGAGTGGGGCATCCTAATATTCAAGCCTATGGCCATAGTATTGATATGCAATTCATATCCTTTTACTTAAGTTTTTAACATTACCATGAAATGACACAGGATGTTTGAGAGTGGTTTCGACCTCATTGGATTTCAAATAGAGAAAGTCGAATTTTAGATCTCACTGAAAATCGAACATACTTATCAGTTTTTCAGGATTTCAAGATTGGGGAGATTGCAATGCTTCCATTGGATTTTGTCATGTACTAGGGTAGGGAACTCGTATTTTATTTAAGACCACCAAGCCCTCTATGTAACTTGATGTTAGTGACATTGGTTGTCGAACTCCCTAATCATGACCCTACTAAAAATGTACCCATCACTCAAACAAAATCTTGACTTGACATGATACGGTTTTTCTATCTTATGTTAATGCTTAGAAGGTGATATTAATGACAAAGATCCCAAGATAAACAATGATTTTGATGATATGTAGTTATTTGTTGTAGCATATTTTCTTGGGTGCTAGAGCCCATATGGAGCCTATTTGTTGATGCATTTTCGGTTCATAGATGGATTGCACTCCATGCCATTTTGGTTATGGGCACCCTTACATGATATATAAATGACAACTTGTAATTTGTGGACCTGTGGTTGATGAAGATTATAACTACTAGATGAATGATGTTATATGGTTTAATCTATGTTTTTATGTTTTTTATCACTAATACATCATTCTACATGCTTTTGTTGACATATATATTCGCTCCCAAATTCGCTCTTGGCCCGAGAGCTTTTGAAAATGTCACTCCTCCCTCGAGTTTTCGCTCATGTTTCCCGCTTATGCTCTCACTACCAAGTAGCCATGCTCATGATCTCCTCATCAGTATGGCCAAAGAGCATCGTGATCTTCATGTGGAGCTTGATAATGCCATGTATGCATTGGAGGGTGTTGAAAAACATACAGTTCTAGTTGGACTTAAGAAGTCCTATGGAGGTGAAGTAAGTTCTATATATACTTGGGTTGGAAAAGAACTTACTTTCAATTTCGGCTATGGAGGAGAAGGGACCTAAGGTTAGTTTCACAGGAGAACAGGTACTTGTCAAGCCAAAAGGAGTCAATCCTAACATGAGGTGACTTACAGGTAGCAAAGAGAGTAAGTCATATCTATTGAGAGGACAGCCAATGAAAACCCTTGTACATTGCAATGACATTGTGAGCAAGTTATGACATAGGAGGATGGGGCATCTGCATTATAGGACTTTACCATTTTTACAGGATATGGTCATTGGTCTTCCCAAGTTTAGTGTAGAGTAGCATGGTGTGTGCAAAGGATGCGTGCTTGGCAAGCATGCCAAGGAAGCATTTTCTGAAAGTAAGACCAGGTCTAAGGGAGTTTTGGATTTGGTCCTATGTCAATAGAGTTTGTATCTGGCCTAAGTTATTTTTGTGACATTTATAGATGACTATTCTAGGAGAACAGGGAGTTACTTCCTAAAGGCCAAGGATGAGGTATTTGGTTGGTTCCAAGAGTTCAAACCTCTTGTGGGGAACCAAACTGGGAAAAATATCAAGCTCCTCAAATCAGACAATGGGGGCGAGTACACCTCCAATGAATTTAAGATTTTCTACAAGAAGGAAGGAATAAAAAAAGAACTGACAGTGCCATATGGTTTGCACCAAAATGGAGTGGTAGAGAAGAAACACAGAACTATAGTCGGAGTAGCCAAAGCCTTGATCAATGATCAGGATCCGCCTATGTTCTTATGGGGAGAGGCATGTAACACAACTGTATATTTGCATAATAGGAGACTTCACAAGGAAATGGAGGGCAAGAATCCTGAGGAGGCTTTTACAAGAGTAAGACTGGAGATGAACCATCTTCATATCTTCGATAGTCTAGTTTATGTCCACATTCCTTCTGAGAAGAGAAGTTGGAGCCCTCATTAGAGAAGGGCATTTTTGTTGGACACAGTGAGACCTCAAAGGTCTATAAGTTCTGAATTCCAAGGAAAAGCAAGATAGCGATCAATCAAGATGTCAGATTTCAGGAAGGTAGGACCTTTAGGAGGTCACATGGGTCAAATCTAGCAATGGAAAAGGATAGAGAGCGAGAGGATCCAAAGGTTGAGCAGGGACCAACTCTTGAGATTTTGGGTAGCATTGGATGTGCTCTAGCTTTGAAACTTTGTGGAGGGGCTAGGACACATGAGATCTCCAAGACCCATAAATCATTTGGAGAAATTTCACCCCATGTAAAAGTTATTCAAATAATTAAATTTTTTAATGGGGACCCTAAGTCTAACTTAGGGGAATTAAAAAAATTAAAGTGAATTAATTTACACATGTGGGTGAGAATGTTCTAAGTGAGGTGGATCAAGCCTTTTCTAATTTGAGCAGTTGATTAGAGATTAGATCACGATCATTGATTTCCCAATGAGAAAAGTATTAAAGGAAGGCTTGGGGTCAGTTGGAGATACACACATAGCGGTAGCACTTGAGCTAAGTCGAAATTCTGGGGCGTGGTTTGCTGAGAATTTTAGAGTGAGCTTGCAGTGTTGGTGAGGAGGAGATTGGCAAGGGATTACACTGATCTGAAGCCAAGAATACATAATTAGAGAGGTAGATCCGTACCAGGCAGGGCAGAGGCCAACAGGAGGGACGCAGCCCAGCTAGGCTAACGCAAAGGCAGCACAGGGGTTGACGCAGGGCCTTCAGGGTGATGCAAAGGCAATGTTGAGCCCAGAAGGGTGACGCGGGGGTAGCCTATGCTGCGCAGAGGCTACGCTAGACAGGAGAGGCTGACGCAAAGGCTGGAGGGACAAAGTCGAGGTTCCAGTGGGCCAGAAAGGGCTCGTATTAAGTAATTCCCTTGAGGGTTTGAATCAGCCATATTTTCTGTCTTCGAGTGATGAGGTACATCTGTCGTGAAATTCTCTGTCGGGCAAAACACTACTGGTGCCCCTGATGTATTTAGATTCTGCTTAATAATAAAACCCTCAAAGAGCTATTGCACCAGTTTTTTCGCATTGGGTTTTTCCGGGGACATTTGTCTGAAAAATCATGTGTGTCCTTTGTCATATGTGCACTATGTTTCAGTAAACGATCTGTATGTATGTGTAGGCTGCAGTTGTGTTTACTTTGATGTTTTTCTTAATATTTCAATTAAATAACTTGTAAATAATAAAACAAGTAGAAGTAAATCAATATACTGCAATAGGGTTTTTGTATTCACAAATTTTCACATGGTATCAGAGCGATTGCAGATCAAGCTGAAGCCATCAACAAGGGGCTAAATATTTTTTTTGCTGCAGGAGGGCAGCTGAAGTTGCACAGAATCAGCAAGAGATAGTGCAACACCAGAGGGACTGCTCGGGCCCTGCAAGGGTGACGCAGGCCTAGAGGGGTGGCGCAGAGGCTGTCAAGCTCACGTTGGGCTGACGCAGGCCCTAGAGGGTGACACAGTCCAAGAGGGAGTGACGTTGTGCTGGTTTCCATGGCTAGAAGTGCAGTTCCCGATCTTCAAAGTTGCTGGTGGGGCATCAGTTTTGTCGGTGCAGAACAGTTCCTAGCAAAGTTGACAAAGGGGAAACAATCCCTCAATAGATTTTCTAACCAAGAAATCTAAGATTCGATCAAGTGGAGTGATCATAGAGGGATAATTCGACAAAATTGGTGAAGGATTTCTGGGAGGAATGTCATTTGTCAGAGGGAGCATACTCTCTAGAGGGTTTCTATCACCAAGAAACCCAGATCCAGTGTTTTGCTAAGTGTAGCAGCAATAGAAGGGAGAAGAGAAGTTGCTTCGATAGTTTGAGCAAGGATGGCTCCATATGGACTGAGAGATCAGGATAGCTTAGATGATGTGTCTAACTTCGTTATCTAGAAAGCCAGAATCCTAACAGTCCTTGACGAGTATGGCATCAAAGACCATGCCGAGAACGTCCTAGCTGTGTCAACTGATGCTGATGGTCTGAAGTTCAATGAAAATCAGGAGCGGGCTAACGCTTGATCATGGATGGAGTGAAAGATCACGTGGTTTCGCATATTGCCAAGAAGAAGACGACAAACGAGGTGCGGATAGCATTAACCACATTGTATCAAGGTAGCTCTGTCCAGTGGAAGATGCTTCTGTAGAATCAGATGCGGATGTTCCAAATGCACAAGCGAGAGGAGATCGATACCTTCCTCTTTAGATTGCAGACTATCCGAGACCAGCTGATTGCCATAGGGGCAACATCGGATGATGGACTCATGGTGAGGATTGCCTTGAATGCAGTCATCGATAAGTGGGAGACCTTTGTCCAAAGTATCTTGGGCAGAGCACAACTCCCAAATTGGGGGGACATGTGGGCAATCCTTCATCAGGAGGTTAACCAAGAGGGAATTTAGCAGTGGAGGAGTCAAAATTAAGAAAGAGGAGGAGGAAGATGCAGCCCTAGCATCTAAGGGACAGAGGCAGCAAGGGAAGAAGAAAGATCACATACAAGCTACGGGAGCCTTAAGACAGTAACAGGATCACTAGAGTTAGTGGATGCAAAGGATCATGGAAAGGCACAAGGCAGTTCTTAAATGCCAAAGATTGGAGCAGCGCAGTGCAATGGCAGCACAGCGTGGAAGCAACAACGCAAAGGCTGATGGGACTTCAACAACGCAGAGGGGTAGTGCTTACGCAGTGTAGAGCAACAGCAGCGCAGAGGCTCAAGAGAGATAGCACAGAGCAGCAGCAGGGGGTGCTTTAGTGATGAGATGCAGCCAAACTGACTTATCTGTCAGTCATTGGGTGATGTCCTTCAGTTGCTTACTTCTCAACAACTGAGTTACAGTGCAACAGTTAGCAGTGGCAATGCTATAGGCAGCATGATGCAGCAATTTGAGAGGTAGCACGATGCAGTAACGCTTCTGGAGTGAAGTGTTACTAGAGCACATTCATCGCTAAGAGGGAGTGTTGAGATTTTGGGTAGCATCAAATGTGTTGTAGCCCCGAAACTTTGTGGGGGGGCTAGGACACATGAGATCTCCAAAACCATAAATCATTTGGAGAAATTCCACTGGTGTAAAAGTTATTCAAATAATTAAATTTTTTAATGGGGACCCTAAGTCTAACTTAGGGAAATTAAAAAAATTAAAGTGAATTAATTTACACATGTGGGTGAGAATGTTCTAAGTGTCGTGGATCAAACCTTTTCTAATCTGAGTCGTTGATTCAAGATTAGATCGCGGCCATTAATTTCTCAACGAGAAAAGTATTAAAGGAAGGCTTAGGGTCAGTTGGAGATACACAAATAGCAATAGCACTTCAGCTAAGTCGAAATTATGGGGCACAGTTTGCTGAGAATTTTCGAGTGAGCTTGCAGTGTTGGGGAGGGGCAGATCGACGAGGGATTACACTGATCCGGATGAGAATACATAATCAGAGAGGCAGATCCGTTCCAGGCAGCATAGAGGCCAGAAGGAGGGACGCAACCCAGCCAGGCTGACGCAGAGGTAGCACAAGGGTTGACGCAGGGCCTTCAGGGTGACACAAAGGAAGTGTTGAGCCCAAAAGGATGACGCAGGGGTAGCTTGTGCTGCGTAGAGGCTACGCTGGGTAGGAGAGGCTAACGAAAAGGTTGGAGGGACAGTGTTGGGGTTCCAATGGGCTAGAAAGGGCTCGTATTCAATAATTCCCTTGAGGGTTTGAATCAGTCATATTTTCTATCTCCGAGTGATAAGGTACATCTGTCGTGAAATTCTTTGTCGGGCAAACCACTACTGGTGCCCTTGATGTATTCAGATCTGCTTAATAATAAAACTCTCAAAGAGTTGTTGCACCAATTTTCCCGCATTGGGTTTTTCTAGGGAAATTTGTCCGAAAAATCATGTGTGTCCTTTGACATATGTGCGCTATGTTTCAGTAAATGATATGTATGAATGTGTAGACTGCAATTGTGTTACTTTGATGTTTTTCTGAATATTTCAGTTAAATAACTTGTAAATAATAAAACAAGCAGGAGAAGTAAATTAATATACTGTAGTAGGGTTTCTGTATTCATAAATTTAAATAAAAACAACATCAACAATAGGGACACAACCTTTTGATCAAGAGGAGTGAGATGTTTCTTGAAGCTCTACGAAGTGGACGCTAAGACAGACCAAGCAAACCTTGAGGGATGTTGAGGAGCATGTGGAGGCTCCTTGCAAGACCTTCAAGGAAAGTAGACCACCTACCAAATTTTCCAATTATATGACCTTAATGAGTAGCATCAATGAATTTGAGCCTTCTACCTTTGAGGAGACAACAAACCAACAAGTTTGGAGGGACACCATGATGGAAGAGTATAGTTCCAACTTCCACCATTAGGAACCATGTTTGGGAGATAGTATTGAGCCTTGAGGGGAAGTCAGTGGTCACTTCTCGATGGATCTACAAGATCAAACATGCAACTAATGGCAGTGTCGAGAAGTATAAGGCAATGTTCTTGGCAAGAGGGTTCTCCCAAATGGAGGGAGTAGATTACGAGAAGGCTATTGCGCCTGCTACCAGATATGCATCTATCAAGGTGGTCATATCTATCACTTCAAAGATGGGATAGAGGATGCATCAAATGGATGTGAATATTTCCTTTGGCAATGGCGTAATTGACGAAGAGGTGTATATTGAATAACATCAGGGTTTGAGTCGAAATGGAAGGAATCCCATGTATGCAGATTGAAGAAATCCTTGTATAGATTTAAGCAGGAACCTCCTGCTTGGTACTTTAAGATTGATGTGTACCTACTTGGGTTGGGCTTTACCAAGAGTGAAGTGGACTCCAACTTGTGCTATGTACTTGTCGATGGTTAGCCACTCATCTTGGTACTTTATGTTGATGATCTCTTTCTGACTACATTAGAGAGGCACATAAGGATGTGTAAGGACCTTGCTTCGGAGTTTGCGATGAAGGATATTGGATTGATGCACTACTTTTTGGGACTAAAGGTGTGGCAGAAGCTATTGAGATTTTGTGTATTTGGGGTAGCATCAGTTGCGCTCTAGGTCCCAAATTTTGAGGAAGGCCTAGAGTTCACCTGATCTACAAGACCCAGAAACGGATTTGGGAAATTTCATCTGGTTTAGGAGATATTAAATTAATTAAATTAATGCATTTCTTAACTAAAAACTTAGGAAAATAAAATAATTAAAGTGAATTTAATTAAACATGTGATGAAATTATCTTAAGTAAAATGGATCAAGCTTTCTTTTAATCTTAGCCATTGATTAAAGATTTAATCTTGGTCGTTGATTTGTCAACGAGAAAAGTATAAAGGAAAGACTTGGGGTCATTTGTAACACACATAGAGGCAGAGCACTGAAGGTAAGCTGAGATTCTAGGGCGGGGTTGCTAAGAATTCTCAGAAGTGTTTCAGTTGCAGAGAGGGGAATTTAGACCAAGGCGATGATCTAATCCCGGGGTTTAGAATACACAAGAAGCAGAGAAAAGATCAGGAAAGACA
Source organism: Pinus albicaulis (assembly GCA_034641835.2). Taxonomy (NCBI): domain Eukaryota; kingdom Viridiplantae; phylum Streptophyta; class Pinopsida; order Pinales; family Pinaceae; genus Pinus; species Pinus albicaulis. The sequence continues at coordinate 1,135,130,268 of CM076581.1, forward strand.
GCGTAGAGGAAGGCAAGAGCAGCAGCAAGGACAGCGTGATTTTCAGGAAACCCTTCAGGCATTACGCAGAGACCCTTAGGGGCAGCGTAGTGACTGTGCCACCCAATCTAGGGTAACGCAGTCCCTTCCAGTGACAGCGCTAAGCATTTTGAGGTCTTCAGAGGCTAACGCAGTGTCTTTCAAGGGCAGATCTAGGGTTTCTAGGCCTAGATCTGGTTGAGTTCTGTAAATCCCGTTTAAGGGTGTGGATCAGTCAGTATTGTTGGTCTTAGATCAGCTAGGTGCTGCATATCTAGAGTTTTCTCTGTAGGGTTTTCTAGATATGGAACCCAGAGTTGTGTATTTAGAAATATTCTTAATAATAGAGCCCTCCAGCAGCCAGAGACCGGTTTTCCCACATTGGGTTTTTCCGGGGACAGTTTGTCCAGAAATAACTGTCACTTTGTCTACGTGTGCATGTGCTTATTCTAGATCTGAATTGGTAGAGATCTGTTATGTGTTTTTCTTTGATGTTGACTTGAATTTATTCAGTTGATAACTTGTATAAGTAGGAGAAGCTTAACCGGATTAACAGAAATAATTTTTGCATAAGAATTAAGATTCAAAAATTTCTACATGGTATCAGAACAATTGCAGATCTAGAAGGATCACCAGCTGAAGAATCTGAAGGATCAAGCTGCAGAAAGCAGCTGGAAAGGCAGCAGAAAAGCAGATTTGAAGGGACAGCCCAATTTTTAGGAGCAGACTCACGCACAGGGAAGGGTGACGCTATCCAGCGCTGTGTCCTAGCAAGCCCACACAATTACTGCGTAGAGGAAGCTCAGAAACAACATTGGTTAGGTTTGAAGCCAGCCAATGTGATTCAGATCTGAATCTGTCAGATCCAGAAAAAGTCTACAGAAAAGTTGCAGAAATTCAGAAGAGCTGGTGGGGTTAAACTTCTGAAGTTTTCAGATTTTTAACCTTAGCACAAGTCACAAAGTTTGGGAAGAGATCAACTTCTCAGAGAGTTTCTTGCCAAAGGAAACTTGCAGTTTGGTCAGAGGATCAAAGAAGAAGTTGAATCATAGTTGATTTGGTAGATTTCCAAGGAGGGAAATCAAGTGTCAGAGGGAGCAGAGGGTGCCCAGTTCGAAAAGGACCCTAGATCCAGATCTCTAGTATAGAGAAGAGGAGCTCCGACACATTCTGAGCAGACTGCTCCTCATGGACTGCGTGATCAAGATAGGCTAGAGGGCCTCTCAAACTTTTCAGTGTGGAAAGCAAGGATCCTAATTGTCCTCGAGGCATACGCTCTAAGAGATCATGTAGAGCAGACTCAGGCCACACCGACAAATGCGGAACTCCTACAAAAGCATAGGGAAGCTACTGGGCATGCCAAGCGACTGATAATGGACAGAATCAAGGATCATATTGTGCCACACATAGCTGAGAAGAGGACAACTAATGAGATGTGGAAGGCCTTGACTTCCCTGTATGAGGGAAAATCAGTCCAAAGGAAGATTTTGTTGGAGGCCCAAATGAGGTCATTCATGATGACCTAGGGAGAAGACATCGAGCATTTCCTCTTCAGATTGCAGTCAATCAGGGATCAGCTGACTGCAATGGGTGCAACCGTAGATGATGCTGTGATAGTCAGGACTGCCCTCAATGCAGTCACGGATGAGTGGGAAACCTTTGTCCAAAGTATCTTGGGCAGAGTGGACCTCCTAGATTGGGACAGCTTGTGGTCGATCCTGCGGCAAGAAGAACTACGAAGGTTCACCAAGAAGCAGCACAGCCCTACGTTGAGCAAAGTAAAGACGGAAGAGGAGGAAGATGCAGCCTTGGCATCAAAGAAGCATCCGAAGAAGAAGAAGGATCTTTCTAAGATCAAGTGCTTCCAGTGTGGCGAAATGGGACATTTTGGCAGCCATTGTCCGGAGATGATGTGGCCATGAGTGCTCATGAACCACGGAGGTGGGGTGACATGGACATGTAGAGGAGCTACATGAAAGGGAGGCGAGATCCTTGAGCAGCTCATCTCTTGGATCACAAGCGAGCTACGGCAGCCTTAAGACAGTAGTGAGACAAGTGAAGCAGTTGGTGCATAGATCACAGACGGGGCAGAGGCAAAGGCAAATCTGGAGGCTGGAGGAGCAGTGCAGAGCATAGCAGAAGCAGCGTAGAAGCAGTAGCAGCGCAGAGGCTGATATGACTTCAGCAGCGCAGAGCAGTGTTGCTTACGCGGTGCGAAGCTGTAGCAGCGCAAAGAGCTTTAGAGGGATAGCGCAGTGCAGTAGCAGCGTGATAGATTTCAACACAAGGAGCTGATGTGACTTCAGTAGTGCAAAGGGAGTCTGATTACACAGGCAGAGCTGTAGCTGTGTATTGTTCTTTAGATGCCAGCACAGATCTGTAGCTTATGGAGCTTCAGTGATGAGGATGCAGCCCATCTGACTTGTCTGTCAAAGATTGGGCAGGAGATTCAGCTGTTTCTCTCAACAACTGAAGTTGCAGTGCAGCAGATCAGCAGTGGAAGTGCTATGAGCAGCACAAATGCAGCATATTGAGAGGGAGCTACAGTACAGTGGCAGTGGCAGAGTCATGGGCACCAGTACAGAATGGCAGCAGTAGTGCAGAGTTGAGTGGCAGGAGGCCAAGCTTCAGCAGCACAGAACCAGTGCCCAAAATCACGTAATGCGTAAGTGTGATGTATTGCTAGAGCACACCCTTGATGCTAAGAGGGAGTGTTGAGAGTTTGTGTATTTCGGGTAGCATCAGTTCTGCTCCAGGTCCTAAATTTTGAGGAAGGCCTAGAGTTCACCTAATCTACAAGACCCAGAAAGGGATTTGGGAAATTTCATCTGATTTAGGAGATATTAAATTAATTAATTATTTCAATGCATTTCCTAACTTAGGAAAATAAAATAATTAAAGTGAATTTAATTAAACATGTGATGAAATTGTCTTAAGTCACACGGATCAAGCTTTCTTTTAATCTTAGCCATTGATTAAAGATTTAATCTTGGCCCTTGATTTGTCAACGAGAAAAGTATAAAGGAAAGGCTTGGGGTCATTTGTAACACACACAGAGGCAAAGCATTGAAGCTAAGCTGAGATTTTAGGGCGGAGTTGCTAAGAATTTTTAGAAGTGTTTCAGTTGCAAAGGGGAATTTAGACTAAGGGGATGATCTGATCTCGGGGTCTAGAATACACAAGATGCAGAGAAAAGATCAGGAAAGACAACGCAGAGGAAGGCAACAGTAGCAGTAGACGGCAGCAACAGCAGCAGCAGCAACAAGGACAGCGTGATTTTCAGGAAACCCTTCAAGGGTTACGCAGAGACCCTTAAGGGCAGTGTAGTGACTGCGTCACCTAGTCTGGTGTAACATAGTCCCTTCCAGTGACAGTGCTAAGCATTTGGAGGCCTTCAGAGGCTGACGCAGTGTCTTTCAAGGGCAGATCTGGGGTTTCTAGGCCTAGATCTGGCTGAGTTTTGTAAATCCCATTTGAGGGTGTGGATCAGTCAGTATTGTTGGTCTTAGATCAACCAGGTGTTGCAGATCTAGAGTTTTATCTTTAGGGTTTTCCAGATCTGGAACCCAGAGTTGTGTATTCAGAAATATTCTTAATAATAGAGCCCTCCAGCAGCCAGAGACCGGTTTTCCCACATTGGGTTTTCCTGGGGACAGTTTGTCCAGAAATAACTGTCACTTTGTCTATGTGTGCATGTGCTTATTCTAGATCTGAATTGGTAGAAATCTGTTATGTGTTTTGCTTTGATGTTGACTTGAATTTATTCAGTTGATAACTTGTATAAGTAGGAGAAGCTTAACCAGATTGACAGAAATAATTTCTGCATAAGAATTAAGATTCAGAAATTTCTACAAAAGCTAAGAGAGATTTTCCTTGGACAAGAACGTATGTAGTTGAGATCCTAAAGAGATTCAAGATGGATGATTGCAAGCCTATGTCTACACTTACGAGCACTAACTCGAGGAACATTGATGCTTCAAAGAGTGGGTCGATGGATCCCACTTTGTATAAAAAGTTGATCGTGTCATTGATGTATCTAGTTAATACTAGACAAAATATATGTTTTGTTGTCAACACACTCAACCAGTTTATGGTCGAGCTGAGGAGGTTTCATTGGGTGCCAACAAAGCATGTCCTCAGAGATCTTCGTGATACACTAGAGTTTGGACTGTGATCCGTACACTGTAGTGGATATTCCAATGCACAATTCATCACAATAGATCTGATAAAACTATATTTAAAAATCTGAAATCTACGCTATTAGGGTTTTATTTCTCTTTAGATTTTTGGATCTGTAGATTATTATTAATTGCGTTTGCATGCAAATTAGAATTATTCAAAAAATAGAGGACAGTGAAATAAGAACTCAAAAACCATAATTTGACACAAGATATGACCTGGGAAACTATTTTGAGAGAAAACCCAACTAGAAGGTGAGGTCTCTCTATTCTCTTTCTCTAAAAATAAAATGGCTGGAAGTACAAAGAACTATGGCCTGTCGCCCGTGAGCTACAACAATGCAGGGTTATAGGGGAGCGCCCCGCCACCCCCCCTTGAATCCGCTCCAGAAGTGCGCTCCGCTCAGGAGTGGATCCGGAGCGACATCCAAAGTGTTGAAATTTTATGTATTTGGGGTAGCATCAATTGTGCTCTAGCTCCTAAATTTTGAGGAAGGACTAGAGTACACTTGATATACAAGGCCCAGAAATGGATTTGGAAAATTTCATCTGGTTTAGTAGATATTAAATTAATCAGTTATTTTAATGTATTTCCTAAGTTAAAACTTAGGGAACTTAAATAATTAAAGTGAATTTAATTAAACATGTGATGAAATTGTCTTAAGTCACACGGATCAAGTTTTCTTTTAATCTTAGCCATTGATTCAAGATCTGATCATGGTCGTTGGTCTTCCAACGAGAAAAGTATAAAGGAAAGGCTTGGGGTCATTTTTAAAGACACACAGAGGAAGAGCACTGAAGCTAAGTTGAGATTCTAGGGCGGGTTTGCTAAGAATTCTTAGAAGTGTTTCAACTGCAGAGAGGGGAATTTAGGCCAAGGGGATGATCTGATCCCAGGGTCTAGAATCAGCAAGAGGCAGAGATCAGCTTAGAGAGGCAGTGCAGAGAAGTAGGAGAGCAGCAGCAGGAAGGGCATCAACTGTGCTACGCAATCCCTCAAGGACAGCGTGATTTTCTACAGGAAACCCTCAGGGGTTACACAGAGACCCTAAGGGGCAGCATAAGGACTGTGTCACCTAGTCTGGGGTAACGCAACCCTTTCCGAAGCAGTGCTGAGGGTCAGAGGGGCTTCAGAGGCTGACGCAAAGGCTTTAGGGTTGGGGTTTCTAGGCCCTAATTTTGGCTGAGTTCTATAAATCCCGTTTGAGGGTGTGGATCAGTCATTATTTTGGCCCTAGATTAGCTAGTGAGTTGTAGATCTATTATTTCTCTGTCGAGTTTTCCAAATCTGGAACCTAGGCTGCTTGTATTTAAAAAATTCTTAATAATAAAACCCTCCAGCAGCCAGAAGACCGGTTTTCCAGCATTGGGTTTTTTCGGGGACTATTTGTCCAGAAATAACTGTGTCACTTTATCTATGTGTGCATGAACTTGTTCTATATCTGAATTGGTGGAGATCTGTTATGTGTTTTGCTTCAATTTTAACTTGAATTTATTCAGTTAAGAACTTATCTAAGTAGGAGGAGCATAACCAGATTAACAGTAAAAATTTCTACATAAAGTGTAAAGATTCAAAAAGTTCCACATGGTATCAGAGGAATTGCAGATCTAGGAGGGTCATCAGCAAGAGACTGAAGGTTCTAGCTGCAGAAAGTAGATAGAAAAGTAGCAGAAATGCAGATCTGAAGGGACAACGTAGTTTTTAGAGGCAGATTCACCCAGAGGTAAGGGTGACGTAGTCTAACGCTGTCTCCTAGCAAGCCCACGCAATTACTGCGCAGAGGCAGCTCAGAAACAACGTTGGATTAGTCTAAAGCCTGCTAGTGTGATGCAGATTTGAATCTGTCAGATCCAGAAAAGACTGAAGAAAAGCTACAGAAATTCAGAAGGCGCTGCTGGGGTTAAATTTATGAAGTTTTCAGATTTTTAGCCAAAGCACAAGTGACAAAGGGCGGGAAGAGATCAGCTTCTCAGAGTGTTTCTAGCCAAAAGAAACTTGCAGTTTGATCAGAGGATCAAAGAGAGCTGAATCATTGTTGATTTGGCAGATTTCCAAGGAAGGAAATCAATTGTCAGAGGCAGTAGAAGGTGCCTGTTTCGCCAAGGGCCTTAGATCCATTTCTCTAGCAAAGAGAAAAGGAAGTTCCAACACATTCTGAGCAGATGGCTCCTCATGGACTGCGTGATCAAGACAAGTTGGATGGCCTTTCCAACTTTTCAGTTTGGAAGGCAAGGATTCTGATAGTCCTTGAGGCATACAATCTTAGAGACCATGCAGAGCAAACTCTGGCCACATCGACCGATCCGGATCTCCTTCGGAAGCATAAGGAAGCTATTGGGCATGCCAAGTGGTTGATTATGGATGGAATTAAGGACCATATTATACCACACTTAGCTGAGAAGAAGACAACTAATGAAAAGTGGAAGGCCTTAATCTCCCTATATGAGGGAAAATCTGTCCAAAGCAAGATGTTGTTGGAGACTGTTATGAACCTAATTCATAACTTAAGTGTTAAATATAGTCATTAATAGAATAAATACAAATAAATGCAATTATTAGCTAATCAATTAGGATTATGTTAAATAGTCATTAGGTTAATGAAAAGGCATGTCTAAAAGACATCCCTGTTCATGAAAGGTCACCTGCATAGGTATAAAAGCGGGACCTCATTGTAATCATTTAATCATGTCATATCTTATCAATAAAATATTATTATTATAAATACCTCTTGTGTATTTTTATAATTAAAGCTATTTCTGCTATCAAAGTCAACAAGCATACAAGTCTTCTGCTACAGTATTCAAATCTACAACTTCCGTTGCTACAGTGGTATCAAAGCCATATTGAGGACAGGTTGAAGGAATGGCACACAGCGTCGTTCTACAAGCCTACGAACGTAGTTTACAAGCTCAAGCACATTATTTACCATATAATGTGCCATTACGTGAAAATCCCAAAAGAATTGAAATAATTAGAAAAGTTCTAGAAAAGCTTGAGCACTTAGAGAAGTTATGTGCAGAATTTTCTGCAGTAATCCATAATAAAAAAGATGAAAAATGCTGTAAAAATGAGAAAGCAGTTAGTTATGATAAAGGGAAATCAAATAAAACAGCCATGGAAAAGTCAACCAAATATATTCCCCCACCAATGCGTAATAAAAGTAAAAAGGAAGAGAATTGTTGGAAATGTGGAGACAAATATTTCACAGGACATAAGTGTGCAAACCAAAAACTTTATAACTGTGAAGCAGATTATAATGATGATGTAGATGTTAAATGTAAAAAAGTTTCTGCTAGCCGGAAAACTATTAAAGAAGCAAATAGGCAACAATGGAAGCAAATGGAATCCATTTCCATTGATGACTACCCGTTGAAGCAAGACAATAAGGTATGCATACAAGCGCAGAGCTGTGTGAGAGAGTATAACATATATATAGTTTATATTTATAATAAATTATTATAAATAAATAAAAAGAAATATTAATTTAATTAATTAAAATCACTATTTAATTAATTAAATTAGTAAAGAAAAAAAAAGAGAAGGAAGTTAAATTCTACATATAAGGAGTTAAATACTATATATTCTAGTTCTGTTTTTAAGAAGGAAAAAAAAAGTTTATAGCTTAAATGGAATTTAAAATATAAGTGGACCAACGTATAAGGATTAAATTTTGGAAGGTCAACGAAGTACTCAAGGTTTAGAATCAGAAAAGTCGTGAAGTCTTAGAAAAAAAAGCAAAGTATCAATAAGGACTTCTAGCAGATAATCTAAAGTAAAGGGAAGTGTCGAAAAGTTAAGCTTTGAGGACAAAGCTTTTCAAGAAGGAAGCAATGTTATGAACCTAATTCATAACTTAAGTGTTAAATATAGTCATTAATAGAATAAATACAAATAAATGCAATTATTAGCTAATCAATTAGGATTATGTTAAATAGTCATTAGGTTAATGAAAAGGCATGTCTAAAAGACATCCCTGTTCATGAAAGGTCACCTGCATAGGTATAAAAGCGGGACCTCATTGTAATCATTTAATCATGTCATATCTTATCAATAAAATATTATTATTATAAATACCTCTTGTGTATTTTTATAATTAAAGCTATTTCTGCTATCAAAGTCAACAAGCATACAAGTCTTCTGCTACAATATTCAAATCTACAACTTCTATTGCTACAGAGACACAGATGAGGTCATTCATGATGACCAAGGGAGAAGACATGGAGCATTTCCTCTTCAGATAGCAGTCGATCAAAGATCAGTTGACTACAATGGGTGCTAAGGTGGAAGACGATGTGATCGTCAGGATTGCCCTCAATGCAGTCATAGATGAGTGGGAAACCTTTGTCCAAAGTATCTTGGGCAGAGCAAACCTCCCAGATTGGGACGACTTGTGGTCAATTCTGTGTCAAGAAGAACTCCGCAGATTCACCACGAAGTGGTATAGCTCAGGGGCAAGCAAAGTGAAGAAAGAAGATGGGGAAGATGCAGCCTTGACATCAAAGAGGCAGCAGAGAAAGAAGAAGAAGGATTTGTCAAAGACCAAGTGCTTCCAGTGTGGTGAAATGGGACATTTTTCCAGCAATTGTCCTCAAAAGAAAAAGGACAAGGAAGCTTCTTCTTCCAAGGCTGTTGTGGCGGATGATGAGTCAAAAGATGATGCAGCAATTAGTGGTCATGAACCACGAAAGTTGGGCGACATGGATATATAGAGGAGCTACATAAAAATGGGCGGGATCCTTGAGCAGCTCATCTCTTGGATCACATGCGAAATACGACAGCCTTAAGACAGTAGTGGGACAAGTGGAGCAGTGGGTGCGTAGATCATAGATGACGCAGAGGCAGATCTGAAGACTGGTTGGAGAAGCACAAAGTAGAGCAACAGCAACGCAGAGGCTGATGTGACTTCAGCAGCGCAGAGCATAGCTGCTTACGCAGTGCAGAGCTGCAACAACACATAAGGCTTCAGAGGGACAGCGCAGTGCAGCAGCAGCGTGAGAGATTTCAGCACAAGGGGTTGATGTGACTTCAGTAGTGCAGAGGGAGTCTGTAATATCCCCAATGGGAAATAAACAGTAATACACAGAAATGCTACCAACAGATAAATATAAAACAAAATGCCGGAACCAGGATATAGAGCAAATACACATAAAATGCCAGAACACTAAGCCATTTTATTAATCTGAGAATACATGCATATGGGTACAAAGATAATCAGAATGAGTGCACCTATCCTTGCCCTAGGCAAGTGGAGACTTCTCAGAATAAGAAATGGCTGCAATAGAAACTGCGTCCTAGCTGGCTGGAGAAACTGCCGTAGAAAACTGCTGCTGCAATGAACTGGAACTAGGGGCTGATCCCCTCACTGGAATGAGCTGAAAACTGGAAGGCTAGCTGATCTCAACCCTCCGGAAAAAACCCAGAAATCGTGAAGTAAATGCTCCACCCCCGAATCTGCTCCAAATAAACCCACTCCAGAGAAAACGTTGTTGTGTGGGGATTTGGCAGAGATTTCAGCGTTTTCCAACCCTGAGGAGTTTTGCTATTTCATTCGGAGGATTTGCAGGTGGATTCAACCCTTTTTGACAGCGCAGAAGCCCAAGAAAACGCTGGCAAAAAGGGTTGAATCCACCTGCAAATCCTCCGAATGAAATAGCAAAACTCCTCAGGGCTGGAAAACGCTGAAATCACTGCCAAATCCCCACACAGCAAACCTGCTCACAATAACTGCGTCCTCCCTAGCTGGAACTGCGTCCTCTCTCCTAGACTGCGCAGTCACAAAAAGGGGCAACTCCTCTGCAAAACGTCCACCAGAAAATCACTGCAAATGACCACTGAAACTGAAGGAAAAACCTTGCTCGAGTAGGCACTCGAAGTCCTCCGGAGCCAAGGGTGAGATCTCCGATCGGAGACACTCAGTTCGCACTAAACAGTGCTGCAGACCAACTAAACAATCGGCGTGTTGAAGTAGACAGAAGTCTAGCTCTCAATATCAATATCATATCAACAATGCCAAATGGAGTGGAAACCCCACCTTTTATAGTGCTAAACTCCCTCCAAAACTCTAACTGCGTCCTTCACCCTCCTTGGCCTGCGCAGTTACCTTAGGGTCAGCGTGAGGCCTCCCCTCATATACGTGTGGACCCCCAAGGCCACCCCTTTAAGTTACAACGTCAATCAAATAGGAAAGCACTTTATTTTATAAAGTGAGATGACCCCTCTTATTTCTCACTTTATTTATTATTTTTAGCTAAAGCGGCAAAATTAAACAAAAATGAAATATTCCAATTAGCAATGCTAATTTGGAATATTACAGTCTCCCCCGGCAGAACGTTGCTTGTCCTCAAGCAACTGAAGTGATGGATGCTGCAAGATCCTCTCATCCTCCCAAGTGGCATCCTCATCCGGCAAGTTCTTCCATCTCACCAAGAACTCTCTGATCTTCCTGCTCCGCAGTTGCCTCTCCCTAGTGTCGATAATAGCCTCCGGCTGTAACACCAGATGCCCCTCATCATCTGTAGGTGGTAGCTCCTCGGTGACTGTCACATGCTGGCCCAGTGCCTTTTTCAGGCATGATACATGAAAGATGTTATGAATCTTGCTGCCTTGGGGCAGCTCCAACTCATACGCAACCTGCCCGATCCTGCGTATCACCTTGTAGGGCCCATAAAAGCGGGGCTTAAGCTTCTCCGCCCCCTTCTGCTTGAGCGAAGACTGTCGGTATGGCTGTAACCGTAGGTAGACCAAGTCCCCTACCTCGAAGTGTCTCTCCACCCGACCCTTATCGGCATACAACTTCTGCTGATTCTGTGCTGTGGCTATGTTATCCTTGAGAGCTCGGAGGATATCTTGGCTCTCTTGGATCCATAACTTGGCTCTCGGAGCCCTGCTAACACCAAACATCATGTCCACAAAAGATAAGGAATGATATCCATATAAAAAGGGACCACATGACATACCACGTCAGACATCAGAACAGAGATAGTGCGTACTCGCCCAATGCGCCCTTCTCTACCTATGCCTCGCCACCTGCCACCGACGTAGTTACGCAAGTAGCCTTCCAGCCACTTGTTAACTATCTCTGTATGCCCGTCCGTCTGGGGATGATAACTAGTGCTCGGTGCCAACTCGGTCCCCACTAGTCGGAAGAGCTCCTGCCAGAATCCGCCCATAAAGCGGCTGTCCCTGTCGCTGAAAATGGTCTTGGGTAGACCATGTAACCTGAAAACCTCCCTGAAGAACAACTCAGCCACCTGTGCTATTGTGTGATGTGCGGATATGGCGAAAAAATGAGCATACTTCGTCAGCCGGTCAACGACTACGAAGATGCAATCCTAGCCTCCGCACTTGGGTCCCCCCCGTGATGCGTCCATCGTACTGCTCTCCCATTTCCCCTCCGAATGCGAAGAGGTCAGCAACATCCCCCGCAGATGGCTCATCTCTCCCTTGTTTCCCTCGGCAAACATCTCATTTCTTTATAATAGCGTCTGAGTGTGGATTTTACTTGGAGGCCCTTCCATGAGAACCTCTCTCGAATGGCCCGGTAGGTTTTGTTAAACCCCTGATGGCCCGCCAATGGTGAATCATGTGAAGCCTAGAGTATCTTCTTCTTGAGCTGAGACCCCTCAGTCAAGAAGATCCTGTCCCTGTAATAGATGATCTCATCGACCACCCTGTACCTGTCATCTGCTACCTGCCCATCCAGAACCTCACATGCAAACCTATCTTTGGAGTACTCAACCAGCAGTCGAGCCCTCCAATCAGCGTCCAAGCTCATGAGTGATAACGTGGCCGGTCTACGAGAAAGGGCATCAACTACCACGTTATTCTTCCCTTTGACATACTCTATGTCGAAGTCGTAGGCCTGGATCTTGCTGATCCACTTCTGCTGTCTCTCCTGCAACTGCTTCTGCTCCAGGAAGTACCTCAGGCTGTTATGATCTGTCCTCACCCTGAATTGCTGCCCACCAGGTACTGCCGGTACTTGGCCAATGCATGCATGATGGCCAACATCTCCTTGTCGTATATGGGATACAGCCTCTCGTGTGGAAGGAACTTCCGGCTCTCAAAAGCAATCGGGTGACCGCCCTGCATCAAAACTGCACCAATCCCCTCTCCTGATTCATCACACTCTAGGACAAAGGGCTGTGTAAAATCTGGCAGCGCCAACACAGGACAACTGCTCATCACCTCCTTGAGCTTGTCAAAAGCTCGCTGTGCTGTGTCTGACCAACTGAATGCCCCCTTCCTCGTCAAATCTATGAGGGGTGCAGCAAGCTGAGAGAAGCCCTTGACGAACTTCCTGTAGTATGTGCAAATGCCAATAAATCCCCGAAGCTCCGTCACATTCCGCGGCTTTGGCCAATCTCGGATGGCCCTGATCTTCTCCTCGTGGACTCTCACCCCGTCCACTCCTATGATGTGCCCCAGATACAGCATCTCTGTCAACCCGAACTCACACTTGGAGAGCTTGGCATAGAACTGCTGCTCCTCCAGGATGTGCAAAACTGTCTCAATATGCTGGAGGTGCTCCTCCCAAGTCCCGCTGTATATAAGTATGTCATCAAAGAAGACCAGCACAAACTTTCTGAGATGACCCCTGAAAATGTGGTTCATGCATGACTGGAAAGTAGCAGGTGCATTGGTCAGTCCGAATGGCATGACCAGAAACTCAAAGTGCCCATAGTGACACCTGAAAGCGGTCTTGGGAATGTCCTGTTCCCTCACGCGAATCTGATGGTACCCGGATCTCAAGTCAATCTTTGAGAAGAACCGTGCCCCTCTCAACTCATCCATCGACCATCGATCCCCGGGGATGGGCACCGTTCTTCGGTGGTCTTCTTATAGGCCGCCCCGTAGTCAATGCACATGCGTTAGCCGGCCATCCTTCTTCTTCACCAACACTACGTAAGAAGCAGAAGGACTCGTGCCGGGCCGAATGTGACCAAGGGCCAGCAAATCCTGAATGGCTCGCTCTATCTCGTCCCGATAGGCCGTGGGATGCCTATACGGTGTAGTAATCACGGCCTGTATCCCCTGCTCAAGCTCGATCGTGTGCTCAAACCCGCGATCCTGGTCGCCCGGTGGAATATCTCGAAGACCACCGCATACCCGTCGAGAATAGACCGTAGATCGTGATGCACCGTCCGGCCCATATCCACTACCTCTCGAAGCCCGCAACTCTACCGCCCACTTATATCTCTGCGGAAGGTCGCTCCATGCCGTGTGCCGACACCGTCCGAGGTGGGTATATGTGCCGTCCCCGAATCTTCTCATGCTTTCCCGTCTTGGGATCATCCCACTCCATCTCTAGGGCCTTCCAATCTGTCGTGACCTTCCCTAGAGTAATAAGCCACTGAACTTCCAATATCAAGTTGGTGTCCGGAATGTCCACCACAAAGAAGTGATCTGTCAATGTATAAGTGCCCATCGTCACTGATAACTCCGGTACATATCGAGCACATGCCATGGTCTGATCTCCTGGAACCAAGACAGAAAACCCATCAAAGCCCTCTGTCTGTATGCCTCTCTGCTCAACCATCTGGGCATCAATAAAATTGTGGGTGGCCCCACTATCGACTAAGACTGAAACCCGCTGTCCACGCACTGTCCTCCGTACGCGCAGAGTCAAGTACTTGGGGACTCCCCGCAATGCGGCTAGAGCTCCCCCAGTGGGTGCAAACGATGCCCCACCTGTCGCGGGTGGTGGAGGTGGTAAGGTACTCTGTGCTACATAACAATCTCCTGCCTCCTCATCATCCCCCTCATCCTCTTCTCCACTGCTCTCGGAGAAGACCTCTATGAAATGTGCCTTCCCCCGCCGCACATCCGTGCCCCGTGCCCATGGCTCCTGGCAAGTGAAGCACAACCGCTTCCTCCTCAGCTCTCTCCTAGCCTCGTCATCAAACTGCCCTCGTCCAGGATTCGCCTTGGGAGGCGGAACCCTCGTGTCCTTCCCCTTAGGCTGGAAGGCCCGTCTCTGGGGATAAGGTGTCCGACTCCTGGGTAAGACATCCTGTAAGTCCCGAGTCCTGCTGATGGCATCCTGAAGGGTAGTTGGTCTGGTCGACCGGACTAGGCCACGAAGTGGCTCTGACAACCCCTCCACAAACATGTAAACCATCCGAGCCGCAGATAAATCAGGCACCATCACCGAAACCCTCAAGAAGTCTGAAATGTATGTCTCTGCACTCCCAGTCTGTTTGAGCTTTGTCAGCTCAACAAAGTGCTGCTCCGGATCCCTCCTGTCAAAGCGCTCTATCACCCTCCGAGTAAACTCGGCATATGTCGTCACTGCAGAATGTCCGAGTGTCGTCATCCCATGGAACCACCAGTCCTGGGCCTCACCGTCCGTACGCAAATGCAGCCACCCTTAATGGCCTCCGACCGCGACATCTGGTTACCGGAAATGTATGTCCAGCTTCTCCACCCAGGACTTTGCCGAACTGTTTGATGAGCCATCAAACATGGGCAAATGGAATCTGCTAGCTGCGCGGTGGTCATCACGGTGATGCCTGTGCCCCTGGTGATGATCGCGGGATCTAATGCCATACTGGACCTTGAGATACTCGCTGAAGGTGAGAGAATCCATGAATGCCTGTCCGAAAGCCTGATACTCTGCAAAAATACCTGCCATCCGAGCCAGATCCATCTCTCACTGCGCTGCTGACCCTGCGTCCTCTGCCAGGAAGGTAGGCATGGTGGGTCGCGTGGGTGCTGGAATATCCCTCCGTGCACCTCCCTGTACTCCTGCCCCTGTGTCCTCTGGCAAGAATGTGGGCATAGTGGATCGCGTGGGTGCCTGAGTCGTCACAATGGGGATATCATCATGCACTGGTATGTGGTGAGACATACCCGATCCCTCACCGACCTAGAAAACCCTAGGGGGTTCTCTCTGTCCTACCTCTACGGCCGTGAGCCTCTGTGATATCTCCTGCACGTGATGGAGGAGTGCATCCAGTTTCCTCTCTGCGTCTGCCATCGGGTCCCGCTGCTCTGTGCCCCTCACAGGCTGCTCCGCCTCTGAATCTGTCTCAGGTGGCTCCTGATCGTAATCAGCCGAAAGGAAACTTCCACCTACCCCCGCCCGTCTCCTACGATGGATGTAGGGGTTATCCCCGGGCGTCATAGACTGCTAGCACCACAGGCTGAGCCCGAACTATGCTCTGATACCACTGTAATATCCCCAATGGGAAATAAACAATGATACACAGAAAAACAACAAGCAACTATATAAAACAAAATGCCGGAACTAGAATATAGAACAAATACACATAAAATGCCAGAACACTAAGCCATTTTATTAATCTGAGAATATATGTATATGGGTACAAAGATAATCAGAATGAGTGCACCTATCCTTGCTCTAGGCAAGTGGAGACTTTCAAAATAAGAAATGGTCGCACTAGAAACTGCGTCCTAGTCGAAGTTGGAGAAACCGGCCGCAGAAAATCGCCGTCGCAATGAACCGGAACTAGGGGGCTTCATCTCACTGAATGAGCTGAACCGGAAGGCTAGTCGATCTAAACCCCTCCTGGGACAAAAACCACCGAAACGTGAAGTAAATGCTCCACCCCCGAATCGCTTCAAATAAACCCACCCGCAGATAAACGCCGTTCTCCCGAAAGGACGTCACAGAAGCCGAAGAAAACGTCAAAAGGGGTTTTATCCACCTGCAAATCCTCCGGAAGAAATAGCAAACTCCCCAGGGCTGGAAAACGCTGAAATCTCTGCCAAATCCCCACACAACAACCCTGCTCAAAATAACTGCGTCCTCCCTAGCTGGGACTGCGTCCTCTCTCCTAGACCGCGCAGTCACAAAAGAAGGGCAACTCTTCTGCAAAACGTCCACCAGAAAATCCACTGCAAATCACCACCGAAACTGAAGGAAAAACCTTGCTCGAGCAGGCACTCGAAGTCCCCCGGAGCCAAGGGTGAGATCTCCGACTGGAGACACTCAGTTCGCACTAAACAAGGTCACAGACCGACTAAACAACCAAACGTACGAAGTAGACAAGTCTAGCTCAATATCAATATCATATCAACAATGCCAAATGGAGTGAAAACCCCACCTTTTATAGTGCTAGCTCCCTCAAAAACCCTAACTGCGTCCTTCACCTCCTCCTTGACCTGCGCAGTTACCTTAGGGTCAGCGTGAGGCCTCCCCTCATGTGCGTGTGGACCCCCAAGGCCACCCCTTTAAGTTACAACGTCAATCAACTAGGAAAGCACTTTATTTTATAAAGTGAGATGACCCCTCTTATTTCTCACTTTATTTATTATTTCTAGCTAAAGTGGCAAAATTAAACAAAAATGAAATATTCCAATTAGCAATGCTAATTAGGAATATTACAGAGTTTGCTTATGTAGTGCAGAGTTGTAGTTGTGCATCATCCTTCAGATGCTAGCACAGATATGTAGCCTATGGAGCTTCAATGATGAGGATGAAGCCCATCTGACTTGTCTGTCAAAGATTGGGCAGGAGATTCAGTTGTTTCTCTCAACAACTGAAGTTGCAGTGCAGCAGATCAACAGTGGCAGTGCTATGAGCAGCACAGATGCAACATATTGAGAGGTAGCTGCAGTACAGAGGTTGTAGTGGTAGTGGCAGAGTCATGGGCAGCAGTACAGAATGGCAGCAACAGTGCAGAGTTGAGTGGCCACAGGCCAAGCATCAACAGCACAGAACCAGTGCCCAAAATCTTGTAATGGATAGTGTGATGTATTGCTAGAGCACACCCTTGATGCTAAGAGGGAGTGCTCAGATTTTGTGTATTTGGGGTAGCATCAGTTGTGCTCTAGCTCCCAAATTTTGAGGAAGGACTAGAGTACACTTGATCTCCAAGACCCAGAAATGGATTTGGGAAATTTCATCTGGTTTAGCAGATATTAAATTAATTAATTATTTTAATGTATTTCCTAAGTTAAAACTTAGGGAACTTAAATAATTAAAGTGAATTTAATTAAACATGTGATGAAATTGTCTTAAGTCGCACAGATCAAGTTTTCTTTTAATCTTAGCCATTGATTCATGATCTGATCATGGTTGTTGGTTTCCCAACGAGAAAAGTATAAAGGAAAGGCTTATCGTCATTTGTAAGACACACTGAGGCAGAGCACTGAAGCTAAGCTGAGATTCTAGGGCAGGTTTGCTAAGAATTCTCAAAAGTGTTTCAGTTGCAGAGAGGGGAATTTAGGCCAAGGGGATGATATGATCCCAGGGTCTAGAATCAACAAAAGGCAGAGATCAGCTTAGAAAGGCAGCGCAGAGAAGCAGGAGAGCAGCAGTAGGAAGGGCAGCAATTGTGCTGTGCAGTCCCTCAAGGACAACGTGATTTTCTGCAGGAAACTGTCAGGGGTTACGCAGAGACCCTAAGGGGCAGCGTAAGGACTGCATCATCCAGTCTAGGGTAACGCAACCCTTTCTGGAGCAGCGCTGAGGGTCAGAGGGGCTTCAGAGGCTGACGTAGAGGCTTCAGGGGCAGCGCTGAGGTTTCTAGGCCCTAATTTTGGCTAAGTTCTATAAATCTCGTTTGAGGGTGTGGATCAGTCATTATTTTGGCCCTAGATCAGCCAGTGAGTTGTACATCTATTATTTCTCTATCGAGTTTTCCAGATCTGGAACCCAGGCTTGTTGTATTCAAAAAATTCTTAAGAATAAAACCCTCCAGCAGCCAGAAGACCGATTTTCCCGCATTGGGTTTTTTCGGGGACTATTTGTCCAAAAATAACTCACTTTGTCTATCTGTGCATGAACTTGTTCTAGATCTGAATTGGTGGAGATCTGTTATGTGTTTTTCTTCGATTTTAACTTTAATTTATTCAGTTAAGAACTTATCTAAGTAGGAGGAGCATAACCAGATTAACAGTAAAAATTTCTGCATAAAGTGTAAAGATTCAGAAATTTCCACTGAGAGCGCACTCCTGGAATTAGCTCTCTAAGGGAGCAAATTCCGAGAGGGTGCTCCCTTAAAAAAACTCAATCCCTGGTTTTTCGGGAGCGAATGAGGCAGAAATCGAGGAGTGTTCACTCCCTGACTGCTCTCGTTCGCTCCCCGTGGGCGAAATGGACGCGGGCCGCGGGACCTATTTTTGGAGGGAGGGGCAACCAAAAGAAATAAAAGAACCTCCTCCCCTCCCACAATGCACCATTTTCATATTGAGAGAGCAAGAGAGGGCTTTTGGAATTGGAGCTTGAGTTAAGGAGGAAGATTGAGAGAAAGATTGAGAGGGTTGCTTGGGAGATTGAGCAGCTTGCAAGGGAGATTGGAGCATGGGATTGAAGGCTATTGGGGAGCTAAAGAGTTAGGGTCTAGACTCTAATATAGCATTTGTTTTTTTTATATGTTCATTGCTAAATGAAAATGTTCTCTTCTCTCTTTCCCATTCTCATTCCTCCATTTTATTACAGGCAGAAAACTATAACTCCACCAAAGTTCAAAACTTCAAACATGATGGGTATGTGGCTTGGCATTCTCTTGTTGGTTCCTCTTTTGGTTATGATGATGTTGGGGAGCAGAAGGAGGAATGATGAAGATGACGAAGAAGTGAGTAGTAGTGGAATAATAAATTCCGGAGAAGACGAGTACCTTGGTGAGGAGGAGGAGGAGGAGAAGGATAATGAGAGTGGAGATGATGATGGCACAAAAACCGAAGCAAGACAAACCCCATTGTTGAATTATGTTTCTAGGTTTTCGGGAGGGAAAGAGGTGGAATCACTGAATTTACATGCCTCCATTGCAAAAACACTTACACAGGTTCATACATCCATGCCAGAAAGCAACTCTGTGGAAAAATGCCATGGGATGGAAATAAAAAAATAGGAATCATAACTTGTGAAAGTGTGTCACAATAACAAAGAGCTAGATACATAAGGGAAGAGGAGGAAGCCCAATACAAATCTAAAAGATCAAAGGGTGAATTTGAACATGACACCACTAGCCCACAATCACATAGACTAAGACCTGCATTAGCATCCTGCCATGGTAGTGGATATGGAGGCATAGGTACAAACAACCCTTTAAGGCATAGAACCATATCAAATTTCCTTGATCAAGGGTGTAGGTGCATGTGGGATACCATTCAATGTTCTTTGCCCACCTTATTGGCATGAAATGGATGGTGCCATCAATCATACCACCAAGGATACAAGAGCCCTAGGTATGACAAGGCTAGAACCGTGGGATTTGATCATGAAATAGCCAAAACAGCACATGAATTGGGTAAAATGACAAATTCTTGGAATGGCTATGGGGTATTCATTGTATCTGATGGTTGGACAAATGTAAAAGGCAAGCCATTGATAAGTGTTCTTGGTGTGTCTACTAGTGGTGTTACTTTCAGCATATGATTACTCAAAAAAGTTCAAGATCGCCATAAACATTGCACAACCATTACTTCAAACAATTAAAAGTATTGAGCCATACAATGTCATCCAAGTAATCACTAATAATGCTTCTAATTGTAAGGCAATGGGAGCAATTATTGATGATAAATACCCCAACATATTTTGGTCTGGGTGTTTGTTTCACACAATGAACCTTTTCATGCATGATATTATCAAGAACAAACACCCTCAATACATATAGATTGGTGATTTGTCAACAGAGACAAGAGAATGATAAAATTTATTACCAATCATAGCAATACAGTATACGCACCTTCAAGCACCTTTTGAAGGTAAGAGAGTCATTGGCTAGCATTGTATCAAGTCAACACTGGCAGGTATTAAAGGATAGGGCTCCAAGCACACTTGATAGGCAAGGTTATGATGAGGTGGACGAGACCGCTCTTGACGGTCAGTTTTGGGCACATGCGAGGGATGTTCTGCAATACACCAAGCCCATTTTTAACATGAACTATTTTGCAGATACAGATGCACTAGTGATTGGGGAGGTGTATGAGCAGATGGATAACATGTTGGGGAAAATAAAAGATATTGTTCATGAAAAAGATCCCAACTTGTATGATATTATTCACAATTTTGCCTGTGCGCGGTCGGCTAAACTTAATGTTCCACTACATTCCTTAGTGTATGTCTTTATGCCAAAATACTACTCTCCATCTTGGTTTGGCAAACCTGCACTTAGGGGTGGGGTTAGGACCAATGTTGTGAACATTGGCATCGGGATAAAATGGGCAAGGGCCCCAATAACCAAAAAATCATAAAAATCAAGAAAATATCGGTAAAAATCAGAAAACATCGGCAAAATCAAGATACCATCAAACTATCTGTAAAAGTTGACAAACATCGGTGATGCCAAAAAATCATGATTTCGAGATAAAATCGGGATTTTATCGACATGTTCGCAACACTGGTTAGGACTAAACCCCATACAAATCCAGAGGTACAAAATGGGTATATGACAGTATTAGACAAGTTGGTCCTTGACAAGAGGGATTGTGCTAGATTGTGCCTTGAATTAGGGAGATACTTCACTGGCACTAGAGTGTTTGGTTCTTTGCATGCAATGGAAGACAAGGACAGATTTGATGTTGTCACATGGTGGGACATTTATGGCGGCAAGGAACTTTTGTCAAAATTAACAAAAAAAGGTGCTTTCGCAGGTTGTAAATACTTCTTCTACAGAGAGGTGTTGGAGCACCTATAGCTTCATCCATAATGTGAGAAGAAACAAAATCAATGAAAACTGGACAGAAAGCTTTGTTTATGTGCACTACAACTTGAGGTTGTTAACACAATATTATGAGCGTAAACGTGATGATACATCAAATGTATATTTGGACAACAACCCAGAGGAAGATATTTTGGAGGATGGCGCTCTACATCTAGAAGAATTGGAAACAGAACTTTTGAAAGATGATGATGAAGCGACAACAGGAGCCATGCCACCCCCATCATCCAGTAGCAATCCTCGAGTTCCACAATATTTGCCTTTGTTGCAGCCACGTCATGTGTCTTCTGGTTCTGGTTTAGGACATGGTCGTCTGAATATGTAGGAGGAGACTCCCACTAGACCACCACGACCTTCTCAAAAAATAGACAGTCTTGTGACAAGAGGCCCAAGCATTAGATAATATATTTACTTGTCTTTTCTAGTTTCTAGTAGTTTTTATAATTATTGACTCTTTCATATTTATTATGATATTTTTTGTAAACAATATATGACAATTTACGATTGAAGTTGGC
Organism: Pinus albicaulis; assembly: GCA_034641835.2. Lineage (NCBI taxonomy): Eukaryota > Viridiplantae > Streptophyta > Pinopsida > Pinales > Pinaceae > Pinus > Pinus albicaulis. The sequence continues at coordinate 1,135,151,611 of CM076581.1, forward strand.
AATTATAACTCATTGGTAATGAATTATGAATATGAAGCTTCATGAAAGTTGAAAGTTGTAACATTTTTCATGTTAGATATTCATTGTTAGCGTTTGATTACATGGTAATGGTAATGGTTACAAGTACAACTTTAGTGATCAATGATGATAAATGTTATATATTGAATTCTGAAAGCTTGAAACTTTAAGATTGATGAATCATGAGACTCGATATGTTGTATGTTACTAACATGTGGACGTGATTGATGAAGATTATAACTTCTAGATGATTGATGTTATATGGTTCAATCCATGTTTTTATGCTTTTTATATCTAATTCGTCATTCTACACCTTTTTGTTGACATATATGCATCAAAATATATAAAAATTCGCTCCTAATTCACTCCCGACCCGAGAGCTTTTGAAAATGTCGCTCTCCGCTCCCAAACAACCTTGCTACAGTGCACAAATCCTCTATGTGTGCTCTATCCCCTATCCCTCTCGGTTATTTTTGCTCACTATGGAACAAATGCACTAGAAAGAATGAAACTGCTTATCCTCCTAGTGGCCCGATTATAACACAACCTGATAGCCTACTAGTGGTTAGGTTTGACTACCTCAACTCTTAACCAATGTTACAATATGGACTCTCCTAGAGTCTTTTTCATCATAATCATGTGGCTAGCCCCTTTTGCATGAATAATGGGGGCTGATGTGGCATTCTCTTGAATTCTGGTGGTGAAAATAGGAAGGTCAACTTTTGAGTGACATAACTTTTGCATGCAAACTTTGATTGATGTGATTCTTGCATCATTGGAATGGCCTGTGTGTAAAATATAAAAAAAAAGGTGCGGCGCTAAATGCTAAAGAAGAAAATAGTACCCACAAAAAATGTCTTTGTGTCTCAATTCAAGCAAACTCTAAGAAGGGAAGAGTTTTTTGGGTTTTCCCCTTGGAGGGGTTTTCCCTAGCCAAGAGCCTAATTTTTGTGTCCTCTATTGTTGTTTAATTCTTGATATTTGTTTGATGAAAAGATTTAACTAAAAAACATAAAGAAGATTAATTGAGTTCACAAGAAATTATTGAGGTTAAGCAAAATAAGAATTAATAAGCTGCCACTTTGCATTTTCCAACAAGTCCTCTTGGGAGTGCCAGTTTGTTAGGCAGTGTTGGAAGCTTCATGAGGATCAGGTTACAGGGTTGCTTCAAGCCTCACCAAGCATTTACATGACTTTAGCATTCTTTGATGGTCTTAGCTTCACTTATTATGTTAAAACATGATCTGTAAAATAATGTCAAAGCTAGAACTTGATATGTTTTGGAAGAATGTTGACTATTTTCCCCATCAGGCACATATATTAGTTGTCCTAACTTTCAATGGAATAGGATATTCATGTAACTCTTACGCCTCTTTCTTGCAAAAATCATGTATTTTTGATGAAATAAGATGTATCGAAAAAGGATTAGGAAACAAATATGAAATTCACTTACTATGGAAGAATGAGAATTAGTAAGAAAATAAATATGAAAATACATTTCACCTAATATGGAAAAATGGAAATTAGTACAAACCTTAATGAATGGAGAATATCCAAACAGAGCGCCCACAGTTACTGCCATTAATGATGCCATGTAGAGCAGTATAATATCTGTAAAATAGGCTGCTACCCAGTAGGCAAGGCTCTTCATGCCACTGATGCGAAACAAGCTAAGAAGTCCCAATTGCTTATCAAGAACCACCTGAAAAAGTGTCATTAAATGCTTAAACTATATTACAGAACAAATTTTAAATAGCAAATTTTTTAACAAATATTTGGATGATAGAGCATACATATCTAATACAAGTAGGTTAATACATGCATCTAATCTTTTCACACATCTGAATCAATTAAACAAATCAAAGTGAAACTAGGAACAGCAAATGTCCAAAATCACATTTCAGATCAACAGTTAACATACATGTGATTTGGAACAGACACAAACATATCATGTTGAAACTACGAACACAGATGATCAAAATCATGTTGAGGTTATTAGATTACATCCATGATAGCAATGTGATCAAGAAAAACAAAATACAAATAAAAGTGATCCCACACAATGAACATAAAAAATATGGACAAGGGTTTGCAAATAATGAGTTCTTATGAAAAATGATGGCACTAATCTCATATGACAACAACAACTATTACAAGAGGGGAGGCTATCCTTTTATAACACATTTTCAACAACTAGATAACGGTTAGTTTGGCTCCTCTTCAAATAATATTTTTACTAGTCATCCGCAAGTTGGAGTCTTAGTAAATGTTCCATAAGATGTTATATTACAATTTTTATTTGCCACTAACAAGTCGACATGGATTCAAATACCCAATTTGGTCCACATATCCCTTTGCTAATGGTCCAATATGGTCAACTATGAAGAATAATAAATAATAGTAGCTCAACGTTCCACTTATTTGTCTTGAAGGAAATTCAACTTGGTCCCTTGAAAGGTTTGAATTGACTAGGAGGCACGACTTGGTCAATTTGAGGAATATTTGATCTTCTCACAGCTACTTTCTCAGTATATTGCCCAACTACTTGGTCCATGAGATCTCCAATGGCTAGTTGACTTGTGAATGGCTAGTTTGGATTGACTTTCTCCCTTTACTAACTTGACTTAGCCACCTAGAACTTGGTTCTCCAACGCCCTTGACTATCTGAGAATTTTGGCACTTGGGTTTGGCTAAACTAGCAATCCTTTGAATTGGGTCTTTCTCAAAATCTCCAAATCGTTCCGAGTGTTCCCACATCATCACCTTCCTTGTCATTGTTGAGATTTTGGGGTAGCATCGGATGTGCTCTAGCTCTGAAACTTTGTGGAGGGGCTGGAACACATGAGATTTCCAAGACCCATAAAGCATTTGGAGAAATTCCATCATGTATAAAAGTTATTCAAATAATTAAATTTTTAATGAAAACCCCAAGTCTAACTTATGGAAATTAAAAAATTAAAGTGAATTAACTTACACATGATGAGAACATTCTAAGTGACATGGATCAAGCTACTTCTAATCTTAGCTGTTGATTAGAGATTAGATCACGGTCGTTGATGTGTCAACGAGAAAAGTATAAAGGAAGGGCTTGGGGTCAGTTTGAGGACACACACAGTGAGTCTAAGAGATTGAATCCTTCTGAAGGAGCAGTGCTCGAACAAAGATCAGATCTGAGTGATTCAGAGAAACAATGAGGGGCAGATGCAGTGATACTGTGATTGGTCAGGAGGGCCAAGAGTACAACGTAGAGCAAGGGCAGTAGAGACACAGTGGAGGCAACGCAGCCATCAGAGGGTGTGACGTAGTCCCTAGAGAGGGTGACGCAGGCCCACGCAGGGCTCACGCAGGGACAGCGCAGAGCCTCCAAGGAAAGTCAGAGATCTAGCTGGAGATTAAGGTTTCTGAGCCGGCAGGGTTGAAACCAAACTTCGAGAGAAGCTGATCAGTGTGACCTAGGGTGATGCAGTCCCTCAGCCAGGGCCACGCAGCCTTATGCAGTGGTAACGTAGAGACTGCGCAGAGTGCCAGAGCCACCTGGAGTTTCACTAGTTTCTCATCTGGATCAGTCGGAACTTGCGAGTGTGAGGTATATCTCACATTTTTCTCTGTAACCAAGGTTTTCTCTGTTGGGTAAGCCGGTTTGTGGCACCCTAGATGTACTGAGAAACTGCTGCTTAATAATAATAAACCATCATATCTACTGCACTAGTTTTCCCGCATTGGGTTTTTTTTGGGACATTTCTCAGAAAAATCCGTGTGTCCTTTGTCATAAGTGCGTGATGTTCAGTAAATGATTTGTATTTCTCTAGGGTGCTAGTTGTGTTTACTTCAAAGTTTTTCTAAATATTCAGTTAAATAACATTTGTAAAATAAATCAAGTAGGAGAAGTAAATCAATATTTAGCAGTAGGATTTCTGTGCTCGAAAATTTTCACATGGTATTAGAGCATTGCAGATCAAGCTGAACCATCAACAAAAGGGCTAATGATATTTGTTGTAGGAAAGGCAGCTGAAGCGGCACAGATCTGGAAGAAGGCAGCGCAACGCTAGAGGGATAGCATAGACCCTGCAAGGGTGACACAGAGTTAGTCTGCTCATGCAGAGGTTGACGCAGCTCCACAAAGGTGACACAGAGCCAGTCTGCTCACGCAGACGCTGAAGCAACACCAGGAGGGTGACACAGTCCAAGAGGGAGTGACACTGTGCAATTTGTCGAGCCTAGAAGTGCATTTTCTAATCTTCAAAAGTTGCTGGTGTGGCATCGGTTCTATTGTTGCATAACAGTGCCTAGCAAAGGTGACAAAGTGAGGAGAACAGTCTCTCAGCAGCTTTGTGCCAAAGAAATCTAAGATTCGATTAGAAGGGTGATTGTAGAGGACTGATTCAATAGATTTGGCGGAGGATTTCCGGGACGGAAATCAATTGTCAGAGGGAGGAGCTACTCTAGAGTGTTTCTATAACCAAGAAACCCAGATTCAGTCTTTTGTTGAGTGTAGAAGCAGTAGAAGAGAGAAGAGTACCTGCTTCGACAGTTTTTGAGCTAGATGGCCCTATACGGGCTAAGAGATCAAGACAGGTTGGACAGTGTGTCGAACTTTGCGATCTGGAAGATCATAATCCTAACAGTCCCAGAGGAGTACGGCATCAGAGACCACATGGAAAATGTCCTCGCTGTGCCGACTGATGCGGAACCTCTGAAGAAGTTCAACAAGAATTAGGTGTGGACAAAGCACTTGATCATGGATGGGGTGAAGGATCACGTGGTCCCACACATTGCCGAGAAGAGGTCAGCACATGAGATGTGGACAACTTTGACCATGCTGTATCAAGGCAGCTTCATCCAATGGAAAATGCTTCTAGAGAACCAGATGAGGATGTTCCAGATGCACAAGGGTGAGGAGATTGATCCCTTCCTCTCCAGATTGCAGACGATCCAAGATCAGTTGATTGCCATGGGGGCAACTCCGGATGAAGGGCTCTTGGTGAAGACTACCCTGAATGTAGTCACTGATGAGTGGGAGACCTTTGTCCAAAGCATTTTGGGCAGAACACAACTCCCAAATTGGGGTGACATGCGGGCTATCCTTCGACAGAAGGAGATCCAGCGAATGACCAAGAAGGAATTCAGCAGCAAAGGTAGAAAAGTGAAGGAGGAGGAGGAGCATGCGGCCCTAGCATCAAAGGGACAGCGACAGCAAGGGAAGAAGAAGGACCTATCCAAGGTCCAATGCTTCAGATGTGGTGAACTTGGACACTTCACTAGCACTTGTCCTAAGAGGAAGGACAAGGAATCTTCAGATTCCAGGGCAGCAACAGCTATAGGGGACAGTGGTAGTGAGGATGATGTGGCAATGAGTGCTAATGTGCCTCGAGAGAAGAGGTGGGGCGATATTGATCTGTAGAGCAACTACAGATGGTCAGGCAAGATCCTTGAGGTGCCTAGACTCTTGGATCACATACGAGCTGCAGGAGCCTTAAGACAATAGCAGGATGACTAGAGCAGTGGGTGCAGAAGATCATGGAGAAGCAGAGGCAGTGCTGGGATGCTGGAAAGTAGAGCAGCGCAGTGCAGAGGCATCAGCATTGTGGAAGTAGCAGCGTAACGGCTGATGGGACTTCAGCAGCGCAAAGGGGCAGTGCAGAGCAGTGCAAAGTAGCAGCAACGCACAGGCTCTAGAGAGACAGCACAGTGCAACAACACAGGATGCTTCGGTGATGAGATGCAGCCCGATTGACTTGTCTGTCAGTGATTGGGTGGTGGTCCTTCAGTTGCTTACTTCTCAGCAACTGAGTTGCAGTGCAGCAGTTAGCACGAGCAGTGCTATAGGTAGCATGATGCAGCAATTTGAGAGGGAGCTTCAGTACAAATGTAGCAATGTCAGTGGCAGTCACATAGGCAGTCGTACAGAGAGTAGCAGCACAGTGGATGAAGGGAAGTAGGCCAAGCATCAGTGCATAGACGATGCTAGAGATCAGGGCAATGCTTTAGTGTGGAAGTATTGCTAGAGCACACTCCTTGCTAAGACGGAGTGTTGAGATTCTGGGGTAGCATCAGATGTGCTCTAGCTCCGAAACTTTGTGGAGGGGCTAGAACACATGAGATCTCCAAGACCCAGAAAGCATTTGGAGAAATTCCATCTAGTGTAAAAGTTATTCAAATAATTAAATTTTTTAATTAGGACCCTAAGTCTAACTTAGGGAAATTAAAAAATTGAAGTGAATTAATTTACACATGTGATGAGAACATTCTAAGTGATGCGGATCAAGCTACTTCTAATCTTAGCCATTGATTAGAGATTAGATCACGGTTGTCGATGTGTCAACGAGAAAAGTATAAAGGAAGGGCTTGGGATCAGTTGGAGGACACACACAGCGAGTCTAAGCGATCGAATTCTTCTGAAGGAGCAGTGCTCGGACAGAGATCAGATCTGAGTGATCCAGAGAAGCAGTGAGGGGAAAATGCGGTGATTAGTCAGGAGGGCCAAGAGTACAACGCAGATAAAGTGCAACAGAGACACAATGGAGGTAGCACAACCATCAGAGGGTGTGACGAAGTCCCTAGAGAGGGTGATGCACGCCCATGCAGGGCTCACGCAAGGGCAACGAAGAGCCTCCAAGGAAAGTCTGAGATCTAGCTGGAGACTGGGTTTCTGAGTTGGCAGGGCTGAAGCCAGACTCGGGGAGAAGTTGATCAGCGCAGAGCTAGGGTGATGTAGTCCCTCAGCCAGGCCATGTAGCCTTACGCAGTGGCAGCATAGAGACTGTACAAAGCCAGCTGGGGTTTCACCAGTTTCTCATCTGGATCAACCGGGACTTGCGAGAGTGAGGTATATCTCACATTTTTCTTTGTAGCCGAGGTTTTCTCTGTTGGGTGAGTCGATTTGTGGCACCCTAGATGTACTAAGAAACTGCTGCTTAATAATAATAAACCCTCATATATGTTGCACCAGTTTTCCCACATTGGGTTTTTCTAGGGACATTTCTCTGAAAAATCTGTCCTTTGCTATGTTGCCAGGAAACGTGGGTGCGGGTGCGGGGACGGGGACAGGGATGGGGACGGGGACGACACTTTTTGAAACAGGATGCGTGGGTTCGTCGGGGGTATATATATATGTGTGTGTGTGTGTGTGTGAATTTGTATAAAACAAGAAAAAAAAAAAAAAAAAAAAATATTTAAAATTTAAAGTTTAAACTTCAAATATTTAAACATGCACATCATTGAACATTCAACATTCACATAATGATATATCATATCAGTCTTGACTCTTCAGATAAATTAAAATTGATAATACATTGAAATTTCAAAATTTCAAAATTTCTTAATAGATTAAGATAGATTGAAGAGTGCAATGATTATATGAGTTCCCACTGTCACTACTAACAGCAATGTATGCCCTAATGATATAGAAAATTATTGTTGAAAACACTACAATCATAGTAAGAATGTCTTTGTCACAACATACCCACCAGAAGATGATACTTGCATCATGGTAATGCCATCCAAGTGAAGCTACTATACAAGTAACAAATGACAACATTTTGAAAACTTCCTTTGCAGGACTTTCCCATGCAGTTAGAATCAACTGAACATGAGCATCTACAATTTCATCAATTTTAAAGACTACAGTGTCAACAATTATTTTCGCTTATAACACTTTAGATATAGAAGGAAGATGAATTAAACACACCCCTTTTGCCTTGTTCCCTGTGCATGGATCCAGTAGTCTAATCTCGAATCAACAGCCTTGGTATTTGGGTGCATTAATATTGTGCCTTCTTTTCTTTTGGGAATACCTAAGCATATGGGGTATTGGTTATTAGTAAACACTGTCTGTTCAACTAAAATTTTCCATGTTGAACCCACTTTTAGTTTCACCTGTAACTTTGCAACTACACTTACTAGAAATGTGTGCAGTCTTCCAGTTTCCTCAAGATTTTGTATTCTTTCATTCCCTTCTCTGATTTCATGAATTTGTCAAGTTCCTCCTTCATCTCTATTAATGAATTCAAGTTGCTCACTTAATAAGTGGGTGAGGTTGCTGCTTGTTGTGCCGAGGGTGAGTTGTTGTGCGGACGTCGCTGTGCGGTGAGGGTGAGTTGTTGTGCAGTGAGGTGAGGTAATGATTGTTGTGGGTTGCGGAGTCCTAGTGGGTACGTTTTAACACCAAAAAAAATCGCAATAAGAATAGTCTAGTCATATTTAATTTTAATTTTAATAATAAAATCTTAAATTTTAATTTTAATAGCGATTACTAATAGTCGAATTTAATAAAATAAAATAAAAATTTAACCAAACTTGCCGCCGAAGAACCCGAAAAGAACCCGTTTTTGGGGTTCTTCGTCCCCAAATCAGCAAAAGAACCCTAATTTTGTGTGGGAAGTCTCGGGTTCTTCCATGAAGAACCAGGTTCTTTAGGGTGCTTCTGAGAAGAACCCATCAAGCACCCAGTACTTGGGGACGGGAACCCGGTACGGGTTCGGGAACCCTACCCCTGGGTGCGGGAACCCGTGGAACGTAGGTCCTTTGTCATAAGTGCGTGATGTTCAGTAAATGATTTGTATTTGTGTAGGCTGCTAGTTGTGTTTACTTCGAAGTTTTTCTGAATATTTAGTTAAATAACTTGTGTAAAATAAATCCAGTAGCAGAAGTAAATCAATATTTAGCAGTAGGATTTCTGTGCCCAGAAATTTTCACAGCCATGTCATATGCCACCTATGCAAGTCCCATAACACCTTGAAGGATCTTCAAAATATGACACATAGGAATTGTTCCTCTCGTTTTGTTGATCATTATTAACATAATACACACATGATTTTTCCAAAAGCTCCCCTTGCTCTGCCACCTGGAAACATGTTGACCAAGTTTGACAAAGTTGTAACTACCTAATGTTGCCTCTTATTGGAAAGCTAGAACATGGCATTGACTTCTCTGATAAAGATGAAAAATCTAGGAGCAAGTTGAACTTTTGACCATTGGTACTACTTTTCATTGGGAACCATGTACTGCCTTTGGTAAATATGAAATTTGTCAAAAATGAGACCGACATGCATGAGAGTTGTCTGAGTAATACTACATCAGAGCTAAGGCCACCGTGTTATGTATATTTTATTAATTATTAGTTATAAACTTATAGTTATCTTAGGTTTATTAATGTGGAAGGGCATGATCAAAGATCATGCCTCTTCGCCAAGGGACACCATAAGGCTATATTTAAAGCCTTGGTGATTCCCCATTGTAATCATCTCTCATCTTTTATCAATAATAATATATACTTATTCCGAGACCTTTCCAATTATATACAGTGCGCCTTCTAACTCCTCACAGTTGAGGAGAAATGAATTTTTGAATATTCACTATACGTTCTACCAATTGCACCAATCGGCCCAATGAGTGGACAAGATGGCACTAACCCATCATCCAAATGCATTATAAATAGGCATTAGAAGGAGCATTTCCAACCACTCAACTAAAGCATTTGGTTTTGTGCTTAGGAGAGTAAAGGATTACATCCGAAGTTCATACCTCATGAACCAAGAGGAAGTGAAGTAAAGCTGAGTTGAAGCAGCTTTCTGTGGAAAGATTTTAGCGCATCTTTTGAAGGGTTTTGTGCATTGTTCTTGTTGAGAAAAATGGTACCAAGGAAGTGTTTCCTAGGCATTTATCCTTTGGCCTAGGGGGGACATTAATCATCCTTTTGTTTAGGGACATTATGTGTTTTATTAATGTCAAGGAGCTAAAGTAATTTTCATGAGTTTTGTACCTTAATTTATTAAAGTCACATGTGTATTAAAGTGACTTTATGTGTAAAGTACTAAGTTCACTTTATGTTATTAAAGAGACTTTTATATTTTAAAAGTCACTTTATGAGAGAAAAACTGACCATGGTACTTAAACATTAAAAAGTACTAGGAGAGTTTTTTAAGTGAGGGGGTCAACATGAGAAATGGGTCAAGTGGGGGCTTGATCTCAACCATTGATCTCATGAGATGAGATTTAATCTCAGCCCTTGATCTCTAGGTTTAGGTTTCCTTCATTTATGGGAAGACAAAAGGAAAGGAAAAGGGTTTTCCAATTCATTATTCTTCTCAAAGGAAAGAGGAGAGCATAGAAAGGAGGAACGAGGAGAGCTTGGAACTTCTACAACAGAGATCAAAGAGCCCTCACCTACAGCAGTTCATACTTGGGCTGAGTTTAAGTCTTCAAGAGCTCGAGTCACTTCTCAGCTTGTGCAAGGAAATTGCAGCTCGAACTTCATCCCTGTTTGACTGTTCATGGTCTTCTGACCGCTATGTAGATTCTCGAGTCAAACTCAGCAAGAATAATGGGTCTGTTTGGAGAGGAAACATGTCAGCCCTTTGTTGTTGTTCAGGGTATGGTTCAGCTCAAAAATCAAGGAGGTAAATAGCTGTCAACAGACCTGTGTATTTGCAGTGTATGAGGCCAAGTTCTTATGGAACCTGTGACAGCCAGTGTGGTTTGATTCTCTGTGCTGAAGGAGCAGCCTAGAGGCCGAGATTTTCACTGGAAAGAGAGGACTGTGTGTGAAGGAATATATCAGCCCAAAATTTTCAGTATGAAGAGGACCTCAGAAAAGTATAAAAAAGAAAGAGATAAGTTAATCTCTTCTTGTACTTTTGTTGTATAAAATTCCTCTAAGAAGCAAATAAAAATATCCTCCTAGAAGAACTTGTTTTCCCCTTGTGGGTTATTCTAGGGTCAAGTTGACCAAAAATAAGTGTAAGAATTCATGTTTGGGCTTGCTTATTTTTCTCTTATCAATTGAAAGTGAAATGGTAGAGTAGCTCTGTATTGTTTCAAATTAAAATTAAATGCAGAAAATAATGTATATATCAATCATATGCTTTTGATAAGTTTTGGCCATTAGACCTTGCAAGAATCAGAAACTAGGTGGGCTACAGCAGTACAAAAAAATTCCTGCATGGTATCAAAGCATTTCAAGCACTAAATCTAAGAAAGGACCCTTCAGATCTAAGGAGAAACCAGCTGATATATCAGACCAGCAAGCACCCTCTGCTAGAACAATGAGAAGGCCAACCTAAAACCATCTTCAGAAACCCAAAGGACTGAGGTTGAGAGGGAGAAACGTTGCCTAGTGACAGATTCATGATAGATCTGTCTTTTGGTGTCGGTTAGAAGCGTCATGGCAAATAGTATAAGGGTGGAGGACAGACTGGTACGGGTAGAAAAATTTGGTCCCTGGAAGGAGACGATGATGCTTTTGTTTGAGGAGTTGGAGGTATGAGATATTTTGGAGAGTCTTGTGCAAACTCCTACAGATCCTGTTTAGTTGACTGAGTTCAACAAGAAAAATGTACAAGCGAAGAGAATCATTCTCGATGCCCTCATAGACCACCTATTGCCTCATGTGACCGGGATGTGATTTCCTTATGAGATGTGGGAGTCTCTTGTGAAAATTCCTTGATTGCAATTAATGAATATTATTCTCCTAACTGATAGCAATTTAATTGTTTACGACAATTAATGAATAATATACAATTGCAATCTTCACCATAAAATACACTGTGGAAAATAAAATCAGGAACTGAGAAATAGATGCACACACATAAAAATTGACATGGTATTTTTGAACTAATAGTCCCCGGAAAAACCCCGAAGGGAAAACCATTCCAACAAATGAGGGTTTATTTTATTCTAAGTTACACGAAACGGGGAAACGGAAACGAGTTTCCGAAACGGGAAGCTAAGCGAAACGCGACCTCCCCAAATTTTGGAAACGGGGAAATGCGGTATATATATATATATATTAGAATTTAGGGCATTTAAGAAATATTATGTGAAATCATAAAAGTTTAAAACATACATGATACATGATAAATTCAAAGCATAAACTATTACAAGTTACAACACATTTACTCATGAATGATAACAGACACAATGGAAATAGCAATATCGGAATATCAGATTGGTGCTCTTGATTAAATATGAGTTCCATACCCTAATACATGACAAAATACGATGGAAACATTGCAATCACCCAATCCTGAAATCCTGAAAAACTGATAAGTCTGCTGGATTTTGAATGAGATCTAAAATTCTACTTTCTCCATATGAAATCCAATGAAGTCGGAACCACTCTCAAACATCCTAAGTCATTTCATGGTAATGTTAAAAATTTAAGTAAAAGGATGAAAATGAAGATTAAGGAGAATGTCACTTTTACTTTAAGAATTTAACATTACCATGAATCACATATAAATACTAGGGCCATAGGCTTTAAAAATCCATCTACAAACATCCATAAACGATTACAATCATGTTACAAAGCACGAAAACCCAAAAAAAAACAAAAAAAAAAAACCAAAAAAAACAAGTTAAATCGCTCTAAACGCAAGGAAACGTGGCCGTACGGCCTGGAAACGCGTTTCCGGCCGTACGCGCGCGTTTGCGCGGAAAGCGTGCAGTGCCGGCCGGCTGCCGTTTCAGCCGCATTACCCTAGACTCGGTTTCACCGTTTTTGCCAGAAACGGGGGTGGGGAGGACGTTTCCTGCAACCTTGATTTTATTATTATGCAACAGTAAAAATCTGAGTACAATATCTGGAAGCCCAACAGACAATGCTCAAGAAAAAAATCTGGCAAAAATAATTTGGAGAAAAGTTCTCCCTCAGCAAAATAACTCAACCTCCCTCTGTGTTGTTCGCACTGCCTCTCTGGTTGCTTGCACTGCTGGCCTGTGCAAATCGTACCACCCCTGAATCATCCTAAACTAGGTTGTCTAGCCTCCTGCCATGGCAAAAATTTGCTTTACCTTCCAAATGATCTTTCCGACCTTTGGCAACTGAAACAAACCCTTCCCAGCAATTCGCTCAATTGGACAATCTAACTCACATAAACTGGACATCTTTCCCTGCAAAAGATTTCGGCCTCCCTTTTCCTGCCTCTTCGACAGTGGAAAACTGTTGGTAAACTCCACCAGAATCCTCTTTGTGGCTCCCTCTCTCCGATGCTCTCCCTCCGCCTCGAACTATTACCTTGCTCTTGCTCTCACAACTATATCTATCCCCATACTATCGACTTGCTCTTATAATCTCTCGTTGGAGCTTCAACGACATAATTAGATCCTCATTAACGACTAAGATTATCTTAAACTCAATCTGTATGAGTCTCTAGAGCATTCTCGATCTTCCTTAATTAATTTCCATTAATTAATCACTTTTCCTAAGTTAGACTTAGGCATTTTTCAATTATTGATCAACTAATTTAATTAAGGTGCTGCGCAAGCTTATCTCGCGAAACCTTTTCTGGGTTTTGGATATCTTGTGTTCATTAGTCTCTTAGACACAAATCAAGACTAGAACACCTATCCGATACTACCAAAATCTAACACTCCCTCTTAGCGAGAAAGGTGTTCTCTCATAAACATCTCCCCTCTGTAGCTAGACCACATTGTTGGTGTCTAACAGTTGCAACAACCTATCACTGTCCACCAAGCTACTGCGCATACTCTAATTCATCTACTAACCCTATAAATGAACAACTCTGCAGCTACACTGTTGTTGACACTACAGTGTGCCTCTTTGCACTGTTGCCAACACTGCCTGCACTGCATCTAATCTCATGCTGCAACTAAGACTGAGATATTGTCCCAGCAACTGCCTTCAATAATAGTCTCTTGAGTCTCTAACTGCAACTAGCTTTGCTCTGTCTAGTGAGCATCTGACTGCACCCGACTATCTTTGTGCCCCTCTAGTATCTAACTGTAAGTAGCTCTACACTGTCCCTCAAGATTTGGTTGTGCCTGCTAACATTTTGATCCTCCTACTACTAAATACTGTGAGCCCTTGTAGCCAAGGTAATGATCCAAGAGGAAACACATCTCCAATGTTGTCCTCCTTGGACCCTGCCCAATTCTGCAACTCTGAAGCCTTATTCTCCTCCTCCATCTAGAGGTATAGCCACTATCAATGCAAATTCCTCCAATCTAGAGGTTATCACATCTATCTTTGCCGAAGTTGTTGTATGTTGCTGCCCCTTCTTGTCCTTCTTCCTTTTCAGACACCGGGTGACGTAGTGATCAAACTCACCACATCCGAAGCATTGGACCTTCGACAAGTCCTTGTTTTCACCTCCCTTTGAACTTTGTCCCTGAGTGGGACCCTTCTTCACTTTCCCTTTACTTGCAAGGGCTACATTCTCCTCCTTCTCAACCTTTGACCACTTACTTCTATTGTTGATGCTATACCCTCAACAAGACTAAGCCTAAGCTCTCCTGTGTTAAGTCACTCCATAGGCATTCCCAATCAGGCATTCTGTCTCATCCAGTAATCCCATGAACAAACCTTGCCCATTCTTTGGTAAACCCATTTAGAGCTATTCACACAAGTTCATTGTCTTCTAGTTTTTCTCCTACAATAGCTAGCTCATCTCAAACATTTCGAATTCTAGTGAGATAAGGAGTCATGCCTTCACCCTTCTGCATTTTTGTGGTCCTCAGCGTCTCTTTGAGAATCATTTTACGATTCTCAGATGGATCCTAGTATAGCTTTACAACGACATCCCACATGTCCTTTGTTGCTACCTTCTCTGTAATATGCGAGACGATATGATCTTGAACTCCATCTAAGACCATCCTCTTCGTCTTGGCCATCTCTTTCTCGAAGGTAGCCAACTATTGTGGATCTGCTAGTTCTGCCATGACATTCGTCACAACATCCTTCAAACCATGCTCATCAAATAGAAACTGCATTTTGGCTTTCTAGACGCCAAAATTTGAGGCTCCGTCAAGTCTATCCTGATCTCTGAGACCTATTGTGGCCATCCTTATGAAAACTCAAAAATTAGGAAATAAACTGAAATCTCCTCTCTTTCCTGCGGCCCTGCTTCTGCTATTTGCACTTCCTTATGAAATGCGCAAATTTTCTACTGCTTGCCTTCGGATATCCTTTTCTGCTACTCACATTGCCTACTACCTCAATTGGGCAACTCACTCTACCTTCCAGAAGCCTTTCTCCAGAAGCTAGCGCATGTATTGCTGCCCCTGAAGCTCGTACTGACTAACTGGAAAAACAACTACATCATACTGCAATTGGAAATCTCGGATCTCCTCCTCGAAACCCTATGAGAAATTCTAGAAATTCCTCTACAATCTTGTTTTCTCTTCCTATCCCTGCACAAATCTGCAGCTGAAACCCTCCCTGCAAAACTTTTGCACCCAGATCTGTTCAACAAGCTAACTGATCCGCTCACCAAAACTCTCTCTTCGGTAAATCCACTACCTGCTGGAATTCTACTATGGGCAAATCGAACTTTTCCTACAATCTACCTCTGGAAATCTATTTTCACGCCCATCAATTCGCACTGCCTCGCTGGCCTGTGCAGATCTAAACCATGAGCTTCAAATCTCTTTCTAAAACTACACAATCTATCTGATCTTTCGCTTCAGAGCCTCCAATCTGATCTTCAATGCTCTCATACCATATGAAAATTCCTTGATTATAATTATTGGATATTGTTCTCCTAACTATTAGCAATTTAATTGTTTACAACAATTAACGAATAATTTACAATTGCAATCTTCACCATAAAAAATGTTGCAGAAAATAAAATCAGGCACTGAGAAATAGATGCACATACATAAAAATCTACATAGTATTTTTGAACTAATAGTCCCCATAAAAGCCCCGAAGGGAAAACCAGTGCAACAAATGAGGGTTTATTTTATTATTATGCAACAGTAAAAATATGTGTACAATATTTGGAAGCTCAACTGGCAATCCTCCAGCAAATAATATGGCAAAAACAATTTGTAGAAAAATTCTCCCTCTTAAAAATAACTCAACCTCCCTCTGCCTTACTCGCATTGCCTCTTTGGCTACTCGCACTACTGGCCTGTGCAAATTGTACAACCCCTAAATCAACCTCAAATTGAGCCTTCTAGCCTCCTCACATTGGAAATATTCACTCTTCCTTCCAGATGATCTTTCTAGCCTCTAGCAACTAAAACAAACCCTTCCTGGCAATTCACTCAACTGGATTGCCTAATTCGCACAACTTGGACAGCTTTCTTTGCAGAGGATTTCAGCCTCCCTTTTTCTGCCTCTTTGACACTGGAAGACTGTTGGGAAACTCCTTCGGAATTCTCTTTGTTGCTCCCTCTCTCCGATGCTCTTCCTTTGGCTCGAACTATTCCCTCATTGAATCTCTATGCACTTGGTAGCCCGATCCACCTTGCCCTTGCTCTCACAATTGTATCTATCTCCAGCCCATTGACCTGCTCTTATAAACTCTCGTTGGAGGTTCAACGACCATGGTTAGATCCTCGTCAATGATTCAATCTGTGTGAATTTCTAGAGCATTCTCGATCGTCGTTAATTAATTCCCATTAATTAATCAATTTTTCGAAAGTAAACTTAGGCATTTTTAATTATGTACAAATTAATTTAATTAAGGCATTTCACAAGCTTATCTTGTGAAACATTTTCTGGGTTTCGGAGATCTCGTGTTCCTTAGTCTCTTAGACACATATCGAGACTAGAACACTTGTCTGATGCTACAAAAATCTAGCATCCCTAATAACATTACACCAAAGTTCCAATGAGAAGAGGAAAATGGTGTTGAGGCAAAAGCTAAGAAGCACCAACATGACCAAGTCCAACAATGTAACTTCATAACTCACCAAGATCTCACAAGTGAAGGATGAGTTGGTTGTCATGGGAGAGGCTATTCCTGAGGGCTAGTTGCTCAAGATTGCGCTAGATGGTTTCTCAAAGAAGTGGGATGGGTTCATACATGGCATTGTGGCCAGAGAGCACTTTCCAGACTCGAGGAGGATGTGGGATGATTTCATCCAGGAGGAGTGCCAAGGCGGGCAGTCAGAGTGGTGGAGAAGATGAGGATGAGAATATCGCCCTTGCGATAAAGGGCAATAAGAAGAAGCAAGGGTCCACCGATGGGGCCAAGCATTAAGAGGAAGAGAGGTCCGAGAAGGACATGAGCAAATTGAAATTCTTTTCTTGCGGGGAGACAGGTCACTATGCTTCTAAATGTCCCAAAAAGTAAGGTAAGAAGAAGGATGTCACAACATCAGCTAAGGTAGAGGACTTTTCTTTGAGGTTTGACACAGAGTTTGCACTGGTCGTGAGCTTACCCACTAGTGCTATATCCATGAGTGTTTGGCTTATAGACAATGGAGTATCTAGCCTTCTGATTGGAGTCAGGGAGCACTTTACGAGTCTTACAAAGGGTATAGACTTGGTGCTGGTGCTTGGAGATGACACTAGGGTCAGAGCGGCTGGAGTGGTGACTGTATCCTTTCAGAGAGAATCATTGCAACCTCTGAATGTGATGGAGGTCCTTTATGTACCAAGGTTGAGGAGGAAGTTGATATTGGTTTCCCATATTGAGAAAAATGGATATGTTGTGATGTTCAGATATGGACAGATCATGATGTATCCTGTGTGATCTAGCATAGCATCTGTTGGAGTGATTGGTATCTGCTAGGGGAGACTTTACAGGTTCATGTTTCATCCTTCCAAGACCATCAGGAGATCACAGGAGGGTCATTGTGTAGAGCAGCAGGCTCCTAGGTGTTGAAATATGTAACTAGGTTCGGTCTTCATAATGACATGTTTAATTATGATTTTATGTAATTAATGAAAAGAAGAAAAATAAAATTATTTTGTTATGCTTGAGGCATGAGTTTCATGCTGAGGGAATTTTATTTTTGTAGGTCAAACTCCCATTGTGAGCTATTAGGTTTGGTCATTAAGTCATAAAGTCAATTGAGTCAATGTCATGTATTGAAGACCCATTTGGGCATGTTACATATTCTAAAAGGAGAATTTATTTGAGTCATTAACCCTCCAAGACCTTGTCACAAGAATTGGTTTAAGTCGACCTTCCAAAGAAGCTAGAGACTATTCTAGAAGGAGATGTCGGCCTAATCTCAAGCATAAGTCGGCTTATTCTACATGGACATACTACTATATATAGGAGGATTCAGCCTCACTTGTAAGGCATCGATCAAGCATCTAAAATACAATAACAAGTTCGAAGAAAAGTGAGAAGGAAGCCTCTCATCCAAGCAAAGGAGGAATAGAAGTCAAAGTGTTTTGGGTCTATTTTGGGCGTATATCTCCCACACATGCGAAGAAGAGTAGTCCCATTTTCTGCTCAAGAAGTCGAGTTATCTGTCCTAGGAGACCGAATCAACGAAGATAACAAGACCTTCATCAAGCCGAATTGTGGGAGAAGGTCATACTATCCAAGCGAAGGAAAACAAGGGATTAAATCTTTGTCTATCTGTTGCACATGTTGCAACTAGGGCTTTCTGAAGAGGTCAAGAATTCTAGGCTTGTGGTGATATGCCAAAATCTAAAGAGAAGCTGAGATTCTTGGTGAAACAAGTAATTTGACTAATGTTGACTCAAGGAAGAAGAACTACTTCAAGGAAGCCTTGTGACTTGGTCTTGGTCTTGGAATTTGTCACTTGAAGAATCAATAGGAAGAAGAATTCGTCTGGGTTTTCCTCTCAAGTTGGAGAGGTTTTGGCATTGGTTGATCGCCTATATCTGGTGTCCTTTGTCTCATCGTTATTTATGATTTGGTAGTTGTCTGATGATAGTGAATACTAATAATAATCAAGATAAAGAAGAAGCTAATGAAATGAAGTAAAAATACATCACAAACAATTATCATTGTAAGAGAAATTACCTCTTTTCTCTTCCCTAGATATCTGAACATGGTTTCAGATCTAAGGTAACAAATTAAGGAAGGCCAGCTCAATAAGGGTCACTCAAGCATTCAAGGACCGAAGTTCTATGAGAGCATCAAAGCATCTAGAAGATCATCTCATCCTCAAGGCATTTTGAAGGCAAGGTGTACATCATCTTCTTGAAGAAAGTGTCAAAACCCTAGATCAAATAAAGAGGAAGCCCACAATTAAAGCATTTTTGGGATCCTCGCTCAAATCATCATCACAAGGAAGGATGCTTCAAAAGTCCCTAACTCTACTTGAATTGAAGAAATCATCAAATCAAAGCATCTTGAAGTCTACTCATCCAAGAGAAGCAAGATCAAGGACATTGTCATCATCAACAAAATATTTAAGGTGATCTCCCTCTCTTTGGAGTCAACGATCACTTTTGAAGAAAACCATCTTCATCAAGAAGAATTTTTCTATTACCTATATCACCATCATATTCGAGAAGGCAACAGGTTGAAGGAGCATCTTCACAAGTAAGTACATTTGTGTATACATCTGAATCTGTCAAAATGTCTTTTCGCGAGGAAAGCAACAAGTTGATTGGGGCTTCAAAATTTCTAGCATGGAAGAAAAGGATAGATCTGAAACCCATAGAAAATGAGGTCATGGAACATGTTAAGGTCTCAATCACCAAACCTCCAAAAGTAGATGCTCGCGCACTTGCAAGGTATACAATAGAAGTAAGGGCTCAATCACCAAACCTTCAAAAGAAGATGCTCAAGCACTTGCAAGGTATACGAAAGAAGTAAGGGCTCAAAGGATTCTCATAGAATCCATCAAGGATCACCTCATTCCCTATGTATCAAAATTAGAAACATCAAAAGAAAAATATGACAATCATGTAGAGTTTTTCTCCGTAAGCATTGCAGGTGAGGTAATCTCGTTAAGGAAAGAACTCTGCAAGATGAAGATATCAAAAGAAGAAGGAAAAGCCCAATACTTTATGAGGATATTTGAAATAAGAGATGAACTACAAGAATTGGGAGAGATACTATCTGGCAAAGAAATGACTACCATGGTGCTCAATGCACTACCAAAAGAATGGGGCAACTTCTGATCAATTATCTATTGGAAAAAGGAAGCTACTCCATTCAATGAACTATGGTCACTATGCAAATTGAAGAAACCAGGTTGAAGGAAAAATTTGATGTAGGATCTGTTAGCACTGGTTTTGATTCCTTTCAAAGCTGCCCTCTCTGTCATTTTTTCTTGGCCTCTAGCTCCTTATGATTCAATTCTTTCGCATCCTTTTCGCCATTTTCGCCATTTCTCTTCGATCCTTTCCTCATTTTCCCAAAACCCCAAAGTCTAGCCTTTCATTTCTTCCAAAACCCCTTTTTAACTAATAAAATCCAATTTTTATAGTTAAAAAGCAGCTTCACACACCCTCTAACAGCGATATCATATTTCCTTTTAAACTTACCATATATTTCTTTTATCACAGCATTTACCCGCACCACAACAAACCTTGGTAATATCATATATCATATGATATAACTTACCAAACTTAATAAACATTATGGACCCCTTACCTTTCATCGCAATCGGCTCTTCGCAGTTTTAACTTCTATTCACGTACAATTGTCGTCTCCTAGAAAACCCCCGAAATGCGATTTGCGGTATGGTCTGGGACCCATATTTCCCTTTGATACACCTTAAATTCGTTATAAACCCTTTTATTATCATTCCGACATCTTTTTATCATATTAACATAACTTAACGAAGTTTTCACCTTCCGCTTTGAAAATTCGTTTAAAGGGCCCCATCTACCTTTTGACATCGCATTTTCGCAAATTTCACTCACCGCATTCACTTCTGCTCCCTCAAAACTTTCAATGTGCGATTTGCGGGCGACCCCACTGTTTGTTATGCCACGTCACCCTCCGCTCTCATCGCACATCGCACTTCGCCAGTTTCAACGTTTAACTTTCGTGTCTCATATCAAAACTTGCAAATTGTGGTATTGTCTAGGCCCCACCTTCTGTCTCATTGCACATCGCACTTCACCAGTTCCAAAATTTAACTCCTGTGTTTCATAATAAAACTTCTGAAATGCGATCTGCGATCGGCCCTACTTCCTTGCCACGTCATCACCCCATTGCAAATCACATTTATTTCCGCTTGTGTCTTAAGTTTAAAATGTTCCGATATGTGTCTAAAGGGTTTTCTCCTCCTGCTTATCATTCATTTAATAATCCCTCCCACTAATTCCGCTCCACATTTCCCCTATCAATTAAACCTTTTTCAAAGGGTTTCTTTGTAATTTCTCATAAAATGAACCTCTGCCATTCTATCCAAAAGTTTCGAGTTTTCCGCCATTACAAAGGGTTTTCCACCAAAGAAGGAAAGGAACAGCGAAACATCGCCAGATTTTCTCTGAAACAATTTTCTACCACTACTCTCAGCACGAGCACATTTCTACAAGGCACTAGGCAGCATTCAAGGAACAACCACACACCATTTTCACTACTGTTTACACTTTTTATGGAGTTGGTTACACCAGAACAGAAGAGGAGTCTTCCCATAAACTGCCACATCATACAAACCACTTCGAATTGTTAGCCTTGATGCTGTTATTTTCATTATGTCATAGCACTTTGTATTAAAGTTTTAGGATAAGCTTCATCTCTTGCACGAGATCATAATAACTTTTGGGAACAGGTTTACTCCTTTTGTGGAGATGACAGTTTATTATTTTTGTATATATGTGATAAACTGCTATGTAAAAAGGGTTGGTTGGTGGTTATAGAATTTTGACTTATATGAACTATAATATTTTTTGTGAATGAAATGGAATAATACTACCGAGGACTTATTACCAATTTGCTGTGTGTATTGTCAACTTTACTTGTGTTTCCATATCTCCTTTCTTCCAATTCCAGTTTGCAAATCATCATACTATTATGTGTTTTTATCAGTCTCTTAAGCTTGTTATGTGTTTTATCGGTTTTTGTTAGTCTCACACAGTGAGCATTCCTGATAAAATCTATATTATAACAGTGGAAGAGCATCACTCATGATAGTTAATCTTCATGATATTTCAAGGAGAATCTTGTTAGAGTAGAAATAGCTTTCTCTCAATGGAATATTGTCAAACTGCTACTTTTGTGAATTTCTACTAGATCAGTGGATTTTTGTTTTACAAACCTACTGATTCTTCTCTCATCTTACAGTTTCCTCTCCTCATAGACTACAAACTTGCACCTTGCTACCACATCAAGTTACCCTCATTAGTAGAATTGTGGATTTGACCGAAATCTCTCTTCATTAAATAAGATTTTATACCATTTTCCAATCCCATAAAACAAATCTTTAAATTGCTTTACAGTTTAAGATGTGTCTGGTCAGGGGCTTGCTGCAGTCCAAGTGTTGATTCCAGCGCCAACATCTTTTGGTGCGTCCATCGGGAGACGAAGACCTTGAAACGAAGTATTCTCCCGAGTCTCTTGTTTTGAATCGCTGATAATCAATTCTTGATGGTGAACAAGAATTGGTGACTTGAAGAAGATTGCAAATTATTTCACCTAGCGACTCCACAAAGAGGAAGAGGGGTTTCAAGACCTCCTTATACAAGGAGGAATCAGAAATCACCTACTGTGACTACAGTTGCTGACCCAGAGAAGATCATATTTAGTTTTTGATGGTGAACAAAGACTAGACACTAAAGAAGATTGTGATCTTTCACCTGGTGACTCCATGACAAAGAATCCAGAGGTGACTCCACTGTTTTCAGATCCAGCACTCTGATCGAAGTGATCCTCGCTAAAAGATATTCCTTCTGCAATTTTTCAAAGATAGATCGTTTTCCTAATCCTTTGCCAGATAGAAGTGAATGGGAATTTTCTCTTCCAAGGTATAGTAGACATGATTGGGAAGTACCAACTGAGTTTTTATGGGATATTCATGACTGGATTCATAGGCTGCATTTTTCTCATGAAGACATAAAGATTAAGTTGTTTAGATATTCTTTGGAGGGTGCAACCCTTGACTAGTGTGGAAATCTTCCTAAAAATAGCATCACTTTTTTGAAAGAGTTTCATGATGATTTTAATTCCTTTTCTAAAGATAGCTATCCGATCGAATGTTTCGATCCAGAATGTTGCTATCAATTTCATAAGCAAGTTGAAAGTGATGGTGAACAACATAAATGTAAAGAAAACATGGTTATACAGGAAGGTATTCAGCAACCCTTTTTTTCTCATCTCTTCAATATCTTATCATTCAAGGAGAGGGTAAACAACAGATTCTTGAGCAACATGATGAGATATTAGGTGAACATAGTGAAAAATTCATAAATCAGCCTTTGTTTGATAATTATCCTAATGATGATGAGCAGGTTTTTATGTCACCTTGTTTTAAAGTTTACAGTGATGATCCAATCTATGACAGTTATGAATCTGAATTTGGGGAAGAAGATGATGCCCAACTCATACAAATTGTCGAGGAATTATTACCTTCGCTGAGAATTGATGATAAGAAAAACAGTTATGAGCCTATGTTTGAAATGTATAAATCGAAGTCGTAGGGATACAGTGTTGAAGAAGAAATTTGTAAAAAAAAAAAAGAACAATCTCTTCATCAAGGCATTGTTCTATCAGAGGAAAGTATGTGTCAGCCTATCCTTGAACTTAAAGCTGTTTTGAGTAAGTCTCCTTGTCGATTTGCTGATCCTAGTGCTAATTATATGGAGTTTAGTTTTCTGAAAGTCTCTCTTGTTATTAGTCTTGGAGTACTTTTTGTCCATCGCAACAAGTATGAGTCACATTTATAGATTATGCTTCATACTTTTCAGCATTTCAGTAGTGGATGTGAAGACATGTCAAGAAATCAGTTGTTAAAAAATTTATTTTGGAAGTTTGTACATACTTGATCAAGTGAATTTCAGTTGATTAGAAGTAGGAAGATAAATAAGCTCACCGCTCGAGCATTTCTTTTTAGTTTTAGATTGTATTTCAGTCATGTTGAAATAAGTTGCGGAAGATTGAAATTTAGCTTATGACTACATTACTCAATGGCTAGGCATGCTGGTTTTTTGAGTTAATGAGCAAGATTGCTGGTTGGAGAAATAAGAGTTGGATAAGGCATTGAAACTACAGTTCTTGATACCCCGCAGGGAGGATATCATCCCCAATTAGAGCCAATGTTAGCATTGGTTTTGATTCCTTTCAAAGTTGCCCTCTCCGTCATTTTTTCTTGGCCTCTAGCTCCTTATGATTCAATTCTTTCACATCCTTTTCGGCATTTCTCTTCGATCCTTTCCTCATTTTCCCAAAAACTCAAAGTCCAACCTTTCATTTCTTCCAAAACCCTTTTTTAGCTAATAAAATCCAATTTTTATAGTTAAGAAGCAGCTTCGCACACCCTCTCACAGCCATATCATATTTCCTTTTTAACTTACCATATATTTCTTTTATCGCAGCATTTACCCGCACCACAAAAAACCTTGGTAATATCATATATCATATGATATAACTTACCGCACTTAATAAACATTTTGGACCCCTTACCCTTCATCACAATCGGCTCTTCGCAATTTTAACTTCTATTCACGTACAATTGTCGTCTCTTACAAAACCCCTGAAATGTGATTTGCGGTATGCTCTGGGACCCATATTTCCCTTTGATACGCTTTGAATTCATTATAAACCCTTTTATTATCATTCTGGTGTCTTTTTATCATATTACCATAACTTAACGAAGTTTTCACTTTCCGCTTTGAAAAGTCGTTGAAAGGGCCCCACCTACCTTTTCGCATCGCATTTTTGCAAATTTCACTCACCGCATTCACTTCCGCTCCCTCAAAACTTTCGATGTGTGATTTGCAGGCGACCCCACTGTTTGTTATGCCACGTCACCCTTCGCTCTCATTGTACATCACACTTCGCCATTTTCAACGTTTAACTTTCATGTCTCATATCAAAACTTGCGATGTGCAATTTGCGGTATTGTCTGGGCCCCACCTTCCATCTCTTCGCACATCGCAATTCGCCAGTTCCAAAATTTAACTCCACTCACCACATTCACTTCTGCTCCCTCAAAACTTTCAATGTGCGATTTGTGGGCGACCCCACTGTTTGTTATGCCACATCACCCTCCGCTCTCATCGCACATCGCACTTTGCCAATTTCAACGTTTAACTTTCGTGTCTCATATCAAAACTTGAAATGTGTGATTTGCGGTATTGTCTGGGCCCCACCTTCCATCTCATCGCGCATCGCATTTCACTAGTTCCAAAATTTAACTCCTGTGTTTCATAATAAAACTTCCGAAATGCGATCTGCGATCGGCCCTACTTCCTTGCCGCGTCATCACCCCATCACAAATCGCATTTCTTTCCCCTGTGTCTTAAGTTTAAAATGTTCCAACCCCAATCTGCAATTGTGATGTGTCTAAAGGGTTTTCTCCTCCTGCTTATCAGTTTATCAACGTTTCCCCTATCAATTAAACCTTTTTCAAAGGGTTTCTTTGTAATTTCTCATAAAATGAACCTCTGCCATTCCATCCAAAAAGTTTCGGGTTTTCCGCCAATACAAAGGGTTTTCCACCAAAGAAGGAAAGGAACAGCAAAACATCGCCAGAGTTTCTTTGAAACAATTTTCTACCACTACTCTCAGCACCAACACATTTCTACAAGGCACCAGGCAGCATTCAAGGAACAACCACATGCCAATTTCACTGTTGTTTACACTTTTTATGGAGTTGGTTGCACCAGAACAGAAGAGGAGTCTTCCCATAAACTGCCACATCATACAAACCACTTCGAATTGTTAGCCTTGTTGTTGTTATTTTCATTATGTCATAGCACTTTGTATTAAAGTTTTAGGATAAGCCTCATCTCTTGCACGAGATCATAATAACTTTTGGGAATAGGTTTACTCCTTTTGTGGAGATGACAGTTTATTATTTTTGTATATATGTGATAAACTGTTACGTAAAAAGGGTTGGTTGGTGGTTATAGAATTTTGACTTATATGAACTGTAATCTTTTTTGTGAATGAAATGGAATAATAATACTGAGGACTTATTACCAATTTGTTGTGTGTTTTCTCTACTTTACTTGTGTTTCCATATCTCCTTTATTCCAGTTCCAGTTTGCAAATCATCATATTGTTATGTGTTTTTATTAGTCTCTTAATCTTGCTATGTGTTTTATTGGTTTTTGTTAGTCTCACATAGTGAGCATTCCTGATAAAATCTATTTTATAAGAGTGGAAGAGCATCACTCATGATAGTTAATCTTCATGATATTTCAGTGAGAATCTTGTCAGACTAAAACTAGCTTTCTCTCAATGGAATATTGTCAAACTGCTACTTTTGTGAATTTCTACTAAATCAGTAGATTTCTGTTTTACAGACCTACTGATTCTTCTCTCATCTTACAGATTCCTCTCCTCATAGACTACAAACTTGCACCTTGCTACCACATCAAGTTACAATACACTCATTAGTAGAACTGTGGATTTGACCGAAATCTCTCTTCAGTAAATCAGAGTTATACCATCTTCCAATCCCATAAAACAAATCATTAAATTGCTTTATAGTTTAGGATGTGTCTAGTCAGGCACTTGCTGCAGTCCAACTGTTGATTCCAGCACCAACAGGATCAAATGAGCAAACTCAAGCATATGTTGCTATGACAAAGAGAAAAGGTAAGTTTGGAAAATTTGGTCCTCATAAACGAAAGAAGAATATGGCAAACATTCAATGCTATGGATGTCAAGAATATGGGCACTATAAGAGATATTGTCCTAAGCTCAAGAAGGACAGCAAAAAAAAAGGAAGGGAAGAAGCCCATATCACTGAATAAGTGGAAGAAGCTGAAAAGAACAAATCTAAGAAGGAGGAAATAAAACATCTCTACTATGATTGGGATAGTCTTCCTCACCTAGTTCTTTCCAAGCTTTTGTTTCAAATTTTCTGTTGTAAACTATGACCACCATGGTAGGAATCATTCAGAAGCATGATAGGATGCATCATGGCATCATAGAAGCATGTGATTGAATGTAAGAGCTCATGACATTATCTTAGAAGAAGCATGAAAGATAGTTGAGATAGGAGTCTATGTCAGCCACCTATAGAAGGATGTAGCTCTTGGTAACCTCATTAGAAGTGTAAGTAGTACATATGGGAAGAAGAAAGTCATCTAGTATTAAAGTTCAACATAGATCACTCAAGAGGAGCATTTTCCGGATGAGGATGATCAAGATCCTCTGCTGGAATCTTCACTAGAAGGTTTACCTATTGATAGGAGCAAGTCTTTCATCGAGAATTCCATCTTGTATGGGATTCATGGAGTAAAGGAATGACTTCATAAGATACAAAGCAGGTCAAGGTGATTGAAGTTCGTTCATTTAAGGAAGTTGTTGAAGGAAGTCTAGATCTTCTGCCCCTACGGTCCCACACTCCAACACTCTGGCACTAGATTTGACTGATCCTCAACAAAACTTCGGATCTCCTCAAGGTTGCAACACTGCCTCTGTAAGGCACTGCACTGCCCAACGTCGCCCCGATTTGATGATCTAAGGCTCTTATGATTCCAGAGTCATTTCATTTTCTCTCTTCTATGGTACTGATAGCCTTAACCAAATGCATATCTTCTTTTCTATCTCCAAACTTATCTTTAAAGGCATTCAAGATTGATTGAAAAGAATTAAACATGTTATCAGGCTTCTCTGTAAACCAGTCCAAAGCATCTTGCTCCAAGGTAAGAATAAAAGGGACTCATCTTTACATCCTCGTAATTGTTATTTCTAGCCCACTTATTCCACCAACAAGTAAATGTGCTTAGGTGAGTTTTGACACTAACCGCGTTATTGCCCTGAAAAGAAGGTAACTTATCCATACCATGTTGAGGGAAATGATGGGGATAACCCTGAATGTTAGCAAAGTTACAAGGGGCATAGATATCCATGATATTTTGTTGAACAGGATCAAGGAAGAGCGAATAGATATTAGAGAGAGATTCCTGCCCAAGATTAACAAGAAGTGTACAAGAAGAGAACTTGTGTAATCGGACTCTGAGAACCTTTTCAGGATCCGGAGTAGGATTAACCAAGCTACTTGGATCTCTTCTAGTACAAGCTCCTGTAGAAGATGAAGGAAGTGGAGTCGCCACCCGAACAGAAATCTAACTCAAACACCTGAGATGAATGATGAAGAGAAAGAAAGATGAATGTCGTGAAGCCAAAGTCCAATAAATTGGTCCCGTCAACGACGCCAAAAAATGTTGTCGCACAGAATGTCTCAGATCAGGGGCTGTCACTCTGATCCCCAATCTCTCCTTTTAAGTTGTCTCCCAATAGCAAACTAAGGGGTTAGACCCTACAAAAATGGAATGAAGGAGAACTAGTTCAGAACCAACCAGTTCAGGAGACACAGTCAAGCAAGATTTGAAGGATTCGATTAAATTATTGATACCAGTGCCTTATGGAGTCAACTATCTTGCTAAGAAATTAAGGACCAAATACTTGATGAGCAATTGCTGCTGGGATGAATTACTATCTTATAAAAAATGCAAATCCTAAAACTAATGTGGGATGCAAAGGATCTTGGTTAAATTTAGTTAAATGCCTATCTAAGTTCAAACCCTTCAATCCTTTCTATAATAAGCCTGATTCCATCGTAAGTGGTAGAGAGAAGAAAAGGTGAAGCCCACTAGGTGTGATTAACGATACCTCTCCTGAAAATCTAATGTACCCATTGCCTTCGACGCTACAAAGAGTTGTGGCTTTGACGACTACAAGGTCACCGTTTTAAGTACTATTAAAACCAGGTTTCTCAAGCAAAGATGGATGGATAACTATCTTTCTATTGACCAAGCTTATGCTTGGAAGTAAATTTTAATAATGCAGGTCTAACTTAAAATGCAAATGCACGAGAAGATTAGAAGATGAGACAAAGCAAGATTCAAGGACAAAAGTGCTTATGCCACAGCTATCTATGAGAGGTACACCAAAATATTTTAATTTCTCAAATAGATATTCACTTCACTAAACTGAAAGATAAGTTTCTCACTCAATATGCTTTAAAATATCACGATATAATTCTCAATTGAATCACAAGCTTAACATTTCAATGCAATTATAGCTCAAAGAGAACAAATATATTTTCACAATTCTACAATATCATCTTCGAGATAATGCATTAAAGATATTCAATCTAGGAAACGAAAGACATATAACTTATAACAATTGCTTGAAAAAACCTCAATATTTATCATGCAATAAATATTAATTCAAAGAATTTAAACCACATTACAATCTCAATAGATTTTAAGCACAAAATATTCAAAACCCAATGCGCAACTTAAACACTTTAAATTACAAAAGCAATTACCATGAAAGAACAATGAAATTTAAATGCTAAGCAATTCCAAATTCAAATAATTTTCTAAGGCTAAAAATTAAAATGAATTAGAAGATTTTTTTTAATTTTAAATTTTTAATGTTTCTTTAATTTTTTTTTAAAGGTTAATGAAAAAATAAAAATTAAAAGTTAAAAAGTTAATTTAAATTTTGAATTTTTTAACTTTTTACAAAAGTTAAAAGTTAATGGACCCTTTGAATTAGGGCCAAAGCCCAAACAAAATAATGAAAGAATCGAAACTATTAAAAGAATAAAAATGAAATTTTTAATGTTTAATAAAAATTGAATAGCTAAAAGAAACATCAAATCCCAAACTTTATAAAAGTTAAAAGAATGAAATGTTGTGTTTATTTGTTATGACTTGTGATTGGGTTAGGAGGCGTGAAGCAGCGGGAGCGAAAGGAAAATCAAGCAAGAGGTATCGTGCAGGAAGCGAGGAGGAAGGAGAGCGACAAAGAGCAACAGGGTTTGAGTTGCGAGAGAAAGAGCTACACAGATGGGAGAGGAGGCCAACGTGAAGCACCAAGGGTTCACACAAAGGAGAAAGGAGGGTTGAGGGAAATGAGGCACACAGAGCAAGCAAGCAAGAGCTGTAGATTAAGGAAAGCAGATGCGGGAGATCGCAGTTGGTGAGGGCACACAAAGATGGAAAGGACGACGAGATGAGGAACTGAGGTCGGGGGTAATGGAGGACGCAGCATAGACGACACAGACAGCAAGAAGAGGAGTTGCAACAGAACGGATAGAGCAATAGGCAGCCAACAAGAAAAGCGCAGGCACAACTAGTGCACTTACAAAAAAAAATTCGAAATTTTCCTTGCCCAGAAATTTGTTTAAATTAAACTCAAATTTAAAAATTTGATTTGAATATCCCTGCAAAAATTCTGGTCTTGAGATCACATCTTACTCTCCAGGGCCTAGATCTATCTCAGATCTAAAAAAAATCTTTGAAAACCCTCAAATATCACCCTGCACAAACCAAAAACAAAAAAACCCAGATACCCAAAACATATACAAGAATCGAAAACTAAAACCCAGTCCCAAGTTAGAAAAAATCCAAATCTATACAAAAAATCTATATATCAATGCACAAATGTTGCAGATTTGTTAAATCTGAGTGTGAGTTCGACTCTTCTCCTAGATCGGATGATTTAAGGGTCTCACTAGCCAGATCAAACAATTTTTCCACAAAATATTAAAATATTTTTAGTTTTTTGAGATGTACTATCCCAAAACTTCTTGCATAAAAAAATGACCTTTACATAAATCTTGAGATTATTATGAAGTAGGCTCTTCAGAAAATATATGTTGAGAGTTGGCTGGTCCAACCAAGGACTATCCCAAAACACTCAACAAAACCTTAAAGACCTTCTGCAAACACTAGATCAACCGTCAAATTAAGTAGAGAAATAGAATAATCATAAAATCTTGGAGAAATAAAGATACCTGCTACTTCAAGCAAAATTAAAAATGTTACACTAGATCCAACAAACTGAATAAGATAATTTTATTCAGATTATTCTAAGAGAACTATTGATTTGGAATTTTCAAATAGTATCTGTAGAAATTAAAACAATTTTACCATAAATTCAAGAAGAGGAACACCACCGCAAGTTGAAACCCCAAAGACTTTTTTCATTAATTCCAGAAAGTATACAAGATAGCTTGAGAGCTTACTACACGATTCAATGATCGGATAAAACTATACACTGACACCGATCTTTAATTATAGATAAATTCTCCAACGACTAGTTCGCTTGATCCCCGTCAAAGTAATCTCGTCCGTCGAAAAAGATTTGATTATCTTTCAATCTCGTCTGTCGAAATTATTATTTTTTGAGGAATTACGAATTTTAAATTTAATTCATTTTTAATTAACTCAAAAATAATAATTTTGAGTTAATTACCTCAAAGATTGACTTTGACTTAACTACCAAGGCCCAAGGGTCCAAAATTTCTTAAAATTTTCAATATTCCCTTGGCCCGGGACCTTTAAAAAAAAAAATTTAGAGATCCACGAATTTTATCTTTGAAGAATTTAAATTTACCTAGGACATAAAATTAATTAAATTTTTGGCTTAGGATTTTTAATTTAATTTGGCCAGAAAATTTAATTAATTGACTTATGAGAGGATTAATTATTTTGCCAATCCTCTAATAGTTTAACCATGGTGTCTAACTATGAGGGACCATGCACTAAAATATTTTTACATCAAGATGTTACAATTTGATACATGAAGGGGGGGGGGGGGGGGAACCCATTCGTAATAGACCCTCAATTATCTACCCAATTCTGCAATTCAAAATATGATCTAGTAGACCAAGTAATCTGTAATAAAATAATCTAGCCAATTAGCTAGGATTGTTCCCAAATTACAATACAACGACTCGATAGAAAACACTAGGATTTATTTAGTATCTTGACGACAAAATCCACCTTAGCTTTGGGGTGAGGTTAGAGAGAAAAACTATGTCGATCATTTGTGACGAGAGACACAGAAGAATCAGTGAAACGAAAAAACTCCTAGGATAGAAATCATCACCAGAATACCAGACTTACCTATGTTGTTACATACATGATGGTCTTACTAAGATCATTTACATTATAAACATGCAGAATGGGTTTACATCTTTTACAAAATTGTCGATTGATGATGAAATTTGAGTGGTGCTAACATTCGAACATGATAAATCTCATTCGAAAAAATGGGGGTGTACTGCTATGGGATCGTTGACACAGAGTGGTCAACAAATCCCATTAAAAATAATTAATTATTTTAATAAAACCCTATCCGGCTAGAATTTCCCAAAACACTTCTAGGCATTTTGGAATACATGTGTCTAAACCTCCCTGTAAAATTTGAGACTTAGAGCACAAGTGATGCTACCAAAAATCAACAGATAGTAGACTCTCCACCAAGGGCAAACCTGGAAACTCTTCTCTTAGAATCTACTTCAAATGAGATACAAAGGCCCAAACCCTAGACCAAGTCCTTCTCCTAGTACCAAGTCAACCCTTTCTCAAGTCCTTCCTTGATTTTGCACCAACCAACCTCAATACTCCAACTCGATTTTGCAACTTTGGTCATGCAGCTTCTTTGGCAACCCTAATCCAGCCTCCTTTCCAGACCTACCTAGAGAAATACTACTCTTCCAAGGTCAGTGAGGTCAATATAGGGTTTCCTCTCTTCCAACTACGAGATTCTACACTTCATCCACTGCAATTGGAACCTGTAATTTTGGCTTCATTCTACAGCACCGAAAACCCTAGATCTTCTTATGTGTGAGAGAGATAGAGCCCAGAAACAAGAAATTTCGTCCTACGTCCTTCTCCAAGACCTTCGCTCTTCTTCTTCTTGCTTCCTAGCTACAAATCGAACTTTTTCTTGATAGATCGAACTTGTGGAGTGACTGTGTCCCAAATGAGGTCGAATTGCTTCTTTATACAACCTTCTCAAGGGGTTGAATCCACTCCTTTAGGCCAAATTGAAGTTCCCAAGGCCAACTTGTACTTTAGAGCTTCCAGGTCTTTCTAAACTCAAAAATAATTATTTTTACAAATATATTTTGCTCGAAAGGTTCTTATAAACATGATGTTGACTCCTTTGACTCAAGATAATAAATACGAAGACCTAACAAACCCTAGAAGCACGAAGAACATGCTTTTACCTAGAAGACCAAAAATAATGAGCATGAAACCCATGCTTTGATAATAATAACTTTTTCTTTTCTTTTCTTGTTTGTTACATAGGATACATATTGAAATGAGTACAACAATTATGAAGATCGAAACTAGTTACATTTCTCAACAACAGTGAACTACAGATTCCATAAATAATTCAGCTTTTTGGACTAAATGTCTTTTTTGTGAAATGGAATTTATTTTTTGGTCTATATTTAAAAATCACAAACATGGTTGTCCAACAGGTGGACATATATTTATTATGGAAGAATATTAAGGTAATGAGTATATGCAAATAAAAGATTAGAATATTGTTAATTTTGGGCAACTATGTCCAAACTCCATGTTGCACTACTCATATGACAATGGTCATATTTTTGTTGGATTCCTCTTTCAGAGAGGTGCAAGATTGATCTAAAGATCGTCTTGATCGGATGAGCAGAACATTGATTTTGAATTTATTTTCCACATGTGCAAGGTCAGCCAGATTTATCCCACATGCCTAAGAGATGTGTCACACACCCTCAATGATGAATATAAATTGGAGAGACTTGGAGGTCATTTTCTCATCATCTTATCACACATTCTCTCATTGTGAATTGATTGGTTTGATAGCCTTTGGAAGCCTTTTTCCCCTCACACGTGTGGAGCGAAGCTGCTGTTTTCTGCGCTTATCTGTTTAGGGCTTTTCTGCTGCAACGTTTGTTGATTTTTGTAGCATCCGAAAGTGTTCCAAGTCTCAAACTTTACAGGGAGGCTTGGACAGCAGCATTCCAAAGAACCCAGAAACAGTTTCTGGAAATTCCACTCAGTTCGAGACTTATTAAAATAATTAATTATTTTAATGGAGACCCTAAGTCCAAACTTAGGGAAATGAAATAATTAAAGGGTATTAATAAGTCAAAGTGTGAATCTTTTAGAAAACACGGATCAAGTCAAGATTTAATCTTAGCCATTGATTAATCCAATGTTCCACCAAGTCCCTTGGAGGTGGGAGCGAGGGGGCGAGGGAGCGAGGGAGCTGCCTATGCAAAAGCTCCCTACCAATTTTCAGGAAACATGGGGGGATGTCAGGGTCATAAAAATTATAAAATATAAAAATATATGATATATCATTGAAAATTTAATATTTAAAATTTATAATGTAACTATATTTTCGCAAGGAATGTATATACAGTCATCATACACTTACATCATGAAAGATAAATCATAAATAATGAAACTGAGTTAACTAACACCAAAACTAAAGTCTCATAAACCTTAAAAAAATCGTTTTATTTTTATTTTTTTCATTTAAAAAAGTCTATTTATTGGGCACCAGTTGGCAGCGCAAATGAAATGGATCTGAATGAGTTATGGCACAGAAGAATGGGGCACTTGCATCATGGGGCGTTGAGAACTCTCCAGAAAACTGTCACAGTTGTTCCAAAACTGAGCACCAAGCGGGATGATGTCTGCAAGGGATGCGTATTGGGGAAATATGACAAGGCAGCATATCAGAGAAGCAACAATAGGGGATCCATTATCCCAAAGGAGATCCATTATGATGTAGAATTTGATCTCAGTGGGAGAGTTGCAAGGCGAGAAATTGCAGGAGCAGGAGGAGGTCAGGGGTGATCGAGATCAGGGTCGGAGAGCAGTAGTAGGTCACTGGAGGCAGCTTGAGGCTGCAGTGCAGAGACCCCACGCAGTCTCCACGTAGATTCACGCAGTCTAGCACTGGGACTGCGCCGAGAATCACGCGGACTGACGCAGGGGCTATTTTGGGTGTCAGAAAATTATCTGAGTAAGCTGGATATTCAGTCTCAGGTGGTTCAGAATTTATCTGCAGAATATTTTCCCTGTAAAGATATCATTTGCTGAAGAATTAATAAAACCCTCATCTGCTGCATCGGTTTTCCCACATTGGGTTTTTCCGGGGACAATTGTCCAAAAACAACTCTATACATGTGATTGATTCTTGTGCTTATGTTCTCTACTATTTATTTCTCTGCATATATAATTGTGAATGTTGCAGTAGTATTTATTTCGATATTTTCTGAAAGATTTCTAAATAATAACTTATTGAAATAATAAGTAGGAGAAATAAATCTATCACTGCAACTGTTTGTAATTTTCACAACGTTGATCAGCGTTGACCGTGGTCAACCCTTGGTCGTTTGACCCCAATCTTTTGCAGAAAACCCAATTTTAGGAGGTCGTACAATTGGGCACTAAAATCGAGGAATTCCAGGTTGTTTGACTGAAGCCCTAGTTTGCTGCGTTGACTTTTCTGAAGCTTCCTGTGTTGACTTTTCTGCGTTGCCCCTGGTTTAACTTGTGTTGACTTGTGATGAGCTGTCTTTGAGGGTTGTGGGTGTGACACATGACCGACGTAACGCAACAATATCTCATATCTTTGTTGGACAAAAGGAATTGTAAATCTAATCTATATTTGGTTTGTCTTCTATTGTTCTATTATTGTGTTCTATCAACATTTTACTTTCAAGTTTATGTGATTGCTATTTTGTATTGGGCCTAAGAAAGATTGAAGTAAAAGTACATCAAGCATAGAACACCATGGTTATCTAAATTTAACATGGTATCAGAGCTGAGGTGAAGACAATGTCCAAGAGTCCAAGATGGTGTTAGAAGTTATCTCTGAAGGAAGAAATCCTATCAAGGACAAATGGCCTCCTCAACCTAAAAGGGTTTCAAGGCTGATGATAAATTGACTGATAAGTTTGATTATCATGCATGGAAGATTTCCTTGGATTTGGCGCTAGAAGATCATGATGACATGGACTATGTACAGGGGAATATTCAAGAGCCTCCATCAAATGAAGTTGCTGCCACGAAGACGAAGTATAGAAAAGGGGAAATCAAAGCAAAGATGATTATCTGGGATTCTATTCATAAGCACTTGGTTGCTTACATTTCTGAGTTGAAGACATCTAAGGAGATGTATGATAAGCTGATGAGCATGTTCAAGGCTAGCAATGCTAATCAAATCCTCTTCTTCAAGAATCAATTGAAGAATATCAAGAAGGGTAAGGATGAATCTATTCAATCCTATTTTATGAGGCTCACTGAAATCAAGAATAACCTCCTAGCTATTGGGGAAGCAATATCTGATCGAGAGATGGTTCTTATTGCACTTGGAGGTCTCCCCCGTGATTGGCATGTATTCAATACCACTATTCTCAATAATAATGTGATTCCTAATTTTGATGAAATATTGACGAGATGCACTCAAGAGGAAACAAGAATGATGGAGTATGCCTCTAATGGTAATGGAAGTGACCCTACTGCCTTTGCCGCTCATGCAAAGAAGAAGAACCATGGTGGCTCGAGAAATCAAAACCATGGTAGAGCGGGGCCCAAAGGAAGGAAGGGAAGATGTTACACTTGTAACAAGACTGGTCACTATGCAAGAGAGTGCCCTAATAGAAGGGACTCTCCCAGGGATGATGACAACAACAACTCGAGAAGGAAGGGCAGGAACAATAGGTTCCAAGGAAAAAGGAAGGCTCCCTATGATCGTAATGGAAATGGGCAACCTTTCAAGAGGTCAAGAAATTCCAGGTACAATGAGTCTAATGTTGTTGATAATAAGAGAAATGATTTTATTCTTGTATCTGCCCTCTCTGTTGCATCTCCACCCGACACCCTGGATGTCTGGTTAATTGATAGTGGTGCTTCAAGGCACCTCACTGGTTATAAAGAAGCCCTTTCTGATTTGGTTGAGAAGGATACTAATCTGGAAATTATCCTTGGAGATAATGCCACCTATCCCGTGAAAGGGACAGGGACTATGACCCTCCATTTATCTCAAGGTCAAGTCATCCGATTACAAAATGTGTTGTATGCACCTGATTTGAAGAAGAACCTTGTGTCCATTTCGGCAATGGAAGACAAAGGGTTCAAGGTGGCATTCGTTGATGGAAAGGTACTTATCTGGAAGAAGAACTTCAAGGAAGCTCTTTCTATTGGTTTTAGAGTTGATACCCATGGGCACAGAAGCCTATTGGGGGCTATGACATTGGGAGGATGTTCCTATTATATGACTTTTACAGATGACTTCTCTCGCAAGACCTGGATATATTTTTTTTGAAGAAGGACGAAGCATTCAAATGGTTCCGTACCTTGAAGGCCTTGGTGGAAAATCAAACTAAGAAGAAAATCAAAGTTCTAGGACCGACAATGGGACTGAATCTGAGTCAAATGAGTTTAATGACTTTTGTAGAGAAGTTGGCATTAAGTGGGAGATCACAACTACGTACACTCCTGAGCAAAATGGTGTTGCTGAAAGAAAGAACAGACTCATGGATATAGTGAGCATATAAAGGTAGATTTATATCTTCCAAAGTTTCTATGGGGAGAAGCTATGAACATCGTTGTCCATGCACCAAAAGGAGGCCAAGATTCTGTCACTAGACTCCAACATTAGATTTACTTCTCTGGTAAGAAACCTGATGTTTCTCATTTTATAGTTTTTGGTTGTCCTGTTTACTTTCATGTTCCGAAAGAAAAGAGAAGCAAGCTCGATGCTTCTGGAAAGAAGAGAATGTTTGTGGAGTACAGTGAAATTTTGAAGGCATATAGAATCTATGTACCTAGCTAAAGAGAAGTGGAGATATGCCACGATGTCACCTTCGATAAAGATGTTGCCCTCAAGAAAGTGAGAAATCTTCCTAGCTCCAAGGAAGACAAAGAAGATGAAGAAGCAGGGAAGCTGGAAGAGCTGAAGGATGACCTGATGCCTGATGTTGAAGGACCTATGGATCCCATTGATCCACCTCCTTCAAATAAAAGAAGACCCTTATGGCTTAGAGATACTCTTGAAGATGCCAAGAGAGATATTGCCCCAAGGGGGACATTCCGTGAAAGCAAGAAGCCGAAGAGATACCAAGGGTATTAAGCAGCCATGAGTACAATAGTACAATCTGAGCCTGGAACATTTGAGGAATCCGTAAAGCATCAAGTTTGGAAGGATGCTATGCACGAAGAATATGAGTCCATTATGAAGAATGATGTCTGCGAAATGGTCCCAAGACTGAAGGACAGATTTGTTGTCACCTCCAAATGGCTCTATAATATCAAGCATGGATATGATGGAAGTGCTGAAAAGTACAAGGCAAGATTTGTTGCCCAAGGCTTCTCTTAAAAAGAAGGCATAGATTATGATGATATATTTGCACCTGTGGCCCGCTATCCCACCATCCGATCTATTATTTCCCTTGCTGCTATGCAAGGATGGATTCTACATCAGATGGATGTGAAGACCGCTTTTCTGCATGGATCTATAAAGGAAGAGGTGTATGTGGAGCAACCTCTAGGGTTCGAAATCCGAGATAGAGATACCCATGTATATAGGTCGAAGAAAGCCCTCTATGGTTTGAAGCAAGCCCCCAGGGCTTGGTACGAGAGGATAGATGGCTACTTGATGAAGTTGGGCTTCACTTGAAATAATGTTGATCCGAACATTTATTTTAAGGTTGATAGAGAAAGGCCTCTCATTTTGGTTCTCTATGTGGACGATCTCTTCCTGACAGGTGTTGACCCTCTCATTCATCAATGTAAGAGGGAGCTACCTTCCAAGTTTGAGATCAAATACCTAGGACTGATGCACTACTTCCTATGCTTGGAGGTCTAGCAGAAGCCAGGCGAGATTTTCCTTTCTCAAGGAAAATATGTCGTGAAGCTGCTGGAGAGATTTGGTATCGTGGACTATAAGTCTGTGTCGACACCGATGGAACTCAACTTTAAGAAGTTGAGTGGAAACGCTGCTAGGCCCATGCTAACAAATCCTACCGAGTATCGATAACTCGTAGGGGCCTTGATGTTCTTAGTGAACTCCCGTCCGGACGTATGTTTTGCAGTGAACACTTTGAGTCAACATATGGTTGATATTCATCACATTCATTGCATTGGTGCCAAGAATCTGTTGATATATCTTCGGGGCACAATCAACCATGGGCTGAGATACACTGTCGGGAGTTTGAGACTCCATGGATATACTGATGTCGATTGGGCTGGCAGTGTGGTGGATCGCAAGAGCACATCTGGATGTTGCTTCACCTTGGGTTCTGCTTCGATAACTTGGATGAGAAGGAAGCAGAAGTCGGTGGCTCTAAGCACCGCTAAGGCCGAATACATTGTAACGAGTATGGCCTGTTGTGAAGCTGTTTGGTTGCGAAATCTCTACAATGAGTTGTTCAAGCATGTGCTAGATACCACCATTATCCTTTGTGATAACCAGAGTGGGATTCGTCTTTCTGAGAATCCAGTGTTCCACGATCGATCCAAGCATATTGATATCAGGTACCACTTTATCCGGGATATCGTACAACGAGGCGTCGTAAGGCTCGATGATACAAGAACTGATGAGCAGGTCACGGGTATTCTCACGAAGCCCCTGGGGAAGGTCAAGTTCTTAACCTTCCGTGAGAAGCTTGGAAACGTGGAAAGACCCTATTTTAAGGGTCCTGCTTAAGTTGGACTATGAGTTCTGGGAGCTCCAGGGGGCTTGGGGATAACTTCTTGGAGCTATAAGCACATACAAGGCTAGGCTTGTCGAACCTTGTTGTGCTTCTGCCACACCGTTATGATATTGAGTTGGTTCGCCTCATATTAATCTGTACCCCACATGCATCCTAGCCATGGAGTTTCGAACTCATGGGAAGTACCTCTCATTTGGCCAATGAGCTGGGAAATGTGGATAGAGACCATAGAAAGACCGATGGACGCATCGGAGATTGTCGTACTCTCTATATCTAGGATGGCACGTGTCCAACACCTTGATCTGGGATCAAGTATGATGAGGTTTTATCCTCTAAATTAACTTCGGGTCAGTAAACTAACTTCAGGTTAGTATGAGACTCGTTTGAGTCCGAGTGAGGTTTTTACCTCTAAGCTGACTTCGGGTCAGTTGTGTGTGATGTCTTTGTGATTCACCTTTTGTTCTGAAATAAAGAGCCAGCAAAGAAATTTACGGCGAGATGACGCACTATGTTTGGTTTGGTACAAAACGGATTGCACTTGTGGACAGATGGAGTTCTCCCTAGTTGAGAGGGAGTGTTAATTTTGGGCAACTAGGGCCAAACTCCATGTTGCACTGCTGATATGATGATGTTCATATTTTTGTTGGACTCCTCTATCAGAGAGGTGTAAGATTGATCTAAAGATCTTCTTGATCAGATGAGAAAAACATTGATTTTGATTTTATTTTCCACATGTGCAACGTCGGCCAGATTTATCCCACATGCCTAAGAGATGTGTCACACACCCTCATTGATGAATATAAATTGGAGAGACTTGGAGGTCATTTTCTCATCATCTCATCACATTCTCTCATTGTGATATGATTGGTTCGATAGCCTTTGGAGGCCTTTTTCCCCTCACACGTGTGGAGCGAAGCTGTTGTTTTTTGCGTTGATCTGTTTAGGGCTTTCTGTTTTCTGCACTGATCTCTTTAGGGCTTTTCTGTTGCAACATTGACAGACGTTGACTGTGCTCAACCCTTGGTCGTTTGACCTCAATCTTCTTCAGAAATTTCGATTTTCAGAGGCCGTACAACTAGGCACTAAAATTGAGGAATTTCGGGTTGTTTGACCCTAGCCATAGTTTGTTGTGTTGACTTTTCTGAAGCTGTCTGTGTTGAATTTTCTGCATTGTCCTTATTTTGACTTGCGTTGACTTATGATGAGTTGTCTTTAAGGGTTGTGGGTGTGACGCATGAAAGTGTTGGCTGACCGAAAAAGACTTTGCTAGTTGAAGCATCCTGCTGATCGTCGTAACGCAACAGTATCTCATATCTTTGCTGGACAAAAGGAATTGTAAATCTGATCTATATTTGGCTTGTCTTCTATTGATCTATTATTGTGTTCTATCAGCATTTTACTTTCAAGTTTATGTGATTGCTATTTTGTATTGGGCCTAAGAAAGATTGAAGTAAAATTGCATCAAGCATAGAACACCATGTTTATCTAAATTTAACAAATATGAACTCACAAAACTTCAACATAAAAACGAGGTATCAAAAAGGAAATATAAATATTTCAACGTATGTTTTAAAAGGAGTGAAAAGAAAAGGGCGTAGAATTTTTTTGTCTAGGGTACCATAGTGAAAAATTAATTGCGAAGGTCAATAAATCCAAGGCTAGAAAACAAAAATTAGAAAAAAATCAATGTCTTGAAAAAAAATTCCACAAGAATCTATCGGAGAAGGAAGAAGAAAAATTGCACTTAAAAGACCTTAATCAAAGGTTATTAGAACAAATCAGAGAAATAAAAGATGAGAAGCTTGAACATCAAAATAAAGTTCAATCAAAAGATGAACTCTTATTTCTCAGAAATCATAATCAAAATCTACTCACTCAAATT
Organism: Pinus albicaulis; assembly: GCA_034641835.2. Taxonomy (NCBI): domain Eukaryota; kingdom Viridiplantae; phylum Streptophyta; class Pinopsida; order Pinales; family Pinaceae; genus Pinus; species Pinus albicaulis. The sequence goes on from CM076581.1 coordinate 1,135,192,784, forward strand.
AAGAAACTTAAAAATGATAAGAAATAATTGGAGAAAAAAATAGATGAACTTATCACAAAAGAAACATCGAAGTCCTCAGAGGTAACAATCCAATTTGAAGAAAAGGGAACAAACACTAATTCAGATAGTATCATGACTAAGAAGGATTCCAGTCCAATTAAAGTGAAGACATACTCAAATGCAGCAGTTTAGGCAAAGGGAATTCCAAGAGAAGACCTAGTAATCAAACCAGCATCACTAGTACGCGATGATGATCATATGCCAAAAAAAAAGTCAAAAATTCTACAAGTACATTAAAAGGAAAGCAAGTCAGAATAACTCCTTATCAACATCCTAATCAGAAGAGAAGGTATATTAATCAATCAGTGCATTAGCTTCAATCAGAAGAAAAACAATCAACTATCTTTCGAAGAATACCAATATCAGTACCATCAAGTCTCATGATAATATTTCATCTTGGAAGACCTATAGGCTATAAGTGCAACATTCCACAGAAGATTAATTTGGGATGGTTAGATCATTTCACAGTGAGATAGTTATGTAACACACTTAAAATTTCATATCGTCTTGTATCATCGAAGATGACAGTTCTGAGAATTGAGAAGTTGAGAATACATTATGAAACATTAAAAGATATCAAACTTTTTCATCAATAAGCTTTGAAGACAAAGCTTTTTTAAATGGGCAGGCAATGTTATAAACATAAATATGTATAAATAATAGCAAATAATAGTTAATAATAATAATTAATAATTAAGAAAAGGCATGTCTCAAAGGAAATGGTTGTTCATGGAAGGGCACCTGCCTAGGTATATAAACAAGGGCCCTCATTTGTAACCAAATCATATCAGTCATTCATACATTTTATATATACATTATTACTCTGATAAATTACAATATTCCAAGTTTTCTGGATTAATTAACTCGTGAGCCAATTTTTTCTATCACAAGGGGCCTTGTGGCTATATGGATAGTCATCATGTGCCTATGGCTATATGTTTGTATAGCCATATCGAAGCTCTAGGATATCATATAGTCGTAATATATGATTACATGGAGACAACCTTCAGAGGAGGGTCTCCAATCACAATTCTACACTTGCCACATAACTATCCTTAATCACGTGGACACCAACCACTACACAAACAACGTATGACATTGCCATCACATTCTCATGATCGATTGAGTTGACATACATAGCAGACCATAACATTCTTTGTTTTCTCTGTGCTTGTTTTTCAAGTGCTGGAAACTTGATTAATGAGAGTTATCTCTCTAGCTTTGTGCAATTATGAGTCTTGGAAGAAGCAATATGTTTGATATGTGCTAATCTCCATGTCCCCATTCTGTCAGAAAATTTAGTGCTATAACCAAAACTATAAATGTTTCTCTTGAAGATGACACAATTTCTTACATTATTGATAAAAATAGCATGATGGAGAATGTTCAGACAATTTGAAAAATTATGAGAGAAGCATTACTCAAAATAATCTGGGTCCACTAGAGGCATTTATAACAACCAATAATGATGGACAAGAAAAAGGTTGATTTCCAAAAGGAAATGTCTTAGGAGGGATTTATGAAGATAACTGACAGTCAGGTGGAATTGACCCCCACATGTGGGTAAGTTTATATACATGAACTGCTTACTACATTTGATTAACCAGCTACTACATAGGGTCTAGCTCAAACATGCCCATCACTACCCAGATGTGGGCTGTCAGTTTCCATATATATGACGATGCCAGTTTACAAGAGGAGTTAAAAGAACACTAAAGAAATAAAACTTAATATATTGTGTAGTAGTTCAGTCAGTCGAAGATGTTCATGCAAGAAAAAGATAAGATGCTCTCCACTTGATTTAAATTTAACATAAAGATTTATGTTTGTGAGTCCACTATGGGCTATCATATTGGACAATGCACATATAAAGAGCAGAAGAAGCTTGAAAGAAAGTTGGCCAAAGTGAAGATTACCATTCATTCATAAAAGCACCAATAACAAGGATGGGAGTAAGATGATTCTCAAGGGAAATGATCCAAAATACATCCAGGGACTGATGTTGACCAAGTGTTAGAACATCTGTTCAGGTACTTTAATCAAATGTTATTACTAACTGTAGAGAACAAATTAGTCGGTTTGTTCATAGCTAACACTCATCATAAAAAGGAATCCAAAGTTGTAAGAGGGCATCACCCCATACCACCTCAAGTACACAAGTATATGATTATCTTTGTATCCTCCTGCAGTAATATCTCTTATTATTCAAAGTAATGTTGATGATTGTTGTCATAACTTCATTCCCTTCTGAACTTTCTGTTTCGAAAGTGTTACTGTAAGTTCATGAATTTCATTTCTTCCCTTTTACATTTTAACCTTACTGTTTCCTTCTGTGATACACAACAAGTTAATATATTTTCATGTACATTTTAAAAATTAAACTGCCAGAAGGACTATTGATTCTGTGGTACTTAGAGAAGAAGAGAAGAAACATCCATGCCAATGTACCATCTCATACAGGAAAAAGAAAGCATAGACAACATGCTTGAGCAACTCACCTGAGCCCCTAGAATAGGTGGTATTAGGAGAAGTCCAATTGTGAAGACAAAGATAACCATCAAGCTCAGACTAACTTCTCCTTCACCATAAGGAAGAGGATGATTTACCGCCTCCAAATTTACAAGAGGCTTGCGAGAGTAATTAACCTGTAAGAGTTGTAGAAAGGAATTATCGAGCATAGCAGTAACAGTAGGCAACTGGTGAACATGCCAAGGTTGATACATAACAGTATAGTTCAAAGAACAACCTGCACAGGAAAGTAAGTCACCAATATAAAACATGTTATTAAAAACTAGCAATGATTCAACTAATGGGCGTGTCAAAATTAGCTCAAACAGTGGGCAGCTAATGAGTGTGCCAAAGGCAAATAAATAGCATTATACTTGAAAAACAACCTCTGCAGAAAATTAAATCCCCAACGAACACACACCATTGAAAATACACAATGAATCCTGTCATGATACCTCCCTTGGCCATCAAGGCACTCCATATGAAATTTCTTCTTTCTAATAACCATCCATGAGGTTGAATCCAACATTAAACATCAACATCCAGGATTCAAATGCAAATATAAAGATGCAGAGGAAATTACATTGCACATAATTCAGTCACTAACAGTTGGAATCATGAAAACACAAAACAGAATCTAGACATAAAGCATTCCACATGGAGCAAATTATGATTACTTTTCTGTAATTTACTAATTAACACCACGTTTGTGGGTGCTTCATGAGATTTGGGATACAGGATTTATGATCAGCTCATGGATGATCAATGATGGACTTGCACATTGGAGGTGGCTTACTCAATGGTTGTTTGATCTCAATTGGATACTTGCATGACATTCTTTGTTGGAGCACTGAGATCTTTAGATCAATGTTTTGAACATCGCGATTAAATCGTGATTTTTTCAGCAAAACGATTAAATCGACGATGTTTTGCACGATTTTTTGAAAAAATCGCTAATCGGGACAAAATCGCGATTTCTTCCAAAAAATCACGATTTTTTGGTAAAAATCGTGGGCCCCTAAAACAGCAACCCTATAAGTTCAAAAATCGATATTTTTTTTTTGTCATTTTCGCTGACACACCCTGTTGGCAGTTAATGGTAATGTTAAATTCTTAAAGTAAAAGGATGAGTGAAGGAAATATCACTCATCATTTTACTTAAATTTTTAACATTACCATGAAATGACTCAAGATGTTTAAGAGTGGTTTCGACCTCATTGGATTTCATATGAAGAAACTAGAATTTTAGATTTCACTCAAAATTCAGCAGACTTAATGGTTTTCAGGGTTTCATGGTTTGGGGATTTGCATTGTTTCCATTTGATTCTATTATGTGTAAGGGTATGAGATTGGCATTTGATCAAGAGTATGAAGTCCTTTAAGAAACTTGATGTTGGTGGCATTGATTGTTGAACTTTGTTGATGTTGGTGGTATTGATTGTTGAACTCCCCTACCATGGCCTTAACAAGAATGTACCCTTCACTCAAAGGAAAACAACTGGTTAGGCATGTTAATCTTTTTCTACCGCGTTTTAGGGTTGAGGAGATGAACCCTTCACTCAAACCAAAATCATTGGTTAGGCATGTTAAACTTTTTCAATTTCTATCATGTTATAAGGTTGAGCAATCCAAGTCTGAAGACTTTGAGCTAGATGAAGTTTATGTATCTCTTGTTGATGATCCCATTTCTAGTAGCGATGAATCAATGATGAGTTTCATGAGGAGGAGGAGGAGGAGCAACACGCAAGAGGAGGATGACACCACCTACCCTCGCTACCGATAGAGGACGTGGTCTCGCTCCTTTAGCCCCCCGGTGCTCAGGATCTGAGCACAACAGAAATCATTGAGTGCCAAACTGTGCAAATTTCTTTCTGCCCAGAGGGAAATCGTCCACACTGCCAGCACACAGACCCACACAGTGCACCATTGACCCAGGTTTCTGGCTTATACACCACTTCTGCACCAACACACACCCCACACTTGGCCAGACAGCTATTTTGCTGGGCCTGTTGTCCCATGTTCTGTCCCCACACCACAACTCTACTAGGTGACGGCCTGTATTAAACATATTGGTTACTTTCTACCAGAAACAGTTTTTACCCTATTATGTGTCAATGCATTTATTTTATGTTGTGGATGCTTTAGATATTAAAAAAATTGAAAAAAAATTAATATTTTTGTATGTGCCGATTTTTACCTGATTTTTACGATTTTTTCCCGATTTTTACGATTTTTTCCAATTTTTTCCCCTCGCCGATTTAATCCCAATCGCGATTTTCAAAACATTGCTTTAGATAGCTTGCAGCATTCGTCATGATGCCCACATGTAGTTTAATTGCTTGCGTAAGAGGATTCCTCTACAATGGAGGGGTAGTTGTTAATTTTGGACAACTAGGTCCAAACTCCATGTTGTGATGCTCAGATGAAGATACCAATATTTTTATTGGGCTCCTCTTTCGGAGAGGTGCAAGATCGATCTAAAGATCATCTTGATCCGATGAGCAAAACATTTATTTTGAATTTATTCAAGATATGTGCAGGTCTAAGGTTTTGTGCCCCAGAAGTTGTGTCACACACTCTCACTGATGGATATATATTGGTCAACGTTGGAGGACATTTTCACTCATCTCATCCTCACACATTTCTCTCTCCTCATCTGATCGGTTCGATGTCCTTGGTGGCTCTTGTCTCCACACGTGGGAAAATTCCGGCAGCAGCACATTTCTGATTTCGGTCTAGGCTTTCTGTAGCAAACTTTGACCAGCGTTGTCTTTGGTCAATGCAAGGTCAAATCGACCTGAAACTCTCCCAAAAGTTCGATTTTCATTCCGCATTTTCTGGCACTATTCCCGAGGCAAAAGATTGACTTTGACTTTTCAGTGTTGACCTAGTTGTTGTTGTCTGTGTTGACCGTTGACTTTGTGGGTTGACTTTTGAGTTGACCGTTTGGCTGTCCTACAGGGTTGTGTGACATTGCTGGTTGGCTGACCATATTGAGACTTTGCTAGTTGAAGCATCCTGTTGACCGCTGTAACGCACGAACACACATATATTCTGGCTTGTCTTCTGTCGATCTACTGGTATGTTCTATCAGCATTTTACTTTATTGTTTATGTGATTGCTGTCTAATATTGAAGAGAAAGTAAAGTTGCATCAAGCATAGGACATCTATATAAATTTACATGGTATCAGAACTGAGGTGAAGACAAAGCCCTAATTTGTAGCAATCACCGAAGAAGAGCATGGGTTCCTCAAACTACAATGGCTTTAAGGCTGATGACAAATTGACTGGGAAGGATGACTTCCATGCTTGGAAGATGACATTGGATCTTAACTTGGAAGAGCAAGATGTCATGGATTATGTGCAGGATAAAAACCAAGAGCCTCCATCCACTGCTACTGTTGTTCCCAAAACAAAGTATAAGAAGGGGGAGATCAAAGCAACGCTGATGATCAGGGACTCATTTCACAAGAGTCTAGATGCCTACATCTCTGAGCTGGGCACATCCAAAGAGATGTATGATAAGTTGGTCCACATGTTCAAGGTCAACAATGTGAATCAAGTCCTATTCTTCAAGAATCAATTGAAGAATCTGAAGAAAGGCAGGGATGAGTCTGTTCAATCATATTTTCTGAACCTGACCGAGATCAAGAACAATTTGTTAGCTATTGCGGAGACAATAGCTAATCGAGATATGGTACTCACCGCACTTGGAGGGCTCTCATCCGAATGGCATGTGTTCAACACTACCATTCTCAATAACAACGTGATACCCAACTTTGACAAAGTACTATCGAGATGCGTGTAACGACCCATTCCCAAGTTATACACAAAATGATATTAGCGTGTGAACGATATAGGCATTTGATAGCTACGCCTGCCTATACCGCACACATTGCACTAGTACACCTACCTACTAATATCAAGATTACATAAATTGGGAACTTAATATTAAGATTTCAGATTTATATTAAGTTCAACTAAGTATAAGTTTTATGAAAAGAGCTAATAAAAGAAAATGATATAATAAAGTTAACTCCTTAAGTTAAAATGAGTATGCAATATTAAAGATTAATATTAAAAGTACTTAAATATAAAGTCCCATGCTCTATAAATAAAATAACTATATAATCCCACCTTCATAAATATATATTCGTACCCACATTAATGTGGATCACCTCACCATGAAAACATTTAATATCAACATAAGGATGGATAAGGCCTCGGGAGGTTAGAGGCGGTGGAGGAAGGTTGTTTAAAATATATTCCTATCCAAATATAATGAAAAGTATACCACCATAAATACATATAATATCACCATTAATAATGATAGGACCTCGGGAAGTAAGAGGCGGTGGAAGGAGATTATTTAAGGGAGGTGATATGGAGGAGAAGGGGGGAGGTTTTTGAGGAAAAAGAAACGAATTCTGTTGAAGTTGGATTGAATTGTGAGATTGAATTGTCTGGGAAGGAGTCTCTGGGTTCTTGGAAATCTGGGCACGGGGGCAGAGGAGACATCCTCTGGGTCTGGGATTGTTCCCGGATTGGTTGGGAGGATTTGATTGTCCCGGTAATCTGTTCACGACATCACCAAGTGCTCAACTAATCTTCAGCCCGCTTCAGGATTTGTAAATTGGTGCTGATTTTCAGGTATTCCTCTACGTATAGATTAATCATGCAAGCTGAAATTTCAATTTTAACTGTTACAATGTTTCATTGGATCTGTTTTTACTTAAAGTTAAGTTCAGATAGGTGCAATTTAGAAATCAGGGTATTGAGTCATTACATTTGGTATCAGAGGTGAGTTTCAAACCCTTTTCGACCTAATAAGCCCTGCAATTTCTGTAAAATTCCAGTCTATAGCATGAATAATTATATGTTACAGCAGTTGATGCTTTAACTTATCCTCTGCCGGTGAGCAGTTCTTGAATGAGCAATCATTTAATGACTTTTCACACTCCAGAACTATCCCCAATTCCATCAAAGGTGCAGTGTGCTGCCTCAACACTTGCTGCAGATGCAAGAACCTTCAGGAGTGAGAAAAGACAAAGGCGCTCATCATAAGCAAAGAACACTCGCCTGCTTAGCTTAATAGGAAATTGAAATTCACTCAGTCATAGAATCTGTTATGCTATTTTAAGCCAATGGTTAGATTTGAACCAGCAATTAATTTAATGAGAAGAATTTTGTTACAATAACCCTTCTAGGCCATTATCTCTACCACTTCCTTTACCTCCCACAGCTCCAGCATCAATAACAGAGTCTTCTGTATGTACTGGACTAGCCTCCAACTGGAAACCAGATCTTCCACCTGATAAGGAGCCATTAAATTGAAAGACTCAAATGAAAATAGCTGCAGGGGCTGCTAAAGGATTGAAATACCTGCACGACAAAGTCAACCCACCAATGATATTGTAACACACGCCCTTAATTAACCTGATGTGGTTACTGTGTTACCCGACTCTCATCTTGTGGTTACGAGAATGGGGTAAGTAAAATTTTCATATATATTTTCACGATTTGTCGGCCAGAAAATATTGATACATAGATCTCTGATTAACTTCTACTAAGGACAAATGTCTGATTTCACCAAACATCTGATTGAATATTGAAAAAGTATACAAATGCCTGATTTCACCAAACATCTGATTGAATATTGAAAAAGTATACCCAAAAAAAAAAAAAAATTGAGGTAATGAATTTCTTTAACTTAAATGTAACACAGTGAATAGGTGAAACCGGATTATATGATCATCCCTGGGGAGTTCATAGAGCATCAATATCCACAACAAGCAGAGTTGAATCATGGGTGGAGACCAGAATTTACACATAGTAATAGCAACTTTCTACAGATAATATCATCATTTAAACCAAACCACGACAACCAAGAACCATAACATAAGCATGCCACATACAAGACACATTAGCAGCACTACAAACAAACCAGAATAACATATGAAGCAGATATAGATAGACTATCAACCTGTAACCTGTAGGATCATCTTAGTCAATAGTGCACACTGGGACGTTCATCCATAGTGCATGGCATGAATTTAACCAGATTTACATTAAATGATCATATACTAAGGTCAAATTGCGGCTTATTGGGCTCATAGAAACATAAAAGAATTTCAGCAGATAGCTTCATTGCGACAATTCACAATAGTATGGGTGTTGACCATTTTTAAGGTCAACATGGTGCACATGTAGCAGTCATAAAGGAATCAGTTACAAAGGTAGTTGAACAATATCTTGCTACCATAGAGGGGGCAATCAAACCATCAAAGTCACTAAGTATTGAATAACAACAAAAAGGATTATGTGTCTCAGACAGATTAGAGTCAAGAGACCCACTATAAGATATCACTGGTATTCCAGTAACATGACCACGGTATGCACGAGTAGATACCCAATCTCCATTATAATATGATGAGTATGTGTCTGAAAGAGTCAAATCATTTATCTGTTCCTTCTGAATGCATTCATAGAAAGGAAGCATTACTTTCACTCTATGTCCTCTATTTAGACAACCTCTTCCAAGACCAGTAACAACATCACCTAACCCACCGACCTTTGCTATGAGAGCCATTTCAGCTGTTACATGTACAATATGCATAATTTCATAATCTTGTCTAGCATTAACTCTGACTTTTGAAGTTGCTCGACTTGTAGGAAACTCTTTCCTCCAAAATGGAATCTTGTCATCTGCAGATGGCCAAACAATATCTTCATCTTTTGGAAGAACAATTGATGCATACTTTCCTAGAGAAGCTTTCTTTTTTTTCTCTGAAGACTCCTGAAAACGAACTTGACTGTAATTGTCAGAAATGCTAGTCTTGGAAACATTTATGTCTGCATGCAGTTTACAGAATCTTGGTGTACTTTGTTTCCAGGACGACCATGTATGCTTTTCTGGTGGCAATGGTTCAACCTCGTCCTCACTACCCCAAGGGATCCCCCTTCATATACGTTTAGTGAGCTATTGTTATTGAGTGCAGCCCAGGAGATCATTTGATTAAGTGGAAAATGTATTGTTGTGTACATGCAATCCTTATGAGTCATACCGCTGTAAGGACCCGATAGCTGGTGACCGACTACACTCGCTGATCACCGACTACACTCGTGGCTATCGTACGTATGGGAGATTCTGGCACCGAGGCAAACGCATGCACAGAGGTGTCGTATCCCGCTGGATTAAGGTTCGTTGGGATTTAAATTCCATATGGATCGTTGGCACATTATATAATTCATAATCATCAAAGTTTTGAAATCGGGTATTTAACGATGGCTTATATGAAAACATTACGGTAAGTTCAAATAGCAGGTTGAAAGAGGCGGGATTTTTGTGTCGTTGTCATTTATTAAACTTGTCAAATATATGAAAAACAATAATCGTAAGGTTCTAATATATATATCTCATGTCGTTTTAAAATGTATATTCGTTTGGGTTTCGAATGCACAAATTCCGCCGTGGCTTATTCATTTAGTCGTTAAACATAAAGCCGCTGGTAGATACGATTGGGATTATAACCGAGTCTCAATAATTGTATTTTTAAAATATAATTTAAATTGTAAAGTTATGGTTTTATATATATATGTATATTTAAAGACCATACGATTGGGATTATAATCGGGTCTCAATAATTGTATTTTTAAATATAAATTAAATTGTAATGGTATGGTTATATATATATATGTATATTTAAAGACCATACGATTGGGATTATAAGCATTAATGGGTATCAATAATTATATTTAATTTAATATTGTAATGTTATGGTTATGGTTCTATATATATATATATATATATATATATATTTAAAAACCATACGGAAATAAATAAATAAAAAATATATATATATATATATAATTGATTAACACTACTTTTAAATTAAGTTAGAGTTGATTTTATACCCAAAAAAAAAAAAAAAAATTCTCATCTATTTTGTTACGCAGATAGGGTGAGTCAAGGGTGAAGAAAATTAATATTCCAGTATTAGTTTTAGTCTTAAGTAGCTGAAATCATTAAATCCCTTCTATCACTGCATATAGGAATAAAACATTCTAGACAAGTTTATAAACTAACACTTTGATCGATGAAAACCTTGCATTCCACTCTAGATTTAGTAAGCATACATTACCCTGCATAGGACAAGGAGGTTGCCTTGCCACCCTCCTTGACCTCGGTACCAGTAAGACCTGCCTGCAGATAAAATAGCAAAAGAACTATACCCGTATGCCAGCTCTAATCTTACGAATATTATATTTTTGTCAGTCTAAAAATTTATCCACTCCTCATGAATTTATTATTATGTATTTCAGGAAAAATTACCATGTTGAACACATACCAAAGGCGGCAGCGCCAGCGAAATGCAGCGCCGCCACCTCCACCTTCACCATCGCCTTCACCACCATCAAGATCGTCGTCAGCACCTGTTGCTCCGCCTGATCTCACTACTGTGATGAGCTCATTAGAAGCCATTATGGAAACCTTGAAAGGGTCGCAGTCGACCAGGAACAAGGAGGAGCGACGTCAGTCAAAGGAAAGACATTCAGAAAGGCCGAAGGATTTTGATGACAAACCTCACAGAGAAGATATCTCAAGGGAACTGCAAAAGATTAAACTCCCGGAATTCTCTGGAGGACGAGGTGGAGAGCATGTTGAAGCATGGTCGGAAGGGATGATCAAATGCTTTGCATTAAGAGAATATTCTTCAACTTCTAAAACAAAGATCGTTGTTTTCCAACTCAGGGGGAATGCTCTGATTTGGTGGGGGAATATGGAAAAACAGCTGCATCTGACATCAGATACCGTTCCTTGGGAATTGTTTGTGGACCGATTCCGTACGAAATACTTACCGCCTTTCTTTCAAGAGCAGCAAGCCGGAGCCTTCCATACTCTAACCCAAGGGGGTAAAACCATGGAAGAATACGAGATAAAGTTCATAGAACTTGTAAAATATCTTCCTTATCTAGACACAGATGAACGCCAAGCCGAGCATTTCGTATTTGGGTTAAATCCTCGGATCAGAGCCATGGTAAGAATGTGGAAGCCACCGACGGTGGCGGAGGCAGTTGAATGTGCTCGTTATGCAGAAGAACATCTGGAGATAAAAAGGGATTTCAGGGCAGCTGAATCAATACCGCGGGCATTTACAGGAAAGACTCCCCGAAATTTCTTCCGAGGAAATAACTCGAGACCACCTCCTTATGGTAACAGGTTTACCCCAAGAGGAGCGGGGGCAGGAGCTCCCAGGACCATAAACGCAATAGCTTCCGGGTCTTCAAACAACAGTGCGTGGAGGTCTCGAGGAACTGGTAATCGAGGAAGGAATGGGAGAGGAAGCAGCACCGTGGGACAGAGTTCTTGGTCGGGGATTTCTCAGTCAAACGCAAAAGGACCAACCCGAGTGGACTGTTGGGGATGTGGAGGACCCCATCTTCGACGAGATTGTCCGGAGAACTCTCAGCGAACAGCAAAAGAACCGCCATCAGATGCTCAAAGCAATCACAAAATCCATGCTGTCATCAACAACAACCAAGCAGCGCATCAATCCACGGTAGTGGAATCTTCAGGTACTATCAATGGAATAAAACTCAAAATCTTGTTTGACACTGGAGCTACTGATAGTTTTATTTCATCTTATGCATTGAATAAATGTGGGTTGGCAGCCTGCAAACAAGACGATTTTAGACAGGTAGAAATGGCTTCAAGAGACCTTCAATCGGTAGAATTATGTGTGGAAGATTGCAAAGTTGATCTAGGAGTCTGTTTGACCAAACTAAAAGTATGTGTCACAGCCCTAGGTACTTACAACCTGGTGATAGGAATGGATTGGTTAGAATCTCATCGAGCATGGGTAGATTGTTCCGAGAAAACAATACTTTGCGTAAATGATATGGGTGAGACAATCCAAATTCAAGGTATTAAGATAAAGGTATCCTTGCGTTTCATCTCAGCCATGCAGATGAAGCGGTGCTTGAGGAAGGGTTGCCAAGTGTATGTCGTTCAAATGGTAAGCAAAGAAAAAGGGCCTTCCTTAGATCAATATCCGATTCTATCAGAATTTCCAGATGTCTTTCCAAAGGAACTACCTGGACTGCCTCCTCGGAGGGAGCTAGATCTCACCATTGAATTGAAACCTGGTACGGAACCTATATTTAAAACTCCTTACCGAATGACTGCCCCGGAACTTCAAGAGTTGCAGATACAGCTAAAAGAACTGTTAGATGTTGGGCACATTCGACCCAGTGTTTCACCATGGGGTGCTCCTGTAATCTTTGTCAAGAAGAAAGATGGTTCATTACGACTGTGTGTGGACTATCGAGATTTGAATCGAGCCACGGTAAAGAATAGGTATCCGATGCCTCGCATTGACGACCTTTTCGATCAAATGAAGGGAGCTACAGTATTTTCAAAGATCGATCTGCGATCAGGTTATCATCAACTCAGGATTAGCGAGAGCGATGTTTCTAAGACTGCATTCCGAACTCGTTTCGGGCATTATGAATTCATTGTGATGCCATTTGGGTTGACCAATGCACCTGCAGTCTTCATGAACCTTATGAATAGCGTTCTCCGCAAATATCTTGACAAATTTGTACAAGTTTTCCTGGACGATATTCTCATTTACTCTAAGAATGAGAAGGAGCATGAAGAGCATCTTCGAATAGTGTTATCTTGTCTCAGAAAGCACAAGTTATATGGAAAATTATCCAAATGCGCTTTCTTTCAGAAGGAAATCCATTACTTAGGTCATATCATATCAGGCGAAGGAATCTCTGTAGATCCTGAAAAGGTAAATACAATCAGGGAGTGGTCGATACCTAAGAATGCACATGAAGTGCGTAGTTTTATGAGTTTCGCAGGTTACTACCGAAGGTTTGTGGAGGGATTCTCCAAAATTGCAAAACCAATCACAAACCTTCAGCGCAAGGGTGTTAAGTATGAGTGGATTGAGGAGTGTGATAAAGCTTTTTCTGAACTCAAACGATTATTGACTAGTGCACCGATTTTGTGAGTACCAGATATGGATAAAGACTTTACTGTATGTACCGACGCATCTAAGCAAGAGTTAGGCGTCGTTTTAATGCAGGAAGGAGGCGTAATAGCATACGCTTCGAGAAAATTAAAAACACATGAAGAACTTTATGCTACGCATGATTTGGAGTTAGCCGCGGTGGTCTTAGCTTTAAAGATGTGGAGACATTATTTGGTGGGGAGAAACTTTGTGCTTAAAAGTGACCACCAAAGTTTGCAATATTTATTCACCCAGAGAGACTTGAATGCAAGACAAAAACGATGGAGTGAACTCCTAAGCGAGTACGATTTTGCGATTTCATATATCAAGGGGAAGGAGAATGTTGTAGCAGATGCATTAAGTAGAAGACCTCGAATATTCTCCCTCGTACCTATCAAAGTGAACTTGAGAAATCAAGTGCTTGAACATCTTGTAAGAGATAGTTGGTACTTAAAAATAAGGTCAGGGCTCGAAAGCAACCATTCGAAGGAACCTAAGTTCGAAGGGTATGATTTGGAGGAGGACGGAATTCTACGATTTCACGGAAGGATGTACATACTAGACAGTGGAGATCTCCGAAACACCATCTTGAAGGAAGCACACCGAGCAGTATATTGTGCACATCCGGGGGTAAAGAAGATGTATGCTGACACTAAGAGACTCTTCTTCTGATCAGGCATGAAAAACGACATTGTCAAATTTGTCGCTAGGTGCCTTGAATGTCAACAAGTAAAAGTTGATCATCGTCACCCAGCAAGTCTCTTACAACCTCATGACATCCCTATGACCAAATGGGAGATAATTTCTATGGATTTTATCGTTGGGCTGCCTCTTACGCAACAAAAGCATAATGCCATTCTGGTCGTGGTGGATAGATTAACAAAAAGCGCCCATTTCATCTCAGTAAGAGATACTTATGAAGTCGCTGATGTAGCTCGGGTATTCATAAATGAAATCATCAGATTTCATGGAGTACCTAAGAAAATTATATCCGACAGAGATCCTCGATTCACATCAAGGTTCTGGAATTGTATGCAGTCGGCCTTGGGAACTCAGTTAAATTTGAGTACAGCCTATCATCCTGAGACCGATGGACAGACAGAAAGGGTAAATCAAGTACTCGAGGATATGCTAAGGATGTATGTTATGGACCAACAGTCACGCTAGGAAAAGTACTTACCCTTGGTAGAATTTGCTTACAACAATAGCTATCATAGTTCAATCGGGATGCCGCCATTTGAAGCTTTATACGGAAGACCTTGCAGAACGTCGTTGAGTTGGGACAAGTTAGAAGATCGAATAATCGTCGAACCAGACTTGATCCAAGAGATGGAGGATCAGGTAAAACTGATTAGACAATGGTTAAAAGAGGCTCAGGATAGACAGAAAAGTTATGCGGACACTCACAGGGCAGATAGAAGCTATGCGGTAGAAGATCAGGTTTTCATTCGCATCAGACCAAATAAGAGCACCATTCGGTTTGGGAGGGGGACAAAATTATCCTCCCGGTTTATAGGACCGTTTGAAGTCCTGGAAAAAGTTGGACCTGTCGCTTATCCTCTTGCACTGCCACCCCACCTGCACAAAATTCATAATGTATTTCATGTATCTGCCTTACGACACTATATTGCTGATAAATCTCATGACCTTCAATGGAAGGAACTGCAAGTATCAGACGAGGGAACCCTAACGGTCGAACCATTACGTATTTTGGAACATAGGGTTTGACAGCTCAGGAACCGCCGGATAGACCAAGTGAAAATCCAGTGGGACAAGTATAGCCTTGGATCAGTGACTTGGGAGGATGCTGAGACTTTCTGCCAGAATTACCCCAGCTTATGCTAAATTTTGAGAACTGAAAACTTTTATGTATATGACTGCTCTATTTTGATACTTGACATTTTGAAACACTATGTAAAGATGAGTTTTTACTTCGCTGGTACATAGATACCCATAAAGCTAGAATGCTACTTCACTCTACTGATACAGGATATATGCTGTTTGTTTAAAATTCACTGGTGCATGGACACCGATATGCAAAATATCATTTAAATTAACATTGCAAGAATGTAAAATCATAGATTAGACATTAGACGAAAATATCTATCAATTTATTTCATTGCATTTCAAATATGATTCAAATAAAGGAAATAAAAGAGTAACTACATTTTGAATATGAAAAGTGAAACATATGGGTATACAGATTGAAAATGGTTAAAGCAATGCATCATAAATAGAACATGAATGAACTAAACAGAAGCAACATCTGAAATGAGAAATTTTATTGAACATATGGATACTTATGTGAACAAATTTTCTTTTTATATATAAGTTCTAGGATTGATATCATACATATCAAAGTATTTTGAATACGTAGAGGTTGTTATATGGGTAACAATTGGTTATGAACAATATAGATGCATATGCTGTAATATGTGTACAAGTGTTTACATTGCAGATTATGTACCAGTGAGTATCATGCAGAAAAACAGATTACCGAAGCAATCTACGTGATGACAGATTTCCAAAAACAACTGAGACTCCCCGAAATCCCACGATAGGGTGTTGACCCTGGTCCTACTGGGAGGAGTGGAGGTATTGCCCACTGTTTATCCTCCAATACCTGGAGTCATGGGAGGACTGTGCGAGCCACGCTCCCCTAGACGTGTGATGATGACTACCAGATGCCTACAAGCATGTCAAGTCGACGTAATCGACACTGATATCATTGAGGTCTATGAATGGATCAGTAAAACTGATGCCATGACATATTCATGTAGAGGACGGATAGGATGGGAGTGGAAGAGATTAGGAAGGATAGGATGATTTTAGAATAGTTTGGAGATTCGGTGAAGATGGGAAGTAACACTTAAATTACAGATACATACTTATTTAAACGAAAATTCAATCTTAAAAGAACAAGCATTCTACAATCACCCTAATCTCTAAAAACACAATATTGCTATGAGTATATAAAACCCTAAACTTCGAGATGAAGTTTTCTGAAGGGAAGAAGTATGTAACGACCCATTCCCAAGTTATACACAAAATGATATTAGCGTGTGAACGATATAGGCATTTGATAGCTACGTCTGCCTATACCGCACACATCGCACTAGTACACCTACCTACTAATATCAAGATTACATAAATTGGGAACTTAATATTAAGATTTCAGATTTATATTAAGTTCAACTAAGTATAAGTTTTATGAAAAGAGATAATAAAAGAAAATGATATAATAAAGTTAACTCCTTAAATTAAAATGAGTATGCAATATTAAAGATTAATATTAAAAGTACTTAAATATAAAGTCCCATGCTCTATAAATAAAATAACTATATAATCCCACCTTCATAAATATATATTCGTACCCACATTAATGTGGATCACCTCACCATAAAAACATTTAATATCAACATAAGGATGGATAAGGCCTCGGGAGGTTAGAGGCGGTGGAGGAAGGTTGTTTAAAATATATTCCTATCCAAATATAATGAAAAGTATACCACCATAAATGCAT
Source organism: Pinus albicaulis (assembly GCA_034641835.2). Lineage (NCBI taxonomy): Eukaryota > Viridiplantae > Streptophyta > Pinopsida > Pinales > Pinaceae > Pinus > Pinus albicaulis. Next base: position 1,135,209,897 of record CM076581.1, read on the forward strand.
ATAATATCACCATTAATAATGATAGGACCTCGGGAAGTAAGAAGCGGTGGAAGGAGATTATTTAAGGGAGGTGATATGGAGGAGAAGGGGGGAGGTTTTTGAGGAAAAAGAAACGAATTCTGTTGAAGTTGGATTGAATTGTGAGATTGAATTGTCTGGGAAGGAGTCTTTGGGTTTTTGGAAATCTGGGCACGGGGGCAGAGGAGACATCCTCTGGGTCTGGGATTGTTCCCGGATTGGTTGGGAGGATTTGATTGTCCCGATAATCTGTTCACGACATCACCAAGTGCTCAACTAATCTTCAGCCCGCTTCAGGATTTGTAAATTGGTGCTGATTTTCAGGTATTCCTCTACGTATAGATTAATCATGCAAGCTGAAATTTCAATTTTAACTGTTACAATGTTTCATTGGATCTGTTTCTACTTAAAGTGAAGTTCAGATAGGTGCAATTTAGAAATCAGGGAATTGAGTCGTTACAATGCATACAAGAATAGACAAGAATGAAGGAGTATGAAAATGAAGGAAATGCTGCCTACACAGCTCATTCTAGAAAGAAGAACTTTGGTGGTCCAAAGAACAAAGGAAGAGCAGGGGCCCAAGGAAAGAAGGGCAAGTGTGACACTTGTCAGAGGCCAAGTCACTATGCTAGAGAATGCCCTTTCAAGAAGGATTCTCCCGATGATGATGACAACAACAACAACTGGAGGAATGGCAATCAAAGGAACAACAGGTTCAAGGGAAAGAGGAAAGCTCCCTCCGGCGGAAATGGTCAACCTTTCAAAAGGTCGAGAAACTCCAGGTATGAGGAATCAAATGTTGTTGATAAAAGAAAGGAATTCACTCTTGTATCTGCCTTCTCTGCTACATCTCCACCCTACACTATGGATGTCTGGTTGATAGATAGTGGTGCCTCAAGGCACATCACTGGGTTCAAGGAAGCACTTTCTGATATGGTTGAGAAGGATACTAATCTGGAAATTATCCTTGGAGATAATGCCACATATGCCACGAAAGGGACAAGGACTGTGACCCTCCACTTGTCTCAAGGTCAAGTCCACCGCTTACAGGATGTACTCTATGTACCTAATTTGATGAAGAACCTTTTGTCTATATCGGCCATGGAAGACAAAGGTTTCAATCTGGCATTCATTGATGGGAAGGTGCACATCTGGAAGAAGAGCTTCAAGGAGGCTATCATGATTGGGTTTAGAGTTGATACACTCTACCAGGTTGGAGGAAGTCCACTGGGAGCGATGACGTGTGATACTATTTGACAAACTGAACTATGGCACCGGAGGTTTGGACACCTTCAGTACAAGGCCCTTCCCGAAGCAAGGAAGGTGGTAACGGGGATGCCCGAGTTTTCAAATAATCATGAAGGTGTATGTCAGGGTTGTGCCGAAGGAAAGCATACAAGGGGACCTTTACCCTCAAGTGTCACAAAGACATCTGATGTCTTGCAATTGATACATTCTGATCTGTCTGGGATGCTGCCTGTGACATCTTTGGGAGGATGTTCTTATTATATGACATTCATAGATGACTTCTCTCGCAAAACCTAGATATACTTCTTGAACAAGAAGGATGAGGCTTTCATGTGGTTCTGCACCTTCAAAGCCTTGGTGGAAAATCTGACAGGGAAGAAGATCAAGATATTGAGGACCGATAATGGCACTGAATATGAGACGAACGAGTTCAAGAAATTTTGCAGAGAAGTTGACATCAACAGGGAGACCACAACTATCTATACTCCTGAGCATAATCGCGTTGCTGAACGAAAAAACAAGATCATTGTGGAAGCTTCCCGTGCCATGCTATGTGACTAGGGTATACCAAAGTTTCTGTGGGGAGAAGCTGCGAACACTGTTGTGTACATACAAAACCGATGCCCACATTCTGCTCTGGACTCCAAAACTCCCGAAAAGGTTTTCACTGGTAAGAAACCTAACGTCTCTCATTTTAGAGTTTTTGATGTCCTGTTTATTTTCATGTGCCGAAAGAGAAGAGGAGCAAGTTGGATGCTTCTGGGAAGAAGGGAATGTTTGTGGGCTACATCGAAACTTCGAAGGCCTATAGAGTCTATGTGCCTGGTCAAAGGGAAGTGGAGATATGCCACAATGTTACCTTTGACGAAGATGCTTCCCTGAGGAAAGTCGTCAACCTTCTGAGATCTGAGGAAGATCATGAAGCAAGGCTTGGAAATCAAGAAGAACCGAAGGATGAGACAATGACCGATGTTGAAGGATCGATGGACCCGACTGATCCACCTCCTTCACTGGGGAAGAGACCATCATGGCTCAGGGACACTCTCGAGGATGCCGAGGGACATATGGCCCCAAGGGGGACATTCCTTGAGAGCAAGAAGCCGAATAGATACCAACGGTATCTAGCAGCCATGAGTACTATTGTACAATATGAGCCTGGATATTTTGAGGAAGCCATAAAGCATCAAGTCTGGAAGGATGCCATGCACGAAGAATATGAGTCCATATTGAAGAATGATGTTTGGGATGTGGTTCCAAGACCGGAGGACAAAACAGTTGTCACCTCGAAATGGCTCTACCAGATCAAGCATGGATCTGATGGAAGTGCTGAAAAGTTCAAGGCAAGATTCGTTGCCCGTGGCTTCTCTCAAAAGGAAGACATAGACTATGATGACATATTTGCACCTATGGCCCGATATACCACCATCCGATCTATCATAGCCCTTGTTGCTACGCAAGGATGGAGTCTTCATCAGATGGATGTGAAGACTGCATTTCTGCATGGTGCGATAAAGGAAGAGGTCTATATAGAGCAACCTCTGGGGTTCGAAGTCTAGGATCGGGACACCCATGTCTGCAGGTTGAAGAAAGCCCTCTATGGGTTGAAGCAAGCACCCAGAGCTTGGTACGAGAGGATAGATAGCTACCAGATGAAGTTGGGATTCACTTGTAGTAATGTTGATCCGAACCTATACTTCAAGGTTGATAGAGAGAAGCCTCTCATTCTGGTGTTGTATGTGGATGACCTCTTCCTGACAGGTGCTGACCCTCTCATTCATCAGTGCAAGAGGGAGCTCGCTGTTGAGTTCGAGATGAAGGACCTAGGACTGATGCATTACTTCCTAGGCCTGGAGGTCTGGCAGAGACCTAGTGAGATTTTCCTTTCTCAAGGAAAATACATTGTGAAGCTTCTGGAAAGATTTGGTATGGTGGACTGTAAGTTCGTGTCGACACCGATGGAACTCAACTTTAAGAAGTTGCATGGCAGCGTTGTTGGGCCCGTGTTAGCAAATCCTACTGAGTATCATCAACTAGTCACAGAAATGGTAATGTTAAATTCTTAAAGTAAAAGGATGAAAATGAAAAATAAAGGAAATATCACTTTTACTTTAAGAATTTAACATTACCATTAACTGCCAACAGGGTGTGTCAGGAAAATGAGAGGGCTACAAAAATGACAAAAAAAAAAATCGATTTTTGAACTTATAGGGTTGTTGTTTGATGGGCCCACGATTTTTACCAAAAAAATCGCGAATTTTTGGCGATCGGTGATTTTTTCAAAAAATCAGGAAAAAATCGCCGATAAAATCGTTGAGTTGAAAAAATCGCGCGATAAAATTGCGATGTTTGCTTCTTTGCTTTTGCCAAAGTTGGCAAAAAAAGTTCTCTCACAAGTTGTGAATACTTCTTCTGCAGAGAGGTGTTGGAGCACCTACAGCTTCATACATAATGTGAGAAGAAACAGGTTGAATGAAAACCGAGCTGAAAGCTTGGTTTATGTGCATTACAACTTGAGGTTGTTGAGCCATTACTGTGATCGGGCATATGAGGATCAATCATACAAAGTCTGGGACAACAACCCAGAGGATGATAATTTGGAGGACGGCACGGTACATATGGAAGAATTGGAAGCATAACTTTTTAGGGATGATGATGAAGCATCAGCAGCACCGCCACACACACGGCCAGTCCCACCATCCAGTAGCAGTGCGGGTGCTAGTGCCAGTGCCAGTGCCAGTGCCAGTGCAAGTGCCACTCCTCGATATCCAACTATTGTTCCTTTGCAGATTCAGCCTCCACCTTCTATTCATGGTCGTGGACGTGGTACTCCTGAGAGTACTAGAAGACCATCATTTCCTCGTGGCTCGCACAAATTAGACATTTCTCGTGGGCGTGGCAAGGGGCCAGCCAATAGATAAAATAGATTTGTTGTTTACTAGTCTTTTCTATTTTCTAGTAGTTTTTATTTTTTATAACTGTTGACAGTTGAACAGTTGAAACTTGACTCTTTCATATATCTAATGACAATTTAAGTTTGAAGTTTGAATTTGAAAGGTGAAACTTTGAAGTTGGCATTTATAAGCTTACAAGTCATTAGGAATTATGAATATGATGCTTCATGAAAGTTATATATCAATGAATCAATGATGATATATGTTATATATCAATGATGATAAATTGTATATATTGAATTTTGAAATCAATGAATCAATGATGATAAATGATATATATCAATGATGATAAATGTTATATATTGAAATTTGAAATCAATGAATCAATGATGATAAATGTATATTGAATTTTGAAATCAATGATGATAAATGAATTATGATATATATCAATGATGATAAATGTTAGATATTGAAATTTGAAATCAATGATGATAAATGTTATATATTGAATTTTGAAAGCTTGAAACCTTCAGATTGATGATTCGTGAGACTCAAGAGTCAATATGTTGTATGCTTCCAACTCGTGGGCGTGGTTGATGAAGATTATAACTTCTAGATGATTGATGTTATATAATTCAATCTATGTTTTTTATTTTTTTTATGTCTAATTCATCATTCTACATGCTTTTGTTGACATATATGCATCAAAATATTAAAAAAAATATATATATATATATATAAACACTCCCCGAAACGCTCCGGACCGGGAGCTTTTGAAAATGGTGCTCCTGCTCCCGCTCCCGCTCCCAAGTAACCTTGATCTCAGGACTTAAAGTCCATATACAAGAAGAGCTCGAACTTCACGACATTACATCAGTAGAACTAGCAAGGCAAAAAGCAAAAGTTGCTGAAAAGAAATTTGAAAGGTTATCTTGATCAAAACCAGAAAGAGTATATTCGAGACAAAGGTTTCCTCAATTTACAAATGTAGATAACATAAAATATGTTCCACCACGCCTTCGTGAAGGAGACAAATCTAACATGGAAATACAAAGGATGAGAGAGGGCAAGTGCAAACGTTGTGGCGAAAAGTGGGACCCTAAGCACAAATGTGCTAATGGAAAAGAAAAAAATATATATAATTGTGAAGCAACTAATGACTCCAACAATGATGATTCAGATGTAGGGTGGAAGAACGATATCTTATGGTACAAAGGAAGAATTTATCTAAACTCCAAATCCAAGTTTATATCAAAACTACTCAAGGAATCACATGATTCCATGTCAGTCGGGCATGTAGGATATTTTAAAACCTACTACAATGCATGTCAATCATTTTTTTGGAAGGGTATAAGTCACGATATTCAAAAATATGTAGCAAAATGTGACAAGTGTCAAAGAAATAAAAGTGAAAATATTATGACACCCGAGTTACTTCATCCCTTAAATATTCTGAATCAGAAATGGAAAGAAATATCGATGCATTTTATTGAAGGGTTACCTGTATCTGATGGAAAGGATAAGATCTTCATAGTAGTAGATAGATTCACTAAATATGCTCACTTTATTGCTATGAAGAAAACAGACTCTGCAAAGCAAATTGCTGAGATATTCTACAAACATATTTATAAACTACATGGCTTCCCGAAAGTCATTGTCAGCGACAGGGATGCCAAATTTAAAGGAAATTTTTCGAAGGAATTGTTCAACCATTTAGGAACCTACCTAAACATGAGCTCAGCTTACCACCCCTAAACAGATGGACAAACAAAGGTTGTCAATAAATGTTTGGAAGGTTACCTACGGTGTTATGCTACGGATAAACAAAATATGTGGGTTCAATGGTTGCATCTCACTGAATGGTGGTATAATTCTACTTACCATACATTGACAAAAATGACTCCATTCCATGCTTTATATGGATACGAGCCCCCGAAGTGGAAAGATTTCGCTTCAGTCCATTCAAACTTGCCAGCAGTTAAAAACTAGCTAGAAGAACACCAAAAGGTCGTCCAAGTTCTCAAAGAAAATCTGAATATTGCACAGAATCGTATGAAGCGACAGGCTAACCGTAATCGAACTGAGAGATCATTTGAAGTTGGAGACTGGATGTTTGTCAAGCTCCAACCATACAAGCAGTTGTCCCTGAAACAAAAAGGGAAACATAAATTAGCTCCGAAGTTCTATGGTCCGTATCAAATCATCAAAAAGATAAGTCAAGTCGCTTATGGGTTGAGCCTTCCCGATACAAGTCGTGTTCACAACGTCTTCCATGTGTCATGCTTAAAAAAAGCACTGGGTGACCATCAGTCATCCCAAATGACACTTCCATTTTTGGATGATGAAGGAAGGATCATTTTGGAACCCGAAAGTATCCTATCTACCCAAGAAAAGAAGCTACGCTCTCGTGTTATTATGAAATATTTAATCAAATGGAAGGATTTGCCCATAGAAGAAGCCTCTTGGGAAACTGAAGCGTTTCGTCAACACCCATCATTACGTATGCTTTGAGGACAAAGCATCTTTAAGAGAGGGGCAATGTTATGTATAATTTATTAATTATTATTTAAATATAGTTGTCTTAGGTTTATTAAGTGAAAGGGCATGATCAACAATCATGCCTCTTCACCAAGGGACACCATAAGGCTGTATTTAAAGCCTTGGTGATTCCCAATTGTAATCATCTCATCTTTTATCAATAATAATATATACATTTCCAGTTAAACTGAGTTTTTATACTCCAAATCGTGGAACGACCCTATTCTTAGGGTCCTGTTGGACGATGAGCTCTTGGAGCTCTAAGGGGCTCTGGGGATAGCTTCTCGAAGCTATAAGCACACACAGGGCTAGGCTTGCCGAACCTTGTGGTGCTTCTGTCGCACTGTTATGATGATTGAGTTGGTTCACCTCTCATGATCTGTGCCCCGTATGCATCCTACCCATTGAGTTCCGGACTCATGGGAAGTACCTCTCATTTGGCCAATGAGGTGGGAAAAGCTAGAGACTAGTAGCAAAGACTGATGGACGCATCAGAGATTTTTGTACTCTCTATCTAGGATGACACGTGTCCAACCACTTGATCTGGGATCAAGTCTAGTGAGGTTTCGGACCTCCTACTGACTTTGGGTCAGATAAACCAACTTCAGGTTGGTATGTGACTCTTTGAGTCCATGTGAGGTTTCGGACCTCCAACTGACTGACTTCGGGTCAGGTAAACCAACTTCGGGTTGGTATGAGACTCTTTGTGAGTCCTATAGAGGTTTCGGACCTCTGGGCTGAATCTGTCAGCCGAGAATGACGTCTTTGTGACTGGCCCACTTCTATTCTAAAATAAAGAGGCCAGCAAAGCACGTTACGGCAGGATGACGCACGATGTTTGATTTCACAGGTGGATGGAGTTCTCCCTAGTTGAGAGGGAGTGTTAAAATTGGACAACTAAGTCCAAACTCCATGTTGTGATGCTCAGATGAACACACCAATAATTTTATTAGGTTCCTCTTTCGGAGAGGTGCAAGATTGATATAAAGATCATCTTGATCCGATGAGCAGAACATTTATTTTGAATTTATTTTTAATAATTTCAAAATATGTGCAGGTCGGCCTTAAGATTTTACACCCCCAGCAAATGTGTCACACACCCTTAGTGATTGATATAAATAGAGTCAACGTTGGAGGGCATTTCACTCATTTCATCCTCACACATCATCTCTCCTCTTTTGATTGGTTCAAGCTCCTTGGAGGCAGTTTTCGGTTCACACATGGGAAAGAAGGATGAAGAGAATTCTGCTACTGTTGCTGCTGCTGTTGCTGTTGTTGTTGCTGGTGATGTTGCTGTTGTTGTTACTGTTGCTGCTGTTGCTGCTATTGCTGCTGCTTGCTGCTGTTTTGCATTGACTTTTTTGGGCAGCATTGACTTTTCTGGGGTTGACTTTGAGTTAACCGTGTGGCTGTTTTGAGGGTTGTTGTGACACATGCAGGGTTGGCTGACCAAGGAGACTTTGCTAGTTGAAGCATCCTGCTGACTGCCGTAACGCACCAACACATTTATCTGTTTCTAGTTTGTCTTCTGTTGATCTACTGGTATGTTCTATCAGCACTTTACTTGATTGTTTATGTGATTGTTGTAGAGAAAGTAAAGTTGCATCAAGCATAGAACATCTACATAAATTTACAAATCAACATGGTCAACATCTGCGGTTAGCATTGTTTCTGATGGATGGACAGATCCAGCACGCCACCCACTCATCAACTTCATGGTGTCATCCTTGAATGGTCCAATTTTCTTGAAAGCAGTGGATGCACTTGGACAGTACAACGATGCACAATATATGGGTGAGTTATTTATTAAAATTATTGAATATGTAGGTGTTGATTCTTGTGTGCAAATCATTACAGATAATGCACCTGTTTGCAAGGCTGCTGGCATGATTGTGGAAGCAAAATATCCACAAATATTTTGGACACCTTGCATTGTCCATTCATTGCAATTAGCACTGAAATCTATTGCCTCTGATGTGCTTTGGATTGGAGCCATTATTGAGGATGCACGACATATCCGCAACTTTGTACAAAACCATACAAATGCCCTCACTATCTACAAGGAGTATAGCAATCTATCATTGTTGAAGATTGCGGATACACGGTTTGCCTCTTCATTCATCATGTTGAAGAGGTTGAGGGAGATCAAGACTGCTCTTGGGGCCATGGTTATTTCAGAGTTTTGGTCTTTTTGGAGAAAGACGGATCAAGCAGCCTCAAAGAAAGTGAAGGACACAGTGTTGGATGATCTATGGAGGGAGAAGGTAGATCTAGTTATTCAGATCATGGAGCCTATAATTTCCTTGCTTCGATTTGTAGATACAGACCAACCCATCCTAGGAGAGGTTTATGAGGGATGGGATTCCATGATTGAGTCTGTGAGGACCATTGTTTTACAGAGTCAGTGCCTAGAGTATGAGACATCACCAGAGGCCTTCTTCATCGGCATACAGGATATTCTTGTCAGCAGATGGGACAAGAATTCCACACCTTTACATTGTTTGGCTCACTCCTTGAACCCAAAATACTATAGCCATGAGTGGCTGAATGGTGGACCTTCCCGCAGATTCCCTCCTCACATGGATGGTGAAATCTCACAGGGGAGGAAAGATGCATTGAGGAGGATTTTTCAAGAACGGGCACCCCTTAATGAGGTGGAGGATGCCTTTGCAGAATTTTCCACTAGCACTAGGCAATTTGCAAGCTATGATGTGATTTGAGACAGGGGGGCTAAGAAGCCCTATTCTTGGTGGGCAACTCATGGGGCAACAAGCCCTCCTCTACAGTAGTTAGCCATGAGGCCCCTCTCTCAGGTGACTTCATCCTCTTCTTGCGAGAGGAATTGGAGCACATATGGGAATTTGTATAGTGTGAAGAAGAGCAGGCTTGAGCAGTCCAGGGCAGAGACAATGGTGTATGTGTACACCAACCTTCGCCTCATCTACAGGCAGAGGGGGGATTGGTTGAAGGGAAAGACAAAGATGTGGGATGTCTTTCCTGATGATATGGGTCTGGACAACAGTGTTGAGTTGGCATTGCCCAACTTGGATCTCAATGCGCTAGTGCTAGAGCCTGTCACATTTGATGATGCCGATAGACTAGAGGTGTCATCCTCCACACCAGCAGATGCTGAGATGACAGAGGAGGAGGATGCATCAGAGGAGAGCAGTGGTGAGCATGACGATCAGGATGAGGACAGTGATGCCGATTATTATGATGAGGATTGATGACTCATTGAGGCTTCAGGCTTGTAGTCTTGTATACTGTAGTTTTTTTGTATTTTCTATTTTTATTTGCCATTGGCAGTGTACTTATGTAACACATTTTGATTCTGATGACATAATGAGAAAACTACAGTATCTTACTATCTTGTCTTTCTGAGTAAATTTGACAATTGTATGATGTATCAATGTATCAAATTTCAATGTATCATGTATGAGTATCCAAGATCTTAAATCTATGTTTGAATCAATGAATTTGTATGAATTTTTGTAAAAAATATCTAATTTTTAATACATTAATATATATATATTTTTTAAATATATATATATATATTTTTTAATAAAATAATATATAACGTATCATATCCCGGAAGTGTCATGTTCTAGGGGTCACCATATCCCGAATCCGATTCTCGAATCCCCGTATCCAGCGAGTCCCGAATCCCTATATCAGGTGACTTAGTCTGTTATGTGTTTTGCTTCGATATTAATCTAAAAATTTTCAGTTAAAAACTTAATTATGTAGGAGGAGCATAACGAGATCTAACAGTAGATTTCTACATAATAGTAACATTCAGAAATTTTCACACTTCATAATTAGAATTCGATTTCAGAGGGAGAGTTGCAAGGCGAAGGAACATGAGGGTATCAGCATCAGTCAGAACTCCAGGAAGAGAGACGCGGAGGGGCAACGCAGAGGGACAGCTCTAGAGAGATAACGCAGATGAGTACGCAGTCCCTACGCAGAGGTGACGCAGGGGACGTCAGAGAGTCTCTTGGGTATCAAAATTGCTCCAGAGGTTGGGAAAAAACTATCAAGTGTTTTCATGAATGTTTCTCCATAGTTATGTCATTCATTCCTTGTAAAGAGATTGTTGTTGAAGATTAATAAATAAACCCTCATCTGCTGCACTGGTTTTCCCGCATAGGGTTTTTCCGGGGACAATTATCCAAAAACAACTGTGTTAATGTGATTGATTCATGTCCTTATATTTCACTATTCTTTTGTCTATGAAATTATGTGATAACTGCAGTAGAATTTATTTTGATGTTTACTGAAGGGTTTTTGTAAATAACTTATTGTGGAAAATAAGTAGGAGAAATAAATCAGTGACTACAGTAGAATTTCATATTTGAAATTTTCACATGGTATCAGAGCAGAGATCGGGTAACAGGGTTGGAGATTCTGCAATGGGACGTGGTCTTGATGTTGCTGGAGCAGCAACTCAAAAGGGTTCACGCAGTTCTCCCGAGAAAGAGGAAAGCATGAGAGATACGATGGATCATGACATCTTTGTGTTGACATCCAGATTGGAAGAAGAAGTTTCTTGCTTGTCAAGCTCTGCTTCCTCGGAGGTTTGATATATTGATAGCAGGGCCTCTACACATATGGCGAGAATACAAAAACGTTTCTCGAGCTACCAAGAAGAACAAATGAACTTCAAGATCACCATGGGAAATAAGGCAAAATGTACCCCTGTTGGAAGAGGAATAGTCTTTCAAACTGAAGCAGGAGATCGACTTTGGGCCACCAATGTGATCCATGTGCCTAGTTTGGGGATGAACTTTCTCTCTATATCTCAACTACAAAATAAAGGCTATGATGTATACTACATTGGAAAGAAAGTATAGGTCAAACACCTGAGTTGGAAGAAGAAGGCACAAATTGGAGTCAAGAACAACAAACTGTACAAGCTACAATTAGAATCTCCAATGGCACTGATAGGCACCAGTGGTGAAAAAGATTTAAATGAGTTATGGCACAGAAGGATGGGGCACTTATACCATGGGGCTCTAAGAATTCTCAGAGAAACCATCACATGAGTTCTAGAGTTGTGCACCAAGCGGAATGATGTTTGTAGAGGATGTGTAGTAGGCAAGTACGCCAAAGAAGCTGACTCCAGAAGTAACAGAAGGGCTAAGAGTGTGTTGGGATTAATACACTCAGACACCTGTGGACCAACGTCCACCAGAGCTCTTAGTGGTGCCGAATACTTCAACACCTTCATTGATGACCATTCCAGGAAAACTTGGATCTACTTTCTAAAGACCAAGGATGAGGTCTTTGATCGATTCAAAGAGTTTCAGGCTCTGGTTGAGAATCTGATAGGAAAGAGAATAAAAGTATTGCATTTAGATAATGGTGGAGAATATACCGATAAAAACTTCACCGAGTTCTGCGCAAGGGAAGGCATCAAAAGAGAATGGACCGCTCTATATAATCTAGAGCAGAATGGGGTTCCAAAGAGGAAGAATAGAACTATTGTGGAAGTAGCGAGGGCAATGATGTATGATCAAGATATGCCCAAATTTCTATGGGCGGAAGCATGCAGTACAACTGTGTATGTTCAGAACAGGATTCCTCACACGACATTAGCTAAGATTACACCAGAGAGTGTCTTCACTGGAAGGAAGCCAGAAGTGAGTCATTTAAGGATCTTTGGTAGTTTGCCATACTGCCATATACTCAAAGAAAAGAGGAAGAAATTGGACCAGACTACAGAAAAGGGATATCTAGTAAGATATAGCGAGAATTCTAAGGCATATAGAATCTACATTCCTAGTAGTAGGAATATTGTAGTACGATGAGATGTAAAGTTCATGGAGGACAAAGCTTTCAGGAAATCTCGGGAGATGCCTTCCAAAACGCAGTCGGAGGATGATCCACTGGTCCGGCCACTTCGACCAGCCAAAACCAGCACTAATGCTTCTCCAGGGCATAAGAATCTTTAAGTATTACCTCAAGAAGATTCGCAGGAAGAGGAGCAAGAAGTCCACCCACTACTAGCAGAAGAATGAGTCGGGAATTACGACAGGCTCTGAGAAACACAGAGGAGTTTGTTGGAGCTCCTAGAAATGAGAAGAGGCAGCATAGACAACCTGACAGGTACCAAGTCTTGGTGGCTCAGGTTTGAGAACCCTCTAGTTTCCAGGAGGCGGCCTAGCATCAGGTATGGGTAGACGCAATGGTGGAAGAGTATAGTTCCATAATGCCCAATGATCTCTGGGAAGTGGTACCTAGACCTCAGGACAGATCAGTTGTAGGCTCGAGATGGATCTATAAGATCAAATATGCTGCATATGGTAGCGCAGAGAAATACAAAGCCAGGTTTGGGGCTAAGGGGTATGCTCAGAAGGAAGGGATAGACTACGAAGAAACCTTCGCCCTGGTAGCCAAAAATACTTATATCAAATCCATGATATCCGTTGCAACGCAAATGGGGTGGGAGATTCACCAGATGGACGTCAAGGCTGCTTTCTTGAATGGGGTGATAGAAGAAGTATATATTGAACAACCAGAGGGCTCTGAGACAAATGAATAGAAGAGTCATGTATGCAGACTTAGGAAAGCCTTGTATGGGCTTAAACAAGCACCTAGAGCTTGGTACAGTCGGATTGATGGTTACCTGCAGAAGATGGGATTCGTCAAGAGTGACACAAATCCTAGTATGTATTATCTGACAGTAGGGAATGAGCCTTTAATTCTGGTATTCTATGTAGATGACCTATTCCTGACAGATTCATCTAGGCTCATCAAGGATTGAAAACAGAACCTAGCCACAAAATTTGACATGAAGGATTTCGAACTAATGCATTATTTTTTGGGGTTGGAAGTTTTGGCAGCAGAAGGGTGAAATCTTCCTTGGACAAGGGAGGTATGCTACAGAAAATATGAAGAGGTTCAGGATGCAGGACTATAGACCCATGGCTACTCCGATGACCACCAATTGGAAGAAGATTGATGTGTCCGAGGATAAAGAGGTTGATCCTACCTTGTACAGACAGCTCATAGGGTCCCTGATGTAGCTGGTTAACACTAGGCTAGATATTTGTTACATTGTCAACAGCCTCAGTCAGTTCATGGTGGGACCAAAGAGGGCGCACTGGGCAACAGCCAAGCATGTTCTCATATATGTACAAGGAACAGTCGAGCATGGATTCAGATACACCCAAGGGAATGACATCAGACTGAGTGGGTTCACTGACGCAAATTGGGTTGGAAGTTCATTAAATCAGAAAAGTACCACTTGGTATTGTTTCAACATTGGATCAGGAGCGACTTCCTAGTGCAGTAGGAAACAAAAGTTCATAGCTCTGAGCTCAGCTAAGGCAGAATATACGGCAGCGAGCACAACTTCATGTGAAGCCATATGGCTTAGGAAGTTGCTTGTGAATCTATTCAAGAGAAGGATGGAAGCAACCAACATTTCATGTGATAATCATAGTTGCATCAAGCTCTCTGAGAACCCTATGTTTCATGATCGATCGAAGCACATTGACATTAGGTGTCATTTTGTAGAGACTATGCCCAACGAGGAGCAGTACAGTTAAAGTACACTCCGACATGAGAACAGGTGACAGATATCCTCACTAAAGCTCTGGGAAGAACAAAGTTTGTTTATTTCAGGAAGAAGTTGGGGATGATTAAGAATCCGTTTCAGTAGAAGAAACGGATAAGTGCAGAACTTAAGAGGGAGTTGCAGTAGAGATGAGGCAGTGATAGTGACAGTATCATGGGCAACAATACAGGGGCAGCAGCAGCGCAATGGTTGATAGAATTCACTAGTGCAGAGGATGCTTCAGGGTCAGAGCAATATGTAGCAGGCAAATTGCTAGAGCACTTTCCTTACTAAGAGGGAGTGTTGATTTTTATAGCATCAGAAAGTAACCTAAGTCTCAAATTTGGTGAGGAGGCTTAGACACCAATATTCCAAAGAACCCAGAAACCGTTTGTGGAAATTCCACTCAGTTCATTTTTTATTAAAATAATTATTTATTTTAATAGGGACCCTAAGTCTAAACTTGGGGAAAATAAATAATTAATGGGTATTAATAAAATAGAGTGTGAATCTTCTAGAGAACGGAGATCACGTCAAGTTTTAATTTTAACCATTGATTAGACTTTTAATCTGGGTCGTTGATTTGTCAACGAGAAGATTATAAAAGAAGGCTTGAGGAACATTTGGAAAGCAAGTTGGGCAAACACTCAGTAACTCGAAGGAAGTTGATTCTTCAGAATTAGAATTCGATTTCAGAGGAAGATATGCAAGGCGAAGGAAGAGGAGTGTATCAGCATCAGTTAAAACTCTAAGAAGAGAGACGCAGAGCAACAGAGGGATAACTCTAGAGAGAGCGCAGCTGAGGACGCAGTCCTCACGCAGAGGTGATGCGGGTGTCAGAATTTCTCCAGAGGTTGGGAGAAAATTATCTCAGATGTTTTCATGAAAGTTTCTCCATACTTCTGCTAGTCATTCCTTGTAAAGAGAATTTTGCTGAAGATTAATAAATAAACCCTCATTTGTTGCACTAGTTTTCCCACATTGGGTTTTTCTGGCGACAATTGTCCATAAACAAATATCTTAATGTGATTGATTCATGTGCTTATATTTCACTGTTCTTTTCTCTATGAAATTATGTGATAAGTGCAGCAGAATTCATTTTAATGTTTCTTGAAGGGTTTTTGTAAATAACTTATTGTGGAAAATAAGTAGGAGAAAGAAATCAATTATTGCAGTAGAATTTCATATTTGAAATTTTCACAGGTATTAGCTTGCAAACCACAGGGCCGCAGGCAACCATAGGATGCAAAGCAGGGCCACAGGGCAGAATTTTTGTGTGGTTTCATACTGATCAAAGCATTTTGCTCAAGAGCAACAGAGGTCTTTTGTGGTATGCCGACATTCCAAGCTTGCCAAAAAGGGGTTCTAAGATAACAAAACTCTTTATGCAGTAGAATTTATTTTAATGTTTACTGAAGGGTTTTTGTAAATAACTTAATTGTGGAAAATAAGTAGGAAAAATAAATCAGTTACTGCAGTAGAATTTCATATTTGAAATTTTCACAGGTATTAGCTTGCAAACCACAGGGCCGCAAGCAACCATAGGATGCAGAGCAGGGCCGCAGGGCAGAATTTCTGTGTGGTTTCATACTAATCAAAGCATTTTGCTCAAGAGCAATAGAGGTCTTTTTGTGCTATGCCGACATTCCAAGCTCCCCTACTGGTAATACGCACTTTTGGAGCGAAGAGATGGAGGAAATTGATGGTTGGTCCCCACATGGAGAAATTGAAGGCTTAATGACAAAATAGGAGGCACTCATTTTTGGGCATCTTGATCATTTGAACATTCACCCTTGACTAGTACACTTGAGCTGAGAGACAAGTTTGGATGTGTTGTGGAGCACACGAGATTTTCAAGCGAGAATCTCACCCTACCTTCGGTGGACTTCGAGTGCCAACCCAAGGAGGTGTTTTGCATCACTTCAGATCTGACTAGGGAGCTTGCCAAGTGATTTCGTGGAGTTGGAGAGCAGGTGAGACACAGAAAGGAATTACGTTGCCTTTCAAGGAGTTGGTTGTGGACTTGGGAAATTGTTGGGCTTTCAAGGACAGCTTAAGGCCTTCCTTTGTTGAAGACTTGGAGTATTTTCAGGCCCAATTCATGCGAGCTTGCAGAGGCCAAGACATTTGTACCAGGGACTGTGTCAGCCTACACAGTGGTCCTTTCGTGCCACACGTGGGAGTTGGGGAAGTTAAGGATTGAGGGTTGTAGCCATTGTTTTAAAAACCGGAACCGGTGACCGGACCGGTGGCCTAATGAACCGGGTTTCTAACCGGAACCGGTCTAACCGGGAGCGGTCAGATGCCAATGAACCGGTTTAAAAAAAATACATTAAATAATTATTTTTTTAATAAAAAAACTATTTTTAAGATTTGCAACCATAATTCCAAGCCAATAGAGACAAAATATGCAAAGTTTGCTCATTTATATACCATGCAAAGGTGAATATATCAAAATGGCACCGAGTGCAATACATATCATCGAAAAATACATAAGCAATGAGGCTCCAAATGGCCCATAAAGTCCAAAAACAATGCTACGAGCTATGAGGCCATTGGCCTAATACAAGACTACATATTAGTGATCAACAACATGATCACTCCTCATCATGATCAAAATCATCACCACTACTAGACAAGGAATCATCAACATGAGCTACATAAATAATATGGCTCAAAGTTTGAGGACTCCTAAAACTCCTCTACAATTTTAGTAGTAGTAGTAGTAGCAAAAATAGACATCAAAACTACAAATCACTGAGCAACATGGTCTCTCATGAAACTCATCATTGATTCATCGCTACTAGAAATGGGATCATCAACAAGAGATACATAAACATCATCTAGCTCAAAGTCTTCAGACTTGGATTGCTCAACCTTATAACATTATAGAAATTGAAAAAGTTTAACATGCCTAACCAATGATTTTGGTTTGAGTGAAGGGTTCATTTCCTCAACCTTAAAATGCGATAGAAAAAGATTAGCATGTCTAACTAGTTGTTTTCCTTTGATTGAAGGGTACATCAAGGTTCTTAAAGGACTTCATGCTCTTGATCAAATGCCATTATCATACCCTTACACATGATAGAATCAAATGGGAACATTGCAAATTCCGAAACCCTGAAAACCATTAAGTCTGCTGAATTTTGAGTGAAACCTAAAATTCTAGTTTCTCCATATGAAATCCAATGAGGTCGAAACCACTCTTAAACATCCTGAGTCATTTCATGGTAATGTTAAAAATTTAAGTAAATCACTTTTACTTTAAGAATTTAACATTACCATGAAATGTCAATGCTTCCCTTACCTCCACATCAGCCCTAAAACTCATTTCTGGCCGTGCGTGGGTCCACATAGGGAAAGAGTAGCTAAATGAACCCTCCCATTGGCTCCAAATCATTCCTAAAACATAACTGTCGCCGAAAATGTGGGTCCGCGGATGAGTTAGCACCTAACCGGCCGGTTAGGTCCGGTTTTTTCAAAAAACAGGCGAAATGCCCTAGTAGCCGGGTTGCCTGGCCGGTTTCGACCGGTGGGCTATCTAACCGGCCGGTTTGGCCGGTTTCCGGTTCAAACCGGCCGGTTTTTAAAACACTGGTTGTAGCTTGTGGGATCATTCCAGAGGGCATTTTCTAAGTATTGCAGCCATTTTGGGGACCTTCAGCAATGACATTTACAGGTGGGCCGAAACACCCAGCAGACAGTGGAGCGAGGGAAATTGGGCCGAAATTTTTGGGTTAGCATTTGACCAAACCCTTTCTGGGTTTTGGTGGATTATAGGAGGAGAGACCAAGGTTAATTTACAGGAATTTTCTGAGCACCAGAAGGGGGTCAAATCAGCCATTCTTCATAGCCAGCAGTTCAATTTTCTGGGGGATCAATGCAGAGCCATTAAAAAGACAGCTACGCATGAGTTGGGGTGCTTGCTTTTATCACTTGGGCTTTGCTAGCTTTTCTTGGGCAAGCCCAAGTGCACAATTTTCAAACATCTATTGTAACCCCATACTTTTATAATAAAATGGCTCAGAGCAGCGTAGTTTTTGGCTTATTTCATGGTGTCTAATTTGTGCGTGATTTTTATGTGTATTTTTGCTATGCATGCTTTGTTTATCATTGTAAAATTTCCTTAGCAATATTACATAAAATTTGAGGGTACTCCCACACGTCCCCCCCTGTGTGTCTCTCTGTTCACAAGCGTCTTCGCCATTTCCTGGGGCAGAAGGGCCAAAATGACAAGCAGCATAAGTGGATCTACAAGGTCCAGGCCTATGATTTTGACATGGAGTATGTCAAGGGAAAACACAATGTGGTGGCAGATGCCCTATCTAGGAGGCCCGCGACACTTTCCCTCACGAGTGTTTGCCATGACTGGAAAGCGCAGCTGCTGGTGGAGTACTCCAAGGATCATCGAGCATGTGAGATCTTGGAGGGCACCCATGGGGATGAGCGCTATCATGTGATGGCAAATGTTATTTATTACAAGGGGCGCATCTATTTAGTTCCTGGTTCACAATTGAGAGAGAAAATCCTCCATGCAACCCATGATTCACCATTGTTAGGACACCAGAGGTCCCTGAAGACCTATAGGACAGTGAAGGAGCGTTTCTCGTGGAATGGCCTCAAGGGGGACATTGTTATCAATATAATTCATAACTAATAGAAGAAATAAATGTAAATAATAATCAAATGATGAGAATTAAACAGTAGTTAGTTAAGTGAAAGGCATGTCTAAAAGACATGCCCAGTCATGAAAGGCCACCTGCATAGGTATATAAGCAGGGCCTCATTGTAACATTTCTCATCACTTATACATTTTATATATTAATAAATTATTATTACAAAATACCTCTTGTGTATTTTTACATTAAAGTCAACAAGCCTACAGTTTTGTTGCTTCAGACATATGCTAAGGCATGTACAGGAGTGTGAGACCTTCCCGAGGAACAAGGGGCAGTTGACTCATCCAGCAGGGTTGTTGCAGCCACTCCCTATTCTGGAAGGGAAATGGGGGAGCATCTCAATGGATTTCACCACAAGCTTACCCACAATGCAAGGTCGTGATTGTATCTACGTGGTGGTGGTGGACAAACTGATGAAGTATTTACATTTCTTCACTATCCCAACTAGATACACTGCTTCCCAGGCTGCGGAGTTGTTCTTCAGGGAGGTTTTTCAGTTACATGGTCTCCCCAAGACCATAGAGAGTACAGAGACAGTTTTTTCATAGGGGCTTTTTGACAGGAGCTCTTCAGGCTAGTGGGCACAGAGCTCGCACCCACCACTAGCTACCACCCCCAGACCAACGGGTAGACTGGGATTGTCAACAAATGGCTGGAGGGTTATTTGCAAAACTATATGACATGGCAGCAGTGAGCATGGCCGAGATGGCTACACTTGGGGGAGTATTGCTACAATACAACCTATCACATGTCCATCGGTATGTCACCTTTCCGCACTCTATATGGTTATGATGCTTTATCTTTTGTTGATATTTTTTTGGAGACAGCAGGGCCCCAAGGGCCAAAGATTGGATCAAGGAGAGCCAAAACATTTTCAAGGCTCTCAAGGATAACTTGTAGAAACCCAAAACCAACAGACAATGTATGCAGACAGGCAAAAGGTGGAGGGGCACTTTAAGGCAGGGGACCTTGTCTTTCTGCGTCCCCAACCTTACAGGAAGTCTATGTTGAAGCAAAAGGGGGCCAAGGAACTACAGCCACGGTTTTATGGACCTTACTGAGTCACCAGGAGCGTTGGTGAGGTGGCCTATGAGTTAGAGCTTCCACCGGGAAGACGAGTTCACAATGTCTTCCATGTATCGTGCCTCGAGAAAGTATTGGGCCAGTAGGTGACAGCAGTTTCAGAGCTACCCCCATTAGATGATGATGGGCATCTGGTTTTAGAGTCTGAAGCCATCATGGACAGTAGGGAGAGGAGGTTGAGGAGCAAGGTCATCAAGGAGTTTCTGGTCCAATGGAAGAACCTACCCGAGGAGGATTCCACTTGAGAGGGTGAGAAGATTCTTCAGCATCCAGCATTGCAGTTGCTTCGGGACAAGCAACATTTTGGCGGGGAGGACTATGATATTACCACTTAGCAATGTTGCTAAGGGGAAATATCAATTTCTCCAATTTTGTCATATTTTGGACTATTACTTAGGAAAAGTAGGTTGCGGGATCCCACTTGGAGTTTTGCGCTAAGGTGAGGGCCCGACATAGGAGAAAGAGAGAAAATTGAATAGCTAGAGGATGGTGTGTGCCACACAAAAAGGGAATACACTACCCTCTTGGTAATACACACTTTTGGAGGGAAGAGATGGAGGAAATCGATGGTTGGAACTTGTGTCCCACATGGGGAAATTGGAGGCTCGATGACAAAATAGGAGGAGGCACTCATTTTTGGGCATCTTAATCATTTGAACATTCACCCTTGACTAGCACGCTTGAGCTGAGAGCCAAATCTGCATGTATTGTTGAGCACACGAGATTTTCAAGCGAGAATCTCACCCTACCATCGGTGAACTTCGAGTGCCAGCATAAGGAGGTGTTTTGCATCACTTCAGATCTAACCAACGAGCTTCCTAAGTGAACTTGTGGATCTGGAGAGCGAGTGAGACGCAGAAGGGAATTACACTGCCTTTGGAGGAATTGGTTGTGGAGTCGAGAAATTGTTGGGCTTTCAGGGACAGCCTAGTGCCTTCATTTGCTGAAGATTTGGAGTACTTTCAGGGCCAATTCGTGGGAGCCTGCATAGGCCAAGCCATTCGTACAAGGGACTACGTGGGTCTGCACAGTGGTGTGAAAATTTCTAAATACACTAATGCAGAAATCCTACTATAGTATCTTGGTTTACTTCTCCTACTTGTGATTAAATTATACAAGTTATTTTCAGGAAATATTCAGAAAATACCGAAATAAACACAACTAACAGCGTACACACATACAGTCTACTTACTGAATATTACGCTCATTCAAACAAAGTGACGCACAGATTTTTCGGACAATAGTCCCCGAAAAACCCCAATGCGGGATAACCAGTGTAGTAGATTTGAGGGTTTATTAAGTAGAATTTGAGTAAAGAAAATCTGGGTACCCAACTGGTTAACTCGACAGAGAAAATAATAGATCTGCAGCAATACCTATTGTTTTGAGACCAAAAACTTGATTGATCCACACCGTCAAACGAGATTTACAAGACTCAGCCAATTTTTGGCCCTAGAAACCCCAGCACTGCCCCTGAAGCCCCAGCGTCAGTCATGCTAGGCTCTGCGTGCCCCTACGCTGCTCAAAAGGGGATTGCGTAACCCCAAATTGGGTAACACAGTCCTTACGCTGCCTTTGGAGGCCTCTGCGTAACCCTGGTGGCATTCTAAAGCTGCAGCGCTGCCCCTCCTGGGCCTGCGTAGCGGCTGAAGCCTCTGTGCTGCGCAGCTGTTGCGTAGTTCTTGTTGCCCTTGCTCCTCTGCGCTGCCCTTGATTGTTGTTGCTTTGTGTCTTGCTGACTCTTGGCTCCGAGATCAGATCATCCCCTCAGCCAATACTACCCCACGCTGCAGAAAACTCTTCTAGAAATTCTTAGCAAACCCTGCCCTAGAATTCCAAATCATTTCCTCAGCTATGCCTCTCTATGTGTGTCTCCAACTAACCCTCAAGCCTTTCTCTTATACTTTTTATTTGAACACATTAACGATCGTGATTAAATCTCTTATCAACGGCTGCGATTAAAAGACTGCTTGATCCGCGTCACTTAGATAATTTTTTTAATTTCCTAAGTTTAGACTTAGGGTCCTTATTAAAAAAATTAATTATTTGAATAACTTCAACAACAGATGAAATTTCTCCAAACGCTTTCTGGGTTTTGGAGGTGATGTGTTTCTTAGCCCCTCCACAAAGTTTCAGGGCTAGAGCACACTCGATGCTACCCCAATACACAAAATCTCAACAAGTGGCACTTTCGTGCCACACGTGGGAGCTGGGGAAGAGAAGGATTGAGGGTTGTAGCTTGTGGGATCATTCCGGAGGGCATTTGCTGAGTATTGTAGCCATTTTGGGGACCTTCAACAGTGACATTTACAGGTGAATCGAAATACCTAGCAACAAGTGGAGTGAGGGAAATTGGACCGAAATTACGATGTCAGCGTTTGGCTAAACCCTTTCTGGGTTTTGGCAGGTTATTGGAGGAGAGACTGGAGATAATTCCTGAAATTTTCTAAGCACCGGAAGGGGTCAAATCAGCCATTCTTCATAGCCAACTATTCAGTTTTCATGGGGATCAGCACAAAGCCATAGATGGGACATCTATGCAACAGTTGGGGCACTTGCTTTCATCACTTGGGCTTTGATAGCTTGCCTTGGGCAAGCCCAGGTGCACACTTTCCAAACATGTATTATAACTCCATACTTATATAATAAAATGGCTCAGAGCAACGTAGTTTTTGGCTTATTTCATGGCATCTAATTTGTGTGTGATTTTTGTGTGTATTTTTGCTATGCATGCTTTTTTTTAACATTGTAAACTTTCCTTAGCGATAGTACATAAAATTTGAGGGTACTCCCACACATCCCCCCTTTGCATCTCTCTGCACCCGCGCCCCCCCAATCTCGGAGCCTTGGTGGAACATTGGTTGCAAGTGCAACCCCAAATTTAGGCTTTTTGCCCCGGCCAACCCAAAATTTACCCAATGTTGCCCCAAACATTAGATAATCGAGCTTTCCCCGTTTATCAAGACTATAACCTACGGGGTTGGTTAGGCTACTTTGTCCTCCCATAGGAAATGAATCCATAGGCTACATTACAGAAACACAACAACATCCCTCTGTCCCCCCTAACCTTCCCTAAAATTTGGGTGTGCTCCCACACACCGCCCCTATGTTTCTCCTCATTCCCACATACGCCCCCCCCCCCCCTTTTGGAAATTTGGTAGAGCGTTGCTTAATACACATTCTCATGTCCCCTTGTCCTGGAAACTTGGTGTTGCAATGCTTAATACATGATTCATCCATCCAATAAAACATAAAACCAAGATAAAAGAAGTTAACCTCTCATTTAGCATTCATTCATCCAAGCGTCACCATAACCATCCATGCAAAGATATCAAGATCCATACCAAGAAAATCCCTAAGGGATTTCTCCCCAAATCCAACCATGAGAAAATGACAAGAAGTGCACTCTGAATTATAAGGTAGGTGCTCAACTTCCCCAACATTGAAAAATTAATTTTCTAGCCTATAATCCGCTATTCTAGCAATGAGAGAAAAAATGGCCCTCTACAACAATTAAATAATCTAAAATTACATAAAATGAGAGGCATTCATCCCACTTTGTACAAATTCTATGGGGCACAACACCTCAAAATTGATCCATGTCGAACACATCATCCTTCGGGATTTCCGTGTCACTATAAATAACTTGTACATAATTTGTAGGTAGACAAAATGAGAATTCATGAGGAAGACCAATACTCCCTCGTTGCAAATGAAACAAACAGACATCCTTTTGTA
Source organism: Pinus albicaulis (assembly GCA_034641835.2). Lineage (NCBI taxonomy): Eukaryota > Viridiplantae > Streptophyta > Pinopsida > Pinales > Pinaceae > Pinus > Pinus albicaulis. Next base: position 1,135,233,653 of record CM076581.1, read on the forward strand.
TATATGCATAGTTTGAGTTAACAAAATTACCATTTATGGAGTTATTCCCTCAGCTTGGCAGTGGTATCAAAGCTCTAGTGGTTTTGATAACTCAATTATTCCCCTATAGGTTTGTCATTCTCTGCTTGGTGTGCAAAAATATCCCTGCTCACTATGCATATAGCATCAGGCATTACTCTAACAAATCTATGTATTTTTTTTTCTCGGCACTCCCTCCTCTCTCTGTAGATCCTTTTCTATTTGTATGTGAGACCCTCTAACCCCATTTGCACCCATTTTCTGACTCAGAAGCCCTCGACCATCATTTGACAAAAATTTTCTCCTCTATCCAAGACCTGTCCATGTTTTTTCTAGATCAAAGGAAACCACAATGGGAGAAGAACCCATGACCTTTTGATCCAAATTCAAATAGTGAACACACTACGCTATGTAGTCCTTGGTTCCTTCTCTTGTCTAAAGATCATGATTATGGGGGAGCACCCCCCTCGGTCTAATATGCTCCAGAGGCGAGCTACCTTCGGGAGCACATCGAGAGCAACCGCAGGAGCGCGCTCCTGAAATTTGCTCCCACAGGGAGTGCGCTCTCTAAAAAAATGTGCTTCCTAGTTTTTTTTCGCAATTTTTTTTTGCAAACATATTCCATATGCAATTTTTTTGAAAGAAACAAGAATTTTTGAGTGGGACAACCTAATGATCAAGCTTATGGCCCTAGTATTGATATGTAATTCATGGTAATGTTAAGTTCTTAAAATAAAAGTGACATTATTCTTTATCTTTCATTTTCATCCTTTACTTACACTTTTAACATTACCATGAAATGACGCAGGATCTTTGACAGTGGTTCCAACCTCATTTGGGTCTCACTCAAAATCCAACAGACTTATCAGTTTTTCAAGATCTCAGGATTGGGGGGATTGCAATGTTTCCATTGGATTTTCATGTACTACGTATGAAACTCATATTTAATCAACACTACCAATCCCTTTATGTAGCTGATGTTAGTGACAATGGTTGTCAAACTGCTCTATCATGACCCTACTAAAAATGTACCCATCAATCAAACAAAATCTTGACTTGACATGCTACGTTTTTTCTATCTTGTGTTAATATGCTTAGAGGGTGATATTAATGACAAATCACAAGTAGGCGATGATTTTCATGATATGTAGGTATTTCTTGTAGCATGATTTTTTTGGATGCTAGAGCCCATCTACAGCCTGTTTTTTTATGTATTTTCAGTTCAGATATGGATTGCACTCAATGCTATTTTGGTTATGTGTACCCTTACATGCTATATAAATGAAAACTTGTAACTTGTGGACCTGTACTAGATGAAGATTGTAAATACTAGATGATTGATGTTATATGGTTTAATCCATGTTTTCATGTTTTTTATAACTAATCCATCATTCGACATGCTTTTGTTTACATATATGCATCAAAATATATAAAAATATATATTATATAAAACTCACTTCTGATTCGCTCCCAACCCGAGAGCTTTTGAAAATGTCGCTCCCCGCTCCTGCTTCCAACTCCCAAGCAACCTTGCTACAGATAGCTGGGATACAATTTCTAATTCTCTTGGATTCCAGGAGTGGTATCGGAGTAGCCCTTCTAGTTTCCTCCAAATCATACGTGTAGGCCATCTTCAGAGCTTCAATAAGGGCATCTTTGTTTAGAACATGTTTAGAAATGAATTTGTCTAATGTCGAGAGGAACATATTCACTTGATATAAATGGGTGAGCTTGAAAAATTCCTTGTAATTGGAATTCATTTCTTGATCACTCAATTGCACACCATAGCTAAATTTCAGAAATGTTTAAAGGCTCCCTCCCCTTACCTCCCGAATTAGCATTCATTTGCTTTCTTTTTCTTTCATGTCTACTTTTGCAAGCATACTGCTTGAAAAATTTCTTATCTACTCAAAAAAATTAAAATTGTGCACATGAAACAAGAATCCATCTGAACTTAGGAGGGTGGTCTCTCTACCAACAGTTAGTCGAACTTCTGCTATGACATTAAGTGGAACCTTGAGGGCAGTTGAGGAGGTGGGCATGTGGCCTGAAGTTGCAGTGGAAATAATGTGTATAGCTACTATCCAAGACCCATGCGTCAACTCTCAATAACAATCACATGAACATGTTCTAAACACTCTATTCCAATGTTATCAGAACCACACCAGAACTGGTGGAACTAGTCGGTCCGGCCGTTTTTGGCCCAAAACACGTCTGAACTAGGCCACCAAACCAGAATAGGTTATTACAAAACCAGTCGGTTCGGTACCAAATCGGCCTATTCCACCAAACCGACCAATTCAAGACCGGTTTTGTGCAATTTGTACCTTTCCGAGTCAGTGTAAAAAAATTGCCTTTTTTTCTATTTTTTCAATTTTTCATTTGGTTGGCCCACTTCTAATTATCCCCTAGGCCAACCCAATATTCAAGCCTATGGTCCTCAGACTAATATTCAAGCCTATGGTCATATTATTGCTATGCATTTCATGGTAATCTTTATAATTTTAGTAAAAGGATGGAAATGGAAGATTAAGGAGAATGCCACTTTTACTTTAACATAATTTTTTAACATTACCATGAAATGACTCAGAATTTTTGAAAGTGGTACCAACCTCATTGGATTTCACATGGAGAAAGTAGAATTTTAGATTTCACTCAAAATCCAGCAGACATAACAATTTTTCATGATATCAGGATTGCGGGGATTGCAACGTTTCCATTGGATTTTGTCATGTACGAGGGGTAAGGAACTAGCATTTAATAAAGAGCACCAATCCCTCTATGTACTTTGATGTTAGTGGCATTGGTTGTCGAACTCCTCTATCATGACTCTACTAAAAATGTACCCATCACTCAAACAAACTCTTGATTTGACATGCTACACTCTTTCTTTCTTATTTTAAAGCTTAGAGGGTTATATTGATGATGAAGATCCCAATATAGGCAATGATTGCAGACTTGGATGCTACTCATTCTTCAAATGAGGATGAGGAGGATGATCAAGAAGCTGAATTTGATGATGGCATTGACAATTAGCACTTGTACGTTGTATCTATAGTATTGTAGACTATAGTATCATACTATCATGTTATTTTGGACTATAAAGGCCTTTTAGAGCCTACTTCTTTATGTTTTTTGGTTCAATGATGTTGTGCACTAAGTGCTATTTTCGTTATATGCACTGTTACTTGTTATATAAATGAGAACTTTTGCATATATGTTTATAAATGGTTTGGATTCATATCGATGCACATGAATATATATGTTTTTCTTTAAAATATGAATATTTTATGTGTTTGTGGTAAACCGGTTTTTTACCACTTTCGGTCTGGTTCCGACCAGTTCCCGGTCCACAAGGTTTTTCGGTTCGATCACCGGTTCGGTTCTGATAACATTGCTATATTTTTAAAGTATTAGAGAATTATATAGAGCTTGTGTTTCATTGCATTATTTCTTTGTGTGTTGTTCTTAACAAGAAATGGGTATGCTTGTATGTGTGGGTTTGTTTTTCTTTATTGTATTATCCTAAGTTGAAGCATAGATTACTGATTGCTGTTTCCTAGTAACTCAGTCCAAGAGTATTGAACTGTGAGACCTCAACTCAAAGCTCTGTTGAAAATGCATTCCCTCATCTCCATTATCGACATAATGCTAATTGGCAAGGAGAACCAACAAGAATGGTCCATAAAGATCAAGCAGTCACTCATATTTAATGATTTGTGGGATGGCATCTGTGAAAGAGAAGCAATGTCAAACAAAGGAGAGTAAGGAAGTGGACCTAAGTAGCCTACCTCAAATAAGGATCTAGCCATATGGAAAAACAAAGACAATAAAGCTTGTGCTCTGATTTTTGCATCAATAAGTGAAGAGGCGAGCTGTCATATTGTTTCCATTATAGATTCTTATGATGCTTTAAGGAAGCTAGAGGACTTGTATGACTCACATTCAGAACTAGAACTACTACAATTGCTGGTCAAGCTCTCCAACCTAGAGTTGAATGATGATGATCCATGCTGTTAGGTTCTAAGATCAAATCCATCAGAAAACGGAGATGATAGCTCAGAGCTACCTAATATATTTATATAAATTCGTATGCACAACTCCTAAGACTGGAGTGATCACTTTTCAAAGGACAACTCCAGCATTGAAGAAAAAATGATTAACATCATTGTTGGCATGTGCTATAAATAAAATTACATCAACGTTGACTTTTCCAATCAGTGATTAATCCCAGATCCAAGGATGATAGAAAAAAGAGAGTTCTACAGATGAATATGAAATAAGGACTTACAAGTAATAATTAATGGTTATAAATACATATCTCAATTCATTGTTACAAATCTATATATAAAAGAGTTCAACAAAATTCTCAGTTCAACCTGACTAGAAACATTGGGCACCTTATCTTAAACATGGAGAAAAAGTTTTTGACATTCCACCATAAGAAGAAGAAGATAAGATTGCAAGACATTACGACGAAGCCATGCTTAGAAGCACCCACATCAGAAGACTATAAAGGTATCTCAAAAACATCCTTCAAGCTAATCAGAAGTCAGTACCAAAGATATAGAAATTGAAGAGGCTACTGTTGATAAAGATGATGAAATTTCTCCCATTAAGAATCATGGTCAAAGCCTGATTGCACAAGTTAAGATAAAAGGTCACAAAAAGTCGCAACAAGAAATGCTAAAGCAACTTACCAGCACAGAATCAATGACTGATAAAGGAACAATCGTTGACCCCATTGAAATAAAGAAGTCATCAGATAGTACAAATGAGAGAAATTCTAGCTGTACTTGCCAATAGATATTCAATGATCAACAAAGCAGTGAGCAGTGGAGATTAGTTTATCTGAGAAATGCCTATTAATAAGAGAAATCAAACAGGACATAAATAAACAATATCAAGTTCTCTACTTTTATTCTAATCAAATGACCCTAAACAGGGCATGAGTGATGATTCAAAAACTGAAACAAATGAAGGTAATAAAACCCAAAATGCATGGTTTAATTCCTTATTAAATTGTAATGAGTATTTTGAAAAGGTTCAAAAAGACACCAATCAATTTCAAAAGCAGTTCTGCTATAATTTAATCCGATAAATGCCAGTTAGTAAGAGAAATCAAATAGGACGTAAAGAAAAAATATCAAATTTACGTTCTCTACTTTTATTTTAATTGAATGACCCTAAAAAGGGCATGAGTAATGATTAAAAAATTCAACAAATAAAGGTAATAAAACCCAAAATGCATGGTTCTAGGTGAAAAGTAAATAAAAATAAGGTGACTCACTTGCAATATCAAGTTGGTCAAAGGATATCCCAATAGCATTCAGGCTATTCTGGTCGAGATGTCCTGAAACATTAAATCTTCTAAAAATGGAAGACTCATCCATGAGAACATGATTGGTTCCAAAAGCTTCCAAAAGAGACTGAGCATCAGATGTATCCACTTTATTGTGAACGGTGTAATACAGAGGAATACTTTGACCAATGTTTCTATAAAACAAGTCAAGAGCTCTAGGGCCAGACGTCCCAATTGCCAGTTGCATAATGAGGACAGCCAAAGTGACCACCTGAGAGATAAATAAGATCAGATTCCTTCACATTACCAAAACTATATCAGTGGCACTTATGATAAAAATAAATGCTTAGGTCATGACCATGCAATATGCAGATAAAAGAACTCACTATCAAAAGACAATAAAGAATAACAACAATTTAAGAAGGGATAGACAATCACTGTAAGTATAAAACTCTGAAACAATAAGAAAACAAGCTGCAGCATAGCAAATATTGAATCCCTGGCAAACAGAGATAGAGAAAATCAGAAATAACTTACTGCTGGAAGTCCAAGAGTTGTAAGAGTTGAGCCAATATTTCGCCTGCAAAATGCATGATTCAAGGCATATTAAAAAGCAATGTTACATTTATTGTTATCAGCAACTTATCTGTTACGAACAAATTTTGTACACACACAAGTTAAATGCTTCAGAACAATGGAATATGAAGACATCCATATAAAATAGTAAGTAAAGAACTCATATGAGATATTGTGGTTACAAATGAGGGCCCGCTCATATACCTAGGCAGGTGCCCCTTCATGAATGATCATGTCCTTACAGACATGTCTCTTCAACAACAAATTATTATTATGATTATTATTCATTTATATTATTTATATTACTTTTATATCTTTTATTCATAACATTGCCTTCCCCTTTTGAGAAGCTTTATCCTCAAAGACTATTGATGGCAATGCTCCATATCCTTAATGTCTCTTCATGTCTTTGCATCTCTCAATTCTCAAATTGTCATCTTCGATGATACAAAATGATATTAACTTTTGAGTGTGGTAAAATATTGTCTTACAGTGAAATGATCTAACCATCCCAAATTATGTTTTTGTGGAATCTTGCAATTATGGAAACTTGGGATGAATTGTTATCATAAGATTGGATTATGGTGACATCGACGTTCTTGGGAACATAAGTCACTTGTTTCTGGTTTGAGTGATAAGGATATGCAGACTGGTTGAGATCCCTGCTTTTACGATTTGGGTGCTGTTAAGGAGTTCCTGTGATCTGATTTCCCCTTAACTTGTTTGTTGTGATTTCTTAGTTTACTGCAGATATCTGATTTCCTCCAAGTACAGAAGTCATTTGGTTAATTGTTGTGTCTTCATTTGAAATTCCGGTCGTTTGAACTGCAACATCTAAATATGTCTCCACTTCAATTGGATTGGGATCTTCTTGAGTTGTGAAATTCAATGGATCGATGTTCATTCCTTTTTCTTCAACTTGGATTGTTACGTCTGAAGACTTCGATGCTTTTTTCATCATAAGCTCTTCCACTTTTTTTTTCAACGATTTTCTATCATTTTTAAATTGCTTAATTTGAGTGAGCATTTTTTGATTATGATTTTTCAGATGTAAGAGTTCTCATTTTCTAAGTTGACTATATTATGGCATTCAAGCTTCTCATCTTTTAAACACTTGATTTGTTCTAATAAGCTTTGATTAAGGTTCTTTAAGCGTAAATTTTCTCTTCTTGTTTTGATAGTTGCTTCTTGAGTTCTTTCTTTGTGACCTTAGCCTTCTCAACATGTGCGAGTAATTCTCGTTGTGATCTCTGAGGCGCAAAATTTCTTTGTCCTTTTTGTAAATTTTTGTAGATGTTCTATGCTTGAAGCAACTTTACTTTTCTTACAGCAATCACACAAATAGTTAAGTAAAATGCTGATAGAACATATAAGTGGATCTTACAGAAGACAAACCAGAAACAGAAAAATGTGATGGTGCGTTACGGCGGTCAACAGGATGCTTCAACCAGCAAAGTCTCCTTGATCAGCCAACCCAGAATGTGTCACAACAATCCTCCAATCAGCTACCGAGTCAACCCAAGTCAACTCCAGAAAAGTCAACGCTGTCCAGAAAAGTCAACGCAAGGCAGCAAGCTAAAAGTCAACGCAGCAGCAGTTTGGTCAACCCTTTGACCTCGATTTCTGTGCCAAAGTGTACAGTCTCTCAAAATCGAACTCTCCAAGAATTTTCAGCCCTTTCGGACCATGCGTTGACCAAAGTCAACGCTAGTCAAACTTCCAGCAAAACCCTAGCTGCAGAAATTCGTCCTTCAGCTCAGCCGTACAGATTCGTCCTTCTTCTTCTTCACACGTGTGGGCTGAACTTGTCCTCCAAGGAGCTCGTACTAAATCAGATGAGAGAAGAAGATGTGTGTTGAGTTGTGTTGAAATGCTCTCCAACTTTGCATGTATTTATATCCATCATTGGGGTGTGTGACACATCTGTTGGGGGTGTGAAACCTTAAGGCCGACCTGCACATATAATTTATTATAAATAATAAATTCAAAATAAATGTTCTGCTCATCGGATTAAGATATATTTTATATGGATTTTACACCTCTCCGAAAGAGGAATCCAACAAAAATACTAGCCACTTAATCTGAACATCACAACATGGAGTTTGGACCTAGTTGTCCAAATTTAACACTCCCTCTCAACTAGGGAGAACTCCATCCATCAGTGCAATCAAACATCGTGTGTCATCCCGCCGTAACTTGCTTTGCTGGCCTCTTTATTTCAGAACAGAAGTGGGTCAGTCACAAAGACATCATCCCCCGACTAACATAATCAGTCCAGAGGTTCAAAACCTCTATCAGACTCACAAAGAGTCTCCAACCAACCCGAAGTTGGTTCATCTGACCCGAAGTCAGGCAAAGGTCCCAGACCTCACAAAACTTGATCCCAGATCAAGTGGTTGGACCGTGCCATCCTAGATAGAGAGTACGGCAATCTCTGATGCGTCCATCAGTCTTTGCTACTAGTCTCTACCTTTTCCCACCTCATTGGCCAAATGAGAGGTACTTCCCATGAGCCCTGAACTCAATGGATAGGATGCATACGAGGCACAGATAAATGAGAGGCGAACCAGCTCAATAATCACAAGGGTGGGGCAGAAGCATTATGAGTGCTTATAGCTCCGAGAAGCTATCCCCAAAGCCCCCCAGAGCTCCCAGAGCTCATCGTCCAACAGGACCCACATCATAGGGTCGTTCCACGACACCAAGAATCTCACGGAAGGTTAGGAACTTGACCTTCCCCAGGGACTTAGTGAGAATATCCGCGACCTGCTCATCAGTTCCTATATGATCGAGCCTTATGGCGCCTCGCTGTACCATATCCCGGATAAAGTGGTACCTGATATCAATATGCTTGGATCGGTCGTGGAACACAGGATTCTCAGTCATACGAATCCCACTCTGGTTATCACAGAGTATCACAGTGGTATCTAGCACATGTCCAAACGGCTCACTAAAGAGCTTACGCAACCAAACTGCTTCACAACAGGCCATACTTGCAGCAATGTATTCAGCCTCCGCGGTGCCTGTGCAAACACGCTACTGCTCATCCATGGATCGACGAGAACCAAGATTGAGCGGCATCGTGTGCTCTTACGATCCACCCTGCCTTGAGCCCAATCGGCATCGGTATATCCCGGGGTATCACACTCCGGCGATTAATATCTCTGCCCATGGTTAACATCGTGCCCAGGGAAGTATCTCGAAGATTCTGGCACCAGCTTGAGTAGTGATGGACTCAACTGTCTGGCCATTTCAAAGTGTTCACTGCAAAGCATATATCCGGTCGGGTGTTCACTAAGAACATCAAAGCTCCTATGAGTTGACGATACTCGGTAGGATTGGCCAAGATAGGCCCAGCAGCGCTGCCACTCAACTTCTTGAAGTTGAGTTCCATCGGTGTTGACACGGACTTGCAGTCCACCATACCAAATCTCTCTAGAAGTTTCACAATGTATTTTCCTTGAGAAAGGAAAATCTCTCCAAGTCTCTGCCAGACCTCCAGGCCTAGGAAGTAGTGCATCAGTCCTAGGTCCTTCATCTCGAACTCAGCAACGAGCTCCCTCTTACATTGATGAATGAGAGGGTCAGCACCTGTCAGGAAGAGGTCATCCACATATAGCACTAGAATGAGAGGCTTCCCCTGTACAACCTTGAAGTAAAGGTTCGGATCAACATTACTTCGACTGAAGCCCAGCTTCATCAAGTAACTATCCATCCTCTCGTACCAAGCTCTGGGTGCTTGCTTTAACCCATAGAGGGCTTTCTTCAACCTGCAGACATAAGTGTCTCGATCTCGAACTTCAAATCCCAGAGGTTGTTCTACATACACCTCTTCCTTTATTGCACCATGCAGAAAAGCGGTCTTGACATCCATCTGATGAAGACTCCATCCTTGCGTAGCAGCAAGGGCTATGATTGATCGAATGGTGGTATATCGTGCCACGGGTGCAAATATGTCATCATAGTCTATTCCTTCCTTTTGAGAGAAGCCACGGGCAACAAATCTTGCCTTGAACTTTTCAGCACTCCCATCAGATCCATGTTTGATCTTGTAGAGCCATTTCGCGGTGACAATTGATTTGTCCTTCGGTCTCGGGACCACATCCCAGACATCATTCTTCATTATGGACTCATATTCTTCGTGCATAGCATCCTTCCAGACTTGATGCTTTACGGCTTCCTCAAAAGATCCAGGTTCAGATTGTACAATAGTACTCATGGCAGCTAGATACCCTTGGTATCTGCACGGCTTCTTGCTTTCTCGGAATGTCCCCCTTGGGGCAGCATGTCCCTCAGCATCTTCGAGGGTGTCCCTGAGCCATGATGGTCTCTTTCCCAGTGAAGGAGATGGATCAATAGGGTCCATTGGTCCTTCAATATCAGGCATTGTCTCATCCTGCGGTTCTTCTTGATTTCCAGGCCTTTCTTCATGATTTTCTTCGGATCTTGGAAGATCTACTACTTTCTTCAGGGAAGCATCTTCGTCAAAAGTGACATCATGGCTTATCTCTACTTCCCTTTGACCAGGTACATAGACTCTATAGGCCTTAGAAGTCTCACTGTAGCCCACAAACATTCCTTTCTTCCCAGTAGCATCCAACTTACTTCTCTTTTCTTTCGGCACATGAAAATAGACAGGACATCCAAAAATTCTAAAATGTGAGACATCGGGTTTCTTACCAGAGAAAACCTCTTCGGGAGTTTTGGAGTCCAGAGCGGAATGAGGGCATCGGTTTTGAATGTACACAGCAGTATTTGCAGCTTCTCCCCGCAGAAACTTCGGTAGACCCTGGTCACATAGCATGGCACGGGCAACTTCCACAATAGTCCTATTCTTGCGTTCAGCAACACCATTCTGCTTAGGAGTATATGCAGTGGTAGTCTCCCTCTTAATGCCGGCTTCTCTGCAAAAGTCTTTGAACTCATTTGACTCATATTCAATGCCATTGTCGGTCCTCAAAATCTTGATCTTCTTTCCAGTCATATTTTCCACAAAGGCTTTGAAGGTACAGAACCACATGAAAGCCTCATCCTTCTTCTTCAAGAAGTATATCCAGGTTTTGCGAGAGAAGTCATCAGTAAATGTCATGTAGTAAGAACATCCCCCCAGGGATGTCACGGGCAACATACCAGATAGATCAGAATGGACCAGTTGCAATATATCAAATGTCTTTGTGACACTTGAGGGGAAAGGTCCCCTTGTATGTTTTCCTTCAGCACAGCCCTTACATACACCTTCATGATTATTTCCAAAGTCAGGCATCCCTGTCACCACCTTCCTTGCTTCGGGAAGGGCCTTGTAATGAAGGTGTCCAAACCTTCGGTGCCATGGTTCGGTTTGTCGGATAGTATCACATGTCATTGCTCCCAGCGGACTTCCTCCAACCTGGTAGAGTGTGCCAACTCTAAACCCAATCGAGATAGCTTCCTTGAAGCTCTTCTTCCACATGAACACCTTTCCATCAATGAATGTTACATTGAACCCTTTGTCTTCCATGGCTGATATAGACACAAGGTTCTTCTTCAATTTTGGTACATAGAGTACATCTTGTAAATGTAGGACTTGTCCTTGAGACAAGTGGAGGGTCACAGTCCCTGTCCCTTTCACGGGATATGTGGCATTATCTCCAAGGATAATTTCTAGATTAGTATCCCTTTCAACCATGTCAAAGAGTGCTTCCTTGAATCCAGTGATGTGTCTTGAGGCACCACTATCGATTAGCCAGACATCCATAGTGTCGGGCGGAGATGTAGCAGAGAGGGCAGATACAAGAATATACTCATTTCTTTTATCAACAGCATTAGACTCCTCATACCTGGAGTTTCTAGACCTTTTCGAAGGTTGATTGTTTCCACCAGAGGGAGCCTTTCTCTTTCCTTTAGATCTGTCGTTTCTTCGATTCCCATTCCTCCGGTTGTTGTTGTTATCATCACTATCGGGAGAATCCTTGTTGAAGGGACATTCTCTAGCACAGTGACCAGGCCTATGGCAAGTGAAACACTTACCCTTCTTTTCTTGAGTCCTTGTTCTTCCTTTGTCCTTAGGACCACCAGAGTTCTTCTTTCGAGAATGAGCACCATAAGTAGCATTTCTGTCATTATCGAATATCTTCATTCTTGTTTCTTCTTGCATACATCTAAACAGAATCTCGTCAAAGTTAGGAATGGTATTATTATTGAGAATGGTAGTGGTGAATACTTGCCATTCATATGGGAGTCCTCCAAGTGCGGTGAGAACCATCTCACGATCAGCTATTGTCTCCCCAATAGCCAGCAGATTGTTCCTTGTTTCGGTCAATTTCAGAAAGTAAGTTTGACCAGACTCATCCCGGCCCTTCTTCATATTCTTCAATTTATTCTTGAGGAATAGCACTTGGTTCACATTGTTTACTTTGAACATCGGGATCAATTTGTCATACATCTCCTTGGATGTGCCTAGCTCAGATATATAGGCAACCAAACTCTTATGTATGGATTCCCTGATCATCAGCTTTGCTTTGATCTCCCCCTTCTTATACTTGTTTTTAGCAGCAGCGGTGGCATTGGATGGAGGTTCTTGAATCTTACCCAGTACATGATCCAAGAGATCATGGTCTTCCAATTTGAAATCTAATATCATCTTCCAGGCATGGAAGTCATCCCTTCCAGTCAGCTTGTCATTCTCCTTGAATTCAAAACTTGTGGAACCCATATTCTTTGATGGTGATTGCTAGAGATAGGGCTTCCTCAGCTCTGATACCATGTAAATTTTTGTAGATGTTCTATGCTTGAAGCAACTTTACTTTTCTTACAGCAATCACACAAATAGTTAAGTAAAACACTGATAGAACATATAAGTGGATCTTATAGAAGACAAACCAGAAACAGAAAAAATGTGATGGTGCGTTACGGCGGTCAACAGGATGCTTCAACCAGCAAAGTCTCCTTGATCAGCCAACCCAGAATGTGTCACAACAATCCTCCAATCAACTACCGAGTCAACCCAAGTCAACTCCAGAAAAGTCAACGCTGTCCAGAAAAGTCAATCAAGTAAGTAAAGCGTTATTGTGTCAACTACAGCAGCTTGGTCAACCTCTTTGACCTGCCATTTTCTGTGTAACACAATGGCCTCTCAAAAATCGAACTCTCTCCAAGAATTTTTCAAATTGAGGACTGCTTTTTTTCAAAGTGAATCAGTCAATCACTAATAACCAAAGAAACCCTCACGCAGAATTCGCCCTACTTTCAAATTTGATGACTATCCTTCTTCTTCTTCACACGTGTGGGCCGAACTGTCTCCATGAGCCTGGGTAGACAAAATCAGATGAGAGAAGAAGATGTGTGCTGAGTTGTGGTGAAATGCTCTCCAACTTTGCCTGTATTTATATCCATCATTGAGGTGTGTGACACATCTGCTGGGGGTGTAAAACCTTAAGGCCGACCTGCACATATAATTTATTATAAATAATATATTCAAAATAAATGTTCTGCTCATCGGATTAAGATATATTTTATATGGATTTTACACCTCTCCGAAAGAGGAATCCAACAAAAATATTAGCCTCTTAATCTGAGCATCACAACATGGAGTTTGGACCTAGTTGTCCAAATTTAACACTTATCTCAATTCTTGTTTGCTTTGAAGCTTTAAAATTGTCTTCTAAATTTTTATGTGAATTCTCTTGATCTTCCAACTGCACTTCTATACACCTAGATTATATCATTTCCAGAAAGAGGAAAGCTGAGGGTTCAACTTGCAAGTTGGATTCTATTTTCTTCAATCCTCTATTACAATTTGCATTTTGTCGCTCAAGTGTCGCCATTAATTTTTATATCCCTTCACGAAACTTCATATCTCCTTCTAGCAATTGTTTTTGTGTATCACTTTCATATTCAACTAAAATAAAAGTTTTGTGACATTTCTCGCAAATGACATTTTGATTTCTAAACGACTCTTGACAATTAGAATATCCTTTTCAACAAAAAGGACATTTTGAAAAGAATCCACAGTTCCTTGCAGAGTGCATCTTTTTGCTTTTTCTTGCCTCCTTTTTAACTCTTTAATTTCAAAAATTATTCTATACCTTTGTTTTAATTTCCTTTACCTCTCTTTTTTATCATTATAATATTCTTTTAGTATACCTTAACTTTTATCCCTTTTTTTTATAACTCCTTTCCTCCTTTACTTTTATATGACTTCAAATATTATTTTTTTTCTTTATAACTCTTTTTCTCCTTTACTTTATATATATTTGACACCTATGGTACTTTAAATTAGGTATTATACTTTTTTTCCATTACTTATATAGAAAAGATTGTTAACGTTTCTTCTAGTTCGTTTTATGAAATATGATCCACTTTAAAATAAAATAATTTTTTTTAAACTCTCTAAATAAATCAACCTTGCTTTAATTTTCCAATTTAAACCCCTTTTTCAAAAATTTGAAAGTGGAGAATCGTGACAATATAGATGGTCACGTTGTAATGCCAAATCGGCCTAGTACAAATAAACCATTATAATTTCAAATTGACAACGGAAATGAATATCCACGTTTTTTATCAAACAACGGAAATGATACAACGAATATGGCAATTGTATGACAATGTAGGCAGGAACAACAGTCATGTGTGCGGTCGATCGAATGGCAGCGACTGTGAGGGCGACGGCAGTAGTGATTTGCATGCTGTGACGAGATCTACACAACAACGTGCTATGGTGGGCAGTTGTCGAACTACGCTACAGGCACATTGACCTTTCTTTTCTAAATATATATAATTTATATGTTTACTTTTTTTACCCTCTTTTATTTCTTTTATTTTTTCTATATATATATATATATGTTTGATTTGTTTTTTCTAACTCTTTTTTTTATAACTTTTTTTAATACAATTTTTTTTTTTATAATTTTTTTTAATACAAGATATATATATATATATATATATATATAATGGCCAAATGCCCGATGGAAAAATGGAGAACCTCCCAAAACTTGTGTAGCGAAATGCTTGAATCGTGATGGCAACAAAGTTGGCGAAGGGTTGATGGCCAAAGGCCAAATCAAACTAGCTCTGTGCAGTGGTTGAGCGGCCACAGGATGGAACAACTCTGATAGCAAATGTTATGAATAAACTTCGTACACACACGAGTTAAATACTCCATAACACTTGGAATATGAAGACATCCATTGAACAATGAAGATATATATATATATGAGATGTGGTTACAAACGATGGCCTGCTTATATACCTAGGTATGTGCCCCTTCATGAATGGTCATGTACTTAGAGATATGCCTCTTTAACAACTAATTATTATTTAATTAATTAATTATTATTATTATTCTTATTTATGTTACTTTTATATATTTTATTCATAACATTATCGACGGGGGTCAAAAATTTTAATTATCTGCAATATCGGGGAAATTATTGGAAATTATCCAGAAACTTATAAAAATAAAAAAATAATCATTTTTTTAATTTATTTAAGCTTCTAAAACAACACCAACATCAAACAAACACATTGTCACATAAATATGAAGATTTAACTTCTATGTAAAATGTATAAAATGTGAAGTGCTACATCAAACATTGACACTGAAATATGATATCTATCTTGACTCTCCTGAGTCACAAGTCTTAATAAGATAAAAGCAAATCGCATCAAAACAAAAAGGTGTATCTCATGAAACATCTAGATACTACATGCCTAGAAGGCTAATCATAATGCACTAAAATATCAAGTTTCAACGATTTCCTCTACCCATTTTATGGGCAAAGATCATCGGTGTCATTATTCCTCTAGAAGTAGTAGGAGGAAGCTCTGAACCTGAGCCTAAAGTGCAAGGTGAAACTCTTGGGGAAAATGTAGAAGATTAAGTGGGATGTCTTCCGCCTCTTCCCCTAGTTGACAGTTTATGTGGAGGTGGTCATGGTAGCATTGGTTGTGGTACACTCTCAGTATCCTCCCCCTACTCCAAATCTATCTCTCCTACAGCTTGAGCATCCTTCTCGTCCTCCTCCTCATGCTCTTGCTCCAACCACTTAGGTACCTCCTCCATGATAGGCTTCTCGGTCTCACCCCTCCATGGATTCGTCGTGTCAAGTGCCTCCTATGAAAAGGCATTTGTATTAGGTACTTTGTTTATCTACCTGACCCATAATTTGAGATTGTAGTAGACATATACCATGTCATTGAAGTGGTGGACATCTAACTTACATGAGGAGCATTTTGTGATTAATCATTAGAGCAATCAAGATGATGTCCCATGGGCATATGCCATAAATTAAATTAAAGAACTTAAAAAAAAAAAAAAATTGAAAATTGAAAATTTATAACCTGTTGCACTTCTTGGAGTGTATATTTTCAATGACACTCCAATTATGCTCACATGCTAAAGAGCTGCAATTTTGACTTAGCCCTTGAATGGCAAGTTTTTGCATCTGTGAGACTCTTCTACATAGTTTGCCCATTGTTGCCACCTAAATCCACACCTAAGGTTAGCGTGGAGAAAATACCTAACTCCACTTGGTGTGGCTTGGGGGCAAGCTGTGAGTTGGGGTAGTCACCCAATTCCCAACTCCTCTATCTAGGCTCTCTCCTAGTCGAAGCCAAGGGGGGTCGACCATAAGGAAAATCTAAGGCTTGGTTAGTGTTACATTAAACAAGTTCTAGGAGATAAATGATAAGTTAGCCAAGAGATCATCAACCATAAAATTACAAATTTATAATAAACCAATTGAAACAAGTAAATAAGATCACTCTGAGCATATAGAGATAACCATTCATGAATAAATATATAAAGCAATGATACCAATATGAAGGATACTTTGCAAGAAATAAAATGATGAGACCAGTGCCAAATAAGTAAATTCGCAAATTAAATACTTAAGCAAAGAAATGTAAAGTAAGAACAGGCAAGAGATAGCAAGAAAAACGCTTGACACACAATTGTACTTGAAAATACGTTTTGCTCATGTGAAATACACTTGAAGGTAAAATTGCATGAATGAAACGTGAGATACTTCAAGATAAGAAAATAAGCTTCAATAGAAAATAATTCAAGTACAAGAATGTAAATGCTTGAAAGTAAAACTTGCAAGTGTGAAATGCTACTTGAAGATAAATGATGCCTAAAAATAAAACTTGATCAACTATGGCAAGATAACTTCAAGATGGCATAAACATAAGAGATATTGAATTGGTGTAATGTGCGATGTAAAGTGCTCTTGGTTTATTTTATTAGACCTATTCTAAGGTGAAACTTCTTCTCTAGACCTTCACACTTGTAAGGATAGGGATGGTTGCAAGGAGCCTCAAGTGGAGAAGCTTAGCTTCATTAATGAGTATCCACCTAGTCTACCAAGTCAACTCACGTGCAAGCGCTCCAACATTGGACAAGCTGAGCCTGAACTGCCAAGTCACGTGTTTACCTTTCTCCAACTTGGGTAAATGAAAATTAAGGAAGGTGTCCTATTCTCTATACAACGCAGTGTTGATAACATCAACGATATTTCACGAAATATCGCAATATTCGTGATTTTTAGAGGGAAATGATATATCACCAAGTAAATATAGTGATAGCTTCAACTTTGAAAATATCGCAATAATTACAAAATATCAACTAAATATCGTGCAACGATAGAAAATATCATCGGGCACGTGGGGCCACAACTACCAAAAAAAAAAAAAATGGGTTTTAACTGGTCATTCTGCTTTGTTGGTCTTGGAGAAGGAAGGGGAAGACCTTTGTGGTGGCTTTCAAGGAGAGATTAACGATCAAACTGTTGAGGACCTAGGTTAGGGTTTTAGAATCACTAACACTACCAATCCAAATACCAAAACAAACTACTTTGCACAACGGAACAAAATACAGCAGTAAATCTACTAGTGCACAAAATATAGAAAACATTTTACGATTTTCACTAACCCAACTTTGTTATATTAACAAATTGTACTACAACTATCTAGGGCTATCGTACCACGGATAATGGCCCTCACACATCCACTAATACAAGGAAATACAAGAACAAGTTACATTGATTGTCTAGCTGATGTAGAGCTCCTCATAGTTGCCTTGATTGTAGCCTAAACACAACCGTTGGTCTTGTTACCCTTCAAACTAGTAAGGGACCTTAAAGGGTTCCTTATAGGACAATTATTAGGCTAAGGACAATGGTGGAGGCTTAAAACACTATCACCACGGCTACGACTCCCTTCTCTTTACAGACTTTCACCGATGGGAGGAGTCGCGATGTTTTGGGAAGCCACTTATAAAGGATATATCAATGAATAGGTATGAAGTGATCCCAGAAGCCCTTTCCCAAGGAAGATGTGAAGAGTGGAGCTTGCTTGCTTTTTAAGCAAGGGGCTTGATCTTCAAGGGAAATGGGGTGAGCATAGGAGGGTAAGGATGAAGGGTACAGCTTGTAGAGATACTTCTTGATCCCTAAGATCCTATAAGGACTTGGTTTCTCAATAGTTAGCTAGAATCGTGTCCCAAGTATCCTAGGGCTATTACAAGCTTTATTCATCATGGTAGCGACATTTTTACAATTCCCTGCAGGGTTGCAAAATTAGAAAGTATACTGTAGGCAGAGCAGAGACAAAGGGGCTAGAATGCCCTGCTGACTTCTGGATTCTGAAAAAAATTTATGTATACTTTGTTTCGGGCCATGGAGTCTTTATAATATCTACCAAGTGCAACTCAGCAGTCAACACCCACCAAACATCTACAATAGATAAATGGAAAGGATTCAAATTTTCAAGGAACGACAATCAGTTATATTTCAATTTTCCATTAAGTAAAAATTGTCAAAATTTCAAATACAATCATAGATATTCATAGAAAGGAAACATATTGAAAGTTTGAAAATTGAAATAAATTTTACTTGTAACTTCCCTGCCATCCTAGCAGCCCTTTCCTAGATAGCCATATCATACCCAAATGTCCCAGAACTCAACTTATATACCTCATGTTTTTTGGAAATCTCATTGTGTTTAGCGGAAATCAACACCATCCTATGAATACAATGGTAAAATCCATTCATAACCTCTGCATCAAACCTAAATCCACATGCATAAGATAATGCAAGGTCGGGGTAGGACCCTGTTACATGAATCAGATGATGGAGAGTCTTGTTCCGTCGCTCATCAATCACACCCAATATCTCATCTCTTCTAGTGAATCCCTCTTCCCCTTTATCCTCATAGTATCAATGGATTGCTTCCTTTGCCCTATGCATGGCCTCATACAAGTAACCCAATATTCTCAACATCAACCCAGCAAAGAACTCTAGTTATGTTCACTGATAACACACAACTCCTCCGCTCCCATCCAAAAACTCTAGTTATGTCTCACAAGTTGGGCTACGGCTTGTCCATCCACTTTAGTGCTATAGACACAAGTGTTCCATTGATTTAAGACAAGGATCCTATGCAACTCCAACATCAAAATGTGAAGAAATTGAAGCGAAATGAAGCTAGTTGCAAAACGTGTGATAGTAGGTCAAACCAACTCCTTGCCCCCCTATGAATTATCTCATGATTGTTAGAACAAATGTATGATTGTAAATATATTTCGTAACACTCCTAGCAGACTCAACAATTTCCATGATCCAGGGAATTATTCCCATGTCCTCTAGCACCAAATCAATGCAATGGGTGGCACAAGGAGCCCAATATAAGCTTCAATACCTCTCCATGAGCAACTTGCCAACTACAATATAGTTAGAGCATTGTCCATAATAACTTGGAAAACATACTATGGAACTATCTCCTAGATGAAGCTATCCAATACTGTGGACCTATCTCATGTATAAATGTATCCAATAACTCACATAATAATTGTGCATATTTAACATATGCAGATGCATCAATAGATTTGATAAAAATTGTCCCCTTGGTAAAATTAATCACGAAATTCAGAATGGACTTGGCCTTCCCATCCCCCACTCCTGAGAAGCTTGTGGACCTATTTGCAAGATCAAGCCTTGCTTCTTGCTTTTGATCTCTCTTCTTATGCATTTGAAAAATGGATTGGTTTGCAATATGGATAATTTTAAGGTGGATGTTGGGCAATGAACCACTTCATTCCCTGGTATTTTGGCAAGGTGGTATTTCAAATAGCTAATTCCACCAAATATTTCCATACCACAACTTGCAATTTGTAAAAATGCGACAAAAAATGTAGGGGAAAGTAGAAATTCTAAAATGGAATACAAATCCACAAAATTGAAAAAACATGAAAAATGCTCCAATTAAAATACCCTAGCTACATAAGTATTAAATCCTCCATTCAAAGAGAGAGAAAAAAGGTATATCTCATGAAAATTGCATACCCTATACTAGATCTTGAAAAACAAAAGAAAGGAATTTTTTTTTACATACCTGGAAATATGGAAATGTATATTGGAGTAGGTATCCACTCCATAAATGCTCAGCTAATGGCAAATAAAACTATGGAATTCAAGTTCTTTGTTGGTTCAAAAATGATCACAAGGTGGCTTTTCCTCTAATAGCTCGATCTCAGCAACATACAAACCCAAAATGACCAAAAAAAACCCGACCTGGATGCTTTAAATCACAAAAACGAGCAGCAAGGCGATAATTTCAGTAATTATTACGTTAATCCAAAACATGCAAAATATTGCAATAAATTCCAGCGATAATATCAGTGAGGGGCAATTTGGCGATAATATCGCGATAATTATGATATGATCGCAATATGTGCAACACTAAAGAAGCAAGAAAACGAGATGAGGTGAAAGAGAAACAAAAGATATATTCACATATCACTAATTATCTCTTGTTTCATAGGACGCAATACATGGCACTGCATATTCTAGTCTCAGCTCAGATTTCAAAGAAAAATAATAGTACATGCAGTAATAAATAAATGAATAGCAGCTTTATTCCCTTTCCTGCACACACGCAATTAATATGGGTTACTTAACACTCACACCCTGTAAAGAGTGAAGAATTCCTAACTTCAATATAAAGGTTCTCGTAGCTATATTATTATTATCACGTTAACTAGCCAATGCGCATATCAAATACTTGGAGAGTGACAAAAGAGACATTTTTAGTACCAGATACTTCTTATGAAAGAATAGCAGGCACTTAATAAACAAAAATTGCTAATGCCCACTTAAGTGCATTGTTAATGTATGTCAAGACAAGAATGATGACGCCCATGTTGAGCAAGAAAGAAAACTATGAAAGTGAAAGTTGGAAAGCATAGATATTGGCAAAGACTGAAACATAATGACTAAGCATCCACATAGGCTCAACTCTAGATCTATCATGCACTGAAAACAATCAAATTCCTTGAAGTGTGTTAACCCTAGCTGCACTTATTGCAATTGAAAGATTAAGATCAAATGAGACGCAATCACACTGGTCTCTTTCCAAACGCTTCTTGGCATAACCGCTCATTAGAGGACCTTACATATTCAGTTTCATTCGTTTAACTTTCCAAGAAACCGATATTTTGATCAGTTATACTTTTTCTAATATTCAAACATTAGGGTCCCTCACATTATACTTGACAATAACTTCATGACCATGGTAGAAAATTAATTCCAATGGGACCATTTTCACTCAGATCCAAAATGGCACATTTTCCTCTGTTTTTTCACTATTTGTTTTTTGTAACTATCGTC
The DNA here is from genome assembly GCA_034641835.2 of Pinus albicaulis. Lineage (NCBI taxonomy): Eukaryota > Viridiplantae > Streptophyta > Pinopsida > Pinales > Pinaceae > Pinus > Pinus albicaulis. Next base: position 1,135,255,190 of record CM076581.1, read on the forward strand.
CTGTTATCCACTAAAGTGGGTGACCCCTAGGAGAGATCGTTTCTCCCATTATGTTCAACTTACCAACAAGAAGCCCCATATGATCTACAAATAGATAGCCTCAAAGGATCTCCCTCTATGCTCCAGCCCAGGGTTGCGAGGGAGCGAGTATATCTAACCAGCATCACATTTGCAAAAAATGAAGCTCCAAGATAAAAATGGCCCAAATCCATACATAAAAATCCATCCATTATCCAAAATAATCCACCAAGAAGAAATGTGAAGTTCTCTAAAGATAGAGAGATCCCAAGTGAAGTGATGATACAAATGAATGTACGTAACATCAATTTATACCCCTTTTACGAGTTCGAAGTAGCCTATGAGCCTACATTAGCCCCTACTAATAAAATAATGTGAAAATAAAACCCCTCTTGGTGACAAGCCCACCAAACTAGCTCATAAATGGAAAAATAAGCCTCTCAAGAGGTCAAATAATAACATGTACATGTCATGGGGCCCTCTAAAGGCCTAATAATATCCAAAAGTGCCATAATGATGAATAAACTCCTCATAGTAAGGGGGTGGCCCCTTGTTCTCCAAGTAGTAGACCTGTGGTGCTCCCACTAGCTGTGGGGGCACATAAATGACCCCATGGGTCTCCATATGAGTCGAAGATGCCTGTAGATCCTCTGCAAGGGCTTGAGTGATGGAATGAACCCTTCCATGACATCGAATAAATCTTGGTACACCTGCCAAGAGTGTGGAGCTCCTGTGGAGCCTGCTGGGCATAGTGTACCAAGCACATCATCATCAATCCAAAAGTGGATTGCTAGTAGTCTTTGAACATTGATGGAAATCCATGGAGTGTTGTCTGCTGCTGTGGAGGCCAATGGCTCTCTACGCACACCCTATATGTGCCAATGTATCCCTATGGGGCTTAGGACCTCACATAGGGAGACCAAACCCAAATGGAAACCACCTACAATCATGTATAAGATCCAATGTGTCCCCTAGGCTTCCAGTACAACCAGTCATTAGAGTAATCATGTAAAAGAGCTTACAAATCATGGATATCAAAGTGGGAACTTCATAATGGCATGCCCTTCTCTATAGAGTTTTGGCAGGTGCCAGTGTCTCCATGCTCCAAAGGGGGTTAGCCAAGTACCTTATCAAGTGGTTTCAGCCCTTAAAGGGGATAGTATGTCCAAGGTACATTCCTCCAATGGGGGTGGCAAGTGATAAATAAGTGAAAAAGGAGAAGGGAATGAGAGGGGCAATCATGGGCCACATATTGGGGCATAGGGGTAGTCAGATAAGGGGAAGCCCACACCAGCATATATAATATGTAGGAGGGAGAAATTGTTGTACATGAGGTGTCTCGGCCTTGATTTTTCCACCCTTCTTCATATGCCTTTTTCCTTTTATGAATTTTCTTTAATTAACTGCTTAGGGCTCAAGGATAAGAGCATAATGTGTCAAATGTAGCAGTGATTACCCCTTTAAGGTAGGGCGGTTTATTTCCCTCCAGGGGTTGGGACAATCATGGGTTACTGAATGACAAAGGAGGCTCATCTAGGACCTATGGAACCAAGGTGATGGCCATGGGTATGGGGCAGAGCTCATGTGTTGCCTTTTTCCCATGTGCTAATTATTTTTGTCGCGGCCATCTTTTGCATTTTGTCGTATAATTTCCTGTTACATGTGGCCAATTATGCTTTTTCTTTTTCTTTTAGCTGCTTCAACCTCTGGGGCATCATTCCAAGCCTGGCCCAAGGTGGGGGCAAGGGGATAGGGAGGTTGATCCTATGTGGACCGATGGAGGCTATGTTGACCCATGTGGGAGAAATGATGAATGGGGGTATAATGAGTGGAAGGGGAGTAATATATGCAAATAAAGGAGCCCGACCACGCACCCAAAGTTGGGGTTTCCCAAGTAGTACCACCCTGAAACCAAATGGTCAATAAAGGAGATCCCACAGGACTAAGATGCAAGGGTAACACCCAAAAGAGATCAAGGGGACGGGAGCACAAACTAAGCCCACTCTTTCCACCAAATCCCCCCATCAATCCATGCCCAGAAGTATCCATGATAAGTAAACCCAATACTCAATTATCAAACGAAAAGACATAGCTTTAGATTCAGGTTACCCACCTTCAAACATACGATCAATACAGATGGGTGAGGGACCACATGACTGCCTCAAGTGGCGAGAAATGGCATAACAAGCTAGAAGAAGGCTGCAAGGGGCTATTGGTTGTCGGCTGAGGTCCATCATGGAAAAAAATTTCTCTTAGGGATATCACCTACGAAGTGGTGGGAAACAAGTCCTTCTCCCAATCTGTAGCTCCTGCCTCTACCAATGGTCCTGTTCCTTTAGGTCACTGAACTTGGGTTATTAATCTGTCCTCTAGCTGATCATTCGTCCATCAATGCATCAACAGGTAGGGTCTTTTGTTGAGTTGTTCACAACTTCATTTGTGAACTCTAAACTGCCCACTGCTACTCCTCAGCTCCTTTCGGCCTTCTTCCCTATAATGCCTTCCTGCAATTCTCTAACAACGACAAACTTTGGGCTGAAGGGTTGCCACCTATAACTACAAGATGTCCTTCTGCAACAACAAATTTGGGTTGATCCAACTACTCACTTTGACCTCATTCTTTCGTCATTCAAAGATCAGCCACTAGAGCCTCCAACAATATGCCTCTCCTAGCGATCCAAGTGTCCTTCCCTGTGCTGCACTTAGGGCTCCTTCGAGCACCTACTTGTTGCCCTCCAACAACCTTAAGATGCCCAACCACAAACCATCCAAATTGATCAAAACTTGGACCCAACACCTAGCAACAATAGAAGAATAACATACCTTGCAACCTCTTGTGCATACCTCTGAAGTTTTGCTGACTAATTAGGGCACACCTGTAGAATACGTTAGCCCTCTAATTGTGGTCTAATCACCTTCAACTAAACAAGTCCCCTTCCCTTTACGAGCCTCTGCAATTTGCTTCCTTAAAAGACTGCTACATCAACATATTTAGGCTTTTATGGCCCTCCCAAATAGCACTACAGGGGCTCAACCCTCTCTCCTCAGGTCACTGTGCTTCTTGGCTTGTACAAAAATAAAAATCCTCCACAAAAGATGCACAGAAATACTTCTCCCGTAACTCATCTTGATCTGCGTCCTACTCGGCTTAAACAGTCATGAAAGATGAGCCCAAAACAGATCTATCTCTCCTCTTCGCTAAGCTCCTAAGTTTTGCGGCCAAGATAGATGTATTCCTCGTATCTAAGTTTCTCTTGTGTTGCACTTGGATGTGTCTTAAGCATCAACGACTTACTTTACTTATATGCTTCTCTATGGGCTTGAATGATCTGTCATGAGGGCTACTTCTAACCTAGTCGACCTGTCTTTTCTTGTTCAAGGCCAAATTTCATAAAAATAAATTATTATCTCATAAACTACATGGCATCTCTTGGTGCTTCAAGTGGCCCCTTACTCCTCTAAGGGTGCCCTAAATTCTCCAAGTGCCAAGTGTCTAAATCTCCTAGTGGTTCCACACCCTTAGAGGAGATTTACAGAACTCAGCCAGACCTAGGCCTAGAAAACCCAGATCTGCCCCTGAAAGACACTGCGTCAGCCTCTGAAGGCCTCCAAATGCTCAGCGCTGTCACTGGAAGGGACTGCGTTACCCCAGCTCGAGTGACGCAGTCACTACGCTACCCCTAAGGGTCTCTGCGTAACCCCTGAAGGGTTCACAAATGTTGTCCTTCTTTGTTCTTTATTTAATATGATCATTGTAATCTCTTTGCCCTCTTGTTGTTGATATGTCCGATTGCTCAAATCTAGCTGTACACTGCTTCTTTATTCTTCTTCTTGGAAATCTCTTCTTCTTTCTTCTTTATTCTTTCTTCATAGTCTCTTCTTCAGCATTGTCATTATTCTTGATACGCAGCCTCTGGGTGTCTTTCACGATCTCTTCGCTGTCTCTTGTGTATTCTAGACCACAGGATCAAATCATCCCCTTGGTCTAAATTCCCCTCTCTGCCACTGAAACACTTGAGAATTCTTAGCAACCCCGCCCTAGAATCGTAGCTTAACTTCAGTGCTCTGCCTCTATGTATCTTACAAATGACCCCAAGCCTTTCCTTTATACTTTTCTCGTTGACAAATCAACGGCGAAGATTAAATCTTTAATCATGGCTAAGATTAAAAGAAAGCTTGATTCGTGTGACTTAAGACAATTTTATCACATGTTTAATTAAATTCACTTTAATTATTTTATTTTCGTAAGTTTTAACTTAGGAAATATATTAAAATAATTAATTAATTTAATATCTCCTAATCTAGATGAAATTTCCCAAATTCATTTCTGGGTCTTGTAGATCAGGTGAACTCTAGTCCTTCCTCAAAATTTGGGACCTAGAGCACAACTGATGCTACCCCAAATACCCAAAATCTCAATACTCCCTCTTAGCATCAAGGGTGTGCTCTAGCAATGCATCACACTTATGCATTACAAGATTTTGGGCACTGGTTCTGTGCTGCTGAAGCTTGGCCTCCTGCCACTCAACTCTGCACTGCTACTGCCATTAATCTTCTTGCCTTATGACCTCTGCCAACCTTACTTGCAACCACTATCTTTACTTGACTCCCTCTCAATATGTTACATCACAATGCTGCTTATAACTCTTCTCCCTTCGCCTCATCTATTTTATCTTTCAACTTTAGTTATTTGAGAGTAACTCTGTTGAATCTCTTGCCCGATCTTTAATGGACAAAGTGATTTGAACATCATATATTGAAGCTCTGAAGCTCTGATTATGTGCGGCATCTAAAGTGATGCACGGCTATAGCTGCTAAGTAACCGGACTCCTGCACTGCGGGAGTCATCGAGGCTCCTGTATATCATCTATCATGCTACTCTGCATTACGTTGTCCCTACGAAGCTCTACCGTATTTGACACGACTCACCATGCTACGTAAACGACGTCTTGCCTTCTTATTCTTGAAGATCACATCGACCTGTTGCCTCTTTGCTTCTATCTTTATTCTTGCTATTCTCTACGCTGCTCCTCCCAGCCTCCAGATGTGCCTCTGCTTATGCCTCATCTGTGATCTATGCACCCACTACTCCACTTGTCCCGCTAGTGTCTTAAGGCTATCGTAGCTTGCTTGTGGTCCAAGAGATGAGCTGCTCAAGGATCTCGCCTTACTTCCATGTAGCTCCTCTACATGTCCATGTCACCCCACCTCTGTGGTTCATGAGCACTCCATGGCTACATCATCTCTAGGACCCATCATCTTACACCATTTACTTTGGAAGAAGATGCTTCCTTATCCTTCTTCTTTTCTAGACAATGGGCGGCAAAATGTCCCATTTCACCACCTTTGTAAGCACTTGATCTTAGAAAGATCCTTCTTCTTCTTCGACTGCTTCTTTGATGCCAAGGCTGCATCTTCCTCCTCTTCCTTCTTACCCTTGCTCAACGTAGGGCTGTGCTGCTTCTTGGTGTACCTTCGTAGTTCTTCTTGCCGCAGGATCAACCACAAGCTGTCCCAATCTGGGAGGTCCGCTCTCCCCAAGATACTTTGGACAAAAGTTTCCCACTCATCCATGACGACATTGAGCGCAAACCTGACTATCACTGCATCATCTATGGTTGCATCCGTTGCAGTCAGCTAATCCCTGATTGACTGCAATCTGAAGAGGAAATGCTCGATGTCTTCTCCCTTGGTCATCATGAATGACCTCATTTGGGCCTCCAACGACATCTTTCTTTGGACTGATTTTCCCTCATATAGGGAAGTCAAGGCCTTCCACATCTCATTAGTTGTCCTCTTCTCAGTTATGTGTGGCACAATATGATCCTTGATACTAACCATTATCGATCGCTTGGCATGCCACTTCCCTATGTAGTGAAGATACATCTATCGGCGTGGCAGGGAGATGCACTCTGCCTGAATATCTTGGAACCATATGCCTCAAGGACAATTAGGATCTTAGTTCTTATGCAGAAATTATTTCTGTTAATCCGGTTAAGCTTCTCCTACTTATACAAGTTATCAACTGAATAAATTCAAGTTAACATCAAAGAAAAACACATAACAGATCTCTACCAATTCAGATCTAGAATAAGCACATGCACACATAGACAAAGTGACACAGTTATTTCTAGACAAACTGTCCTCGGAAAAACCCAATGTGGGAAAATCGGTCTCTAGCTGCTCGAGGGCTCTATTATTAAGAATATTTTTGAAGACACAAACGGGTTCAGTCTGGGAAAACCCTCTGAGATAAAACTCTGGAATCTACGACATTTGCATTGATCTCCAGCAAACAATCTTGGCGATCCACAGCCAGCAATTGGATTTACAAAACTCGACGGATAGGCCTAGAAACCCCCGAGATCTGCACACGAAAAGACAACATGTCGACCTCACGAAGGTCTCAAATGCTTAGCATTGTCAGCTAGGAAGGAGGCTTGTGTTACCCCAGAGACTAGGTGACGTAGTCACTATGCGCCTAAGGGTCTCTACGTAACCCACGAAAGGGTTTCCTAAAAATTACTTGTCCTCATTCTTCTTTATTGTTGTCGATCTGGCTCCTCTGCGCTGTCTTTCTTGATCTCTTCTCTGCTTCTTGTGTATTCTAGACCCCGGGATCAGATCATCCCCTTGGTCTAAATTCCCCTCTCTGCAACTGAAACACTTGAGAATTCTTAGCAACCCTGCCCTAGAATCTTAGCTTAGCTTCAGTGCTCTGCCTCTATGTGTCTTACAAATGACCCCAAGCATTTCCTTTATACTTTTCTCGTTGACAAATCAACGGCCAAGATTAAATATTTAATCAATGGCTAAGATTAAAAGAAAGCTTGATCCGTGTGACTTAAGACAATTTCATCACATGTTTAATTAAATTCACTTTAATTATTTTATTTCCTAAGTTTTAACTTAGGAAATACATTAAAATAATTAATTAATTTAATATCTCCTAAACCAGATGAAATTTCCCAAATCCATTTCTGGGTCTTGTAGATCAGGTGAACTCAAGTCCTTCCTCAAAATTTGAGGCCTAGAGCACAACTGATGCTACCCCAAAGACACAAAATCTCAACACCAAATTTCCAGGAATCGCCTCAAAACAACGGAACTGCGGATCTGATTTTCGGATACGCGGTTCCATCAGAGGATCGCCCAAGGATCGGTACGGGACGTGATTCTGACCTTGGATCCTTGGGGGGGGAGGGGGAAGGATCTTGCCACACTGAGCTAGAGCCTCGAACAAATCCTGTGAACCTGTCATGTGCTTCGACAAACCACTGTACATGTACCATGCAGCCTTGTCAATGGTACCCTGAGAGAAATGAGAGATCGAAGCAAATTCCTCACTCTCCAATCTCCTAGAGATGTCATCAATCTCGGTAGAAATGGTGACACCTGCAACATGCTTCCCATTCTTCTTTTCATCATTTCCCTACATCTTCCTCAGACATTTTGTCGAAAAACGACAAAACTCATCATAGTTGACACACTTGATCTTACTCGTGTCCTTTTTCTTGCTCTTCATTCATGCTACAAGAGCCACATCGTCGTTAGAAGCCTTCTTGTTTGGATGAAGATCCTTGTCTCGCAATTCTTCATGAATTAAGTCATCCAATAACCTGTTCTAGTCTAGCATCTTGTCCTTGTTGAGATTTTGTGTATTTGGGGTAGCATTAGTTGCGCTCTAGCTCCCAAATTTTGTGGAGGGACTAGAGTACACTTGATCTACAAGATCCAGAAATTGATTTGGGAAATTTCATCTGGTTTAGGAGATATTAAATTAATTAATTATTTTAATGTATTTCCTAAGTTAAAACTTAGGGAACTTAAATAATTAAAGTGAATTTAATTAAACATGTGATGAAATTGTCTTAAGCCACACAGATCAAGCTTTTCTTTAATCTTAGCCATTGATTCAAGATCTGATCATGGTCGTTGATTTATCAACGAGAAAAGTATAAAGGAAAGGATTGGGGTCATTTGTAAAAACACACAAAGGCAGAGCACTGAAGCTAAGCTGAGATTCTAGGGCAAGGTTTGCTAAGAATACTCAGAAGTGTTTCAGCTACAGAGAGGGGAATTTAGGCCAAGGGGATGATCTGATCCTGGGGTCTAGAATACACAAGAGGCAGAGATCAGGTCAAGGACAGCGCAGAAGAAGAGAACAGCAGCAGTAAGGACAGTGCAGTCCTTCCAAGGACCACGTGATTTTCAACAGGAAACCCTCTAGGGTTACACAAAGACCCTTCAGAGGCAGCATAGTGACTGCGTCACCGGTCTGGGGTAGCGCAGTCTCTTCCGGAGCAGCACTAAGGGTTTGAGGGGCTTCAGAGGCTGACGCAGAAGCTTTCAGGGGCGGCGCTGGGGTTTCTACGCCCTAATCTTGGCTGAGTTCTATAAATCCCATTTGAGGGTGTGGATTAGTCATTATTTTGGCCCTAGATCAGCCAGTGAGTTGTAGATCTAGTATATTCTCTATCGGGTTATCTAGATCTAGAACCCAGATTTGTGTATTCAGAAATATTCTTAATAATAAAACCCTCCAACAGCGAGAGACCAGTTTTCCAGCGTTGGGTTTTTCTGGGGACTATTTGTCCAGAAATAACTGTCACTTTGTCAATGTGTGCATGAGCTTGTTCTATATCTAGATTGGTAGAGATCTGTTATGTGTTTTGCTTCGATTTTAACTTGAATTTATTCCATTAATAACTTGTCTAAGTAGGAGGAGCATAACCAGATTAACAGTAATAATTTCTACACAAAGTGTAAGATTCAGAAATTTCTACATGGTATCAGAGCAATTGCAGATCTAGGAGGGTCACCAGCAGAAGAGTTTGAAGGTTCTAGCTGTTAAAAGCAGCTGGAAAAGCAGCAGAAATGTAGATCTAAAGGGACAGCGCAGTTTCCAGAGGCAGATTCACGCAGAGGGAAGGGTGACGTTGTCTAACGTTGTGCCCTAGCAAGCCCACGCAATTACTGCGCAGAGGAAGCTCAGGAACAACGCTGGATTGGTCTGAAGCCAGCCAGAGTGACTCAGATCTGAATTTGTCAAATCTAGAAAAGACTACAGAAAAGCTGCAGAAAGTCAGAAGAGCTAGTGGGGTTAAAATTCTGAAGTTTTCAGATTTTTTAGCCTTAGCACAAGTGACAAAGAGTGGGAGGAGATCAACTTCTCAGAGAGTTTCTTGCCAAAGGAAGCTTGCAGTTTGATCAGAGGATCAAAGAAGACGTTGAATCATAGTTGATTTGGTAGATTTCCAAGGAGGGAAATCAGCTGTCAGAGGGAGCAGAAGGTGCCTGTTTCACCAAAGGCCTTAGATCCATTTCTCTAGCAAAGAGAAAAAGAAGTTCCAACACATTCTGAGAAGATGGCTCCTCATGGACTGCGTGATCAGGATAGGTTGGATGGCCTCTCGAACTTTTCAGTTTGGAAGGCAAGGATCCTGATTGTCCTTGACGCATATAATCTTAGAGACCACGCAGAATAGACCCTGGCCACACCGACAGATGTGAATCTCCTTCGGAAGAATAAGGAAGCTACTAGGCATGCTAAGTGGTTGATTATGGATGGTATCAAGGACCATATTGTACCACACATAGCTGAGAAGAAGATAGCTAACAAGATGTGGAAGGCTTTGACTACCCTGTATGAGGGAAAATCAATCCAAAAAAAATGTTGTTGGAGACTCGGATGAGGTCATTCATGATGACCAAGGGAGAATACATGGAACATTTTCTCTTCAGATTGCAGTCAATCTGGGATTAGTTGACTGCAACTGGTGCAACGGTGGATGATGTTGTGATAGTCAGGACTGCCCTCAATGCAGTCACGAATGAGTGGGAAACCTTTGTCCAAAGTATCTTGGGCAGAGCGGACCTCCCAGATTGGGACAGCTTGTGGTCAATTATGCGTCAAGAAGAAATTCGCAGATTCACCAAGAGGCAGCACAGCCCAGGATTGAGCAAAGTGAAGAAGGAAGATGAGGAAGATGAAACCTTGGCATCAAAGAAGCATCCGAAGAAGAAGAAGGATCTTTCAAAGATCAAGTGCTTCCTGTGTGGTGAAATGGGACATTTTTCCAACCATTGTCCGGAGAAGAAAAGGGACAAGGAAGCATCTTCTTCCAAAGCAGTTGTGGCAGATGATGGGTTAGGAGATGATGCAGCCATGAGTGCTCATGAACCACGGAGGTGGGGTGACATGGACATGTAGAGAAACTACATGAGAGAAACAAGGGATCCTTGAGCAGCTCATCTCTTGGAGAACATGCGAGTTATGGCAACCTTAAGACAATAGCGGGACAAGTGGAGTAGTGGGTACATAGATCACAGATGAAGCAGGCAAAGGTAGATTTGAAGACTGGAAGGAGCAGCGCAGAGCAAAGAAACAGCGTAGAAGCAGTAGCAACGCAAAGCAAAGCTTCTTACGCAGTGCAGAGCTGCAGCAGCACAGAAGGCTTCAGAGGGACAGCGCAGTGTAGCAGCAGCGTGATAGATTTTAGCACAAGGGACTAATGTGACTTTAGTAGTGCAGAGGGAGTCTAATTACGTAGGCAGAGTTGTAGTTGTGCATCGTTCTTTAGATGCCAGCACAGATCTGTAGCATATGGAGCTTCAGTGATGAGGATGTAGCCCATCTGACTTGTCTGTCAAAGATTGGGCAAGAGATTCAATTGTTTCTCTCAACAATTGAAGTTCCAGTGCAGTACATCAGCAGTGGCAGTGCTATAAGCAACATAGATGCAGCATATTGAGAGGGAGCTGCAGTACAGAGGTTGCAGTGGCAGTGGCAGAGTCATGGGCAGCAGTACAGAATGGTAGTAGCAGTGCAGAGTTGAGTGGCAGCAGGCCAAGCTTCAACAACACAGAACTAGTACTCAATGTCATGTAATGAATAGTGTGATGTATTGCTAGAGCACACCCTTGATGCTAAGAGGGAGTGTTGAGATTTTGTGTATTTGGGGTAGCATCAGTTGTGCTCTAGCTCCAAAATTTTGTGGAGGGACTAGAGTACACTTGATCTACAAGACCCAAAAATTGATTTGAGAAATTTCAACTGGTTTAGGAGATATTAAATTAATTAATTATTTTAATGTATTTCCTAAGTTAAAACTTAGGGAACTTCAATAATTAAAGTGAATTTAATTAAACATGTGATGAAATTGTCTTAAGTCACACGGATCAAGCTTTCTTTTAATCTTAGTCATTGATTCAAGATCTGATCATGGTCGTTGATTTGTCAACGAGAAAAGTATAAAGGAAAGGCTTGGGGTCATTTGTAAAGACACACAGAGGCAGAGCACTGAAGCTAAGCTGAGATTCTAGGGCAGGGTTTGCTAAGAATACTCAGAAGTGTTTCAGCTGCAGAGAAGGGAATTTAGGCCAAGGGGATGATCTGATCTCGGGGTCTAGAATACACAAGAGACAGAGAATAGCTCAAGGACAGTGCTGAAGAGGAGAGAAGCAGCAGCAGCAAGGACAGTCCAGTCCCTCCAAGGACAGCGTGATTTTCAGCAGGAAACCCTCTGAGGTTACGCAAAGACCCTTCAGGGGCAATGTAGTGACTGCGTCACCCAGTCTGGGGTAACGCAGTCTCTTCCAGAGCAGCGCTGAGGGTTTGAGGGGCTTCAAAGGCTGACGCAGAGGCTTTCAGGGGCAGTGCTGGGGTTTCTAGGCCCTAATCTTGGCTGAGTTCTATAAATCCTGTTTGAGGGTGTGGATCAGTCATTATTTTGGCCCTAGATCAGCCAGTGAGTTGTAGATCTAGTATATTCTTTGTCGGGTTTTCCAGATCTGGAACCCAGATTTGTGTATTCAGAAATATTCTTAATAATAAAACCCTCCAGCAGCCAGAGACTGGTTTTCCCGCATTGGGTTTTTCTGGGGACTATTTGTCCAGAAATAATTGTGTCACTTTGTCAAGGTGTGCATGAGATTGTTCTAGATCTAGATTGGTAGAGATCTGTTATGTGTTTTGCTCCGATTTTAACTTGAATTTATTCAGTTAATAACTTATCTAAGTAGGAGGAGCATAACCAGATTAACAATAATAATTTTTGCACAAAGTGTAAGATTCAAAAATTTCTACAGTCCCAGACAACGATTCGCTTGACGAACAACTTCAAATATGGAGTAAACCCCTTCACGGAAATCCTCACCATCTCAGAATCTAGAAAAGTCCCACTGATGCCAGAACTATCATCTTGAACCTGAGACAACCTTGTCAGATATGAAGTCACCCCTACACCCTATATCATCTTGGTGGCCTTCAACTTATCATGTAATACCAATACTCGATTCTCGTTCTTATTCTGAACCAAATTCTGAAGAGCTTCCCACATTTCATAGGTAACGTTCTTCCCAGAGAGATTAGATATTAAGGAATCCTTGACATCATCTAGGATGATCAGCTTCACCTTCGTATCCAACTCTTCATACACTTCTAGCTCCTTAGGGTCAGTTGGCTTCTTGATCACCTTCTCGACAAAGTCCCAAATCATGTTCACCGTTAGAAACAACTTAATCCTTTCCTTCCATGGACTATAGTTGGACAACCCTTCCAACCTGTCCTCATACTGGAGACCAATCGACAACTTCGACATTGTTGTGATCCTTTCAACAACAATGTGACCAACTCCCTCTTAAGCTGTACTTCCTTATGCACACTCCGATTCATTGGCCCTTCAAGTAGCTCTGATACCGTGTTGTTTTTCCACAGTACTGGAATCTAGGTTAGGGTCTTAGAATCACTAACACTACCAATCCAAATAGCACAACAAACTACTTTGCACAACAAAACAAAAAACAACAGTCAATCAACTAGTGCACAAAATATAGACAACCTTTTACAGTTTTCAATAACGCAACTTCGTTATATTAACAAATTGTAATACAATTGTCTAGGGCTCTCGTACTAGGGATAATGGCCCACATACATCCACGGATACAAGGAAATACAATAAGAAGATACATTGATCATCTAGTTGATGTAGAGCTCCTCATAGTTGCCTTGATCGTACCCTGAACACAATTGTTGGTCCTTCTGCTCCCAATCTGCAGCTCCTGCATCTATCAATAGTCCTAGTCATTTAGGTCACTAAACTCGGCTTATTAATTTTCCCTCTACCTGATCATTCATCCATCAATGCATCAACACATAGTGTCTTTTGTTGAGTTGTTCACAACTCCATTTGTGAACAAATCTCAACTGTCCACTGTTGCTCCTCAGCTCCTTTGGGACTTCTTCCCTCTAATGCATTCTTGCACTACTCAATTTCCATGGCAACTTCTTGACCTTTTTTGACCTTGGAGAAAATAATAATTTTTCTCCAATTATTAATTTAATTGAATATTTCCTCACTTTTTGCCACTAACATTAGAAAAAGTGGGTTTTTATGCGCTATAAGTCGTTTTTTGACCCTCAAAGTGAGTCTTAGAGAAATGTTGGGGCCGTAAAGATAAATTTTGAGTACTCATTCCCCAAAATTTCCGAGGACCACTTATTTACATCTTTACATAGAAATCAATTAAAAAATCTCGCTTTGTGGGAATTTTTTAATTATTAAAAAATCCTACCTAGACTTAGTCGAATTCTGTGGAACTTTATAGATGACCTGGCATGGTAATATAGATCGACCATAGACACTAAGATGGCACCAAAGCTCAATCTTCAAGTTGTCCTCCCAAATTTGGGGGTATATGTGAGTGAAAAAACTCGGCTAGTTGTTCATCATTGAAAAGCGAGAATAATTAACTAAGTGAAAAAAACACTATAGTTTATACTCACTTGCTAATCGAGTCCCAAGTATCCTAGACCTGTTACAAGCTTTATTCATCATCGTAGTGACCCTTTTACAATTCTCCGTCGGGTTGTGGTATCTGAAAGTAGACTGTAGATAGAGGAGAGACAAAGGGGCTAGAATGCCGTGCTGACTTCTAGATTTTGAAAATTTTTTATGTATACTTTGTCTCAGGCTATGGAGTCTTTATAATATATACCAAGTGCAACTCAGCAGTCAACACCCACCAAACATCTACAATAGGTAAATGGAAAGGATTCAAATTTTCAAGGAACGACAATCACTTATATTTCAATTTTCCATTAAGTAACAAATGTCAAAATTTCAAATAGAATCATAGATAGTCATAGAAAGGAAACACATTGAAAGTTTGAAAATTGAAATAAATTTTACTTGTAGCTTCCCTGCCATCGTAGTAGTCCTTTCCTAGATAGCCATATCATACCCAAATATCCCAGAACTCAACTTATATACCTCAAGTTGTTTGGAAATCGCATAGTGTTTAGTGGAAGTCAACACCATTCTATGAATACAATGGTAAAATTCATCCATAACCTCTGCATCAAACCTAAATCCACATGTATAAGATAATGCAAGGTCGGGGTAGGGCCCTGTTACATGAATCGAATGGTGGAGAGTCTTGTTCCATCACTCATCATGGTGGAGAGTCTTGTTCCATCACTCATCAATCACACCCAATATCTCATCTTGTCTAGTGAATCCCTCTTCCCCTTTGTCCTCATAGTATCGATGTATAACTTGCTTTGCCCTATGCATGGCCTCATACATGTAACCCAAGATTCTCACCATCAACCCAAAGAAGAACCTTCACTAAAGGTTCACTGATAACACACAACTCCCCCACTCCCATCCAAAAATTTTGATTGTGTCTCACAAGTTGGGCTACGGCTTGTCCATCCACTTTAGTGATATAGACACAAGTGTTCCACTGATTTGAGAGAAGCATTCTATGCAACTCCAACATCAAAATGTGGAGAAACTGAAGCGAAATGAAGCTAGTTGCAAAACGTGTGACAATAGGATGAACCAACTCCTTTCTCCCTATGAATTGTCTCATGATTGTTAGAATTTAGAACAAATGTATGATTGCAAATATATTTTGTAACACTCCTAACCAACTCAACAATTTCCATTATCCAAGGAATTTTTCCCATGTCCTCTAGCATCAAATCAATGCAATGGGTGGCACAAGGAGCCCAATATAAGCTTCAATACCTCTCCATGATCAACTTGCCAACGACAACGTAGTTAGAGCATTGTCCATAATAACTTGGACAACATACTGTGGAACCATCTCCTAGATGAAATTATCCAATACTGTGGACCTATCGCATGTATAAATCTATCCAATAACTCACATAATAATTGTGTATCTTTAACATATGCAGAAGCATCAATAGATTTGATAGACAGTATCCCCTTGGTAAAATTAATCAAGAAATTCATAATGGAACTGGCCCTTCCTTCCCCCACTCCTAAGAAGCTTGTGGACCTAATTGCAAGCTCAAACCTTGCTTCTTGCTTTTGATCTCTCTTCCTATGCATTTGAAAAATGGATTGGTTTGCAATATGGATAATTTTTAAGGTGGATGTCGGGCAATGATCCACTTCATTCCCTGGTATTTTGGCAAGGTGGTCTTTCAAACAGCTAATTCCCCACTCCTGAGAAGCTTGTGGACCTATTTGCAAGCTCAAGCCTTGCTTCTTGCTTTTGATCTCTCTTCTTATACATTTGAAAAATGGATTGGTTTGCAATATGAATCATTTTTAAGGTGGATGTCGGGCAATGATCCACTTCATTCCCTAGTATTTTGGTAAGGTGGTCTTTCAAATAGCTAATTCCACCAAATATTTCCATAACACAACTTGCAATTCAACCTCATTCTAATATGACCCTTGGGTAGACCATAGTCCCACATTGGACCCAACGGCTTTGGAATTTTGATTCTCGAAATGTGTAGAGTCTAGAGTCTAGAGCACTGATTGAATTTGTAAACATATGCGACAAAAAAAGGAGGGGAAAATAGAATACAAATCCACAAAATTGAAAAAACATGAAAAATGCTCCAATTAAAATACCCTAGCTACATAAGTATTAAATCCTCCATTCAAAGAGAGAAAAATGAGGTATATCTATTGAATATTGCATACCCTATACTAGATCTTGAAAAACAAAAGAAAAAAAATTACATACCTGGAAATATGGAAATGTATATTGGAGTAGGTATCCACTCCATAAATGCTCAACTAATGGCAAATAAAACTATGGAATTCAACTTGTTTGTTGGCTCAAAAATGGTCACAAGGTGGCTTTTGCTCTCATAACTCGATCTCAACAACATAAAAACCCAAAATGACCAAAACAAACCCGACCTCGATGCTTTAATCACAAAAATGAGCAGCAGGGCAATAATTTCAGTAATTATTGTGATAGTTCAAAGCACGCAAAATATTGCGATAAATTCCAACGATAATATCGGTGAGGGGAAATTTGGCGATAATATCACAATAATTATGATATTATCGCAATATGTGCAACACTAAAGAAGCAAGATAACGAGATGAGGTGAAAGAGAAACAAAAGATGTATTCACATATCACTAATTATCTCTTGTTTTATAGGACGCAATACATGGCACTGCATATTCTAGTCTCAGCGCAGATTTCAAAGAAAAATAATAATACATGAAATAATAAATAAATGAATAACAGGTTTATTCGCCTTCCTGCACACAAACAATTAATATGGGTTACTGAACACACACCCTGTAAAGAGTGAAGAATTCTCGACTTCAATATAAAGGTTCTCATAGCTATATTATTATTACCATGTTAAGTAGCCAATGTGTATATCAAATACTTGGAGAGTGACAAAAGAGACAATTTTAGTACTAGATACTTCTTATGAAAGATTAGCGGGCACTTAATAAACAAAAATTGCTAATGCCCACTTAAGTGTATTCTTAATGTATGTCAAGACAAGAATGATGACACCCATGTTGAGCAAGAAAGAAAACTATGAAAGTGAACGTCGAAAAACATAGATATTGGCAAAGACTACAACATAATGACTAAGCATTCGCATAGGTCCATCTCAACTCTAGATCTATCATTCACCAAAAATGATCAAATTCCTTGAAGTGTGTTAACCCTAGCTGCACTTATTGCAATTGAAAGATTAAGATCCAATGCGACTCACTCACACTGGTCTCTTTCCAAACACTTCTTTCCATAACCATTCATTAGAGGACCTTACATATTCAGTCTCATTAGTTTAACTTTCTAGGAAACCGCTATTTTGAACAATTATACTTTTTCTAAAATTCCAACATTAGGGTCCTGCACATCATACTTGACAACGACTTCATGACCATGGTGGAAAATTAATTCCAATGTGACCATTTTCACTCGGATCCAAAATGGCACATTTTCCTCTGTTTTTTCACATTTTCCTTTTTGTAATTGTCGGCATGTTATCCACTAAAGTGGGTAACCCCTAGGAGAAAACGTTTCTCCCATTATGTTCAACTTACCAACAAGAAGCCCTATTTGATCTACACACAGCTAGCCTCAAAGAAGAATTGGAAGCAGAACTTTTGAGAGATGAGGATGAAGCAACAGCAGCCATGCCACCGCCACACCCACCATTCAGTAGCAGTGCCAATGCCAGTGTTCGAGTTCCAACTATTGTTCCTTTGCTGATGCCGCCTCCACCTACATCCTCACGTGGAGGGCATGTGCCTTCTAGTCCTGATCATGGTACTATGCAGGAGGAGACTGCTAGAAGACCACCATTACCACAATCTGCTAAAAAATTAGATATTTCTTGTGGCCGTGGCAAGGGACCAGCTGCCAGGAAATAGATAAATTAGATTTACTATTCTTTTCTAGTTTCTAGTAGTTTATAACTTTTTATAATTGTTGAAAGTTGACTCTTTCATATTTATTATAATATTTTTTGTAAACAATATATGACAATTTAAGTTTGAAGTTTGAAACTTTGAAGTTGGTAGTTATAAGTTTATAACTTATTATGAATTATGAATATGATGCTTCATGAAAGTTGAAAGTTGTTTCATTTCGCTTCATTTTATAACATTTCATTTCATGTTAGATATTCTTTGTTGTAATGGTTACACTTAGCTTACAAGTACCTATGGTGATCAATGAATCAAGTATGATAAATGTTATATATTGAATTTTGAAAGCTTGAAACTTTAAGATTGATGAATCATGAGACTCAAGAATCAATATGTTTTATGTTTCTAACTTGTGGGTGTGGTTGATGAAAATTATAACTTCTAGATGATTAATTTTATATGGTTCAATCTATGTTTTTATGTTTTTTATGTCTAATTCATTATTCTACATGCTTTTGTTGACATATATGCATCAAAATATAAAAAATATATATATATTATATAAAAATTCGCTCCCGGACTGGGAGCTTTTGAGAATGTCGCTCCCACTCCTGCTCCCTCTTTTCACTCCAGCTCCCAAGTAACCTGGCTCCAGCCAATGATTTGTGACATTTAACCTATTTATCAAATAAAGATGGGTCATCCATTATAAGGTACAATAACCATATTTGTAATCAATTTCTTTCATTTAATGTTAAAGAGCATATTCGCATGGACCACCAATTGAAATGGATGATTAGCCATTTTTGGTTGTATCCTTCTTCCCGCGCTTCACCTTTGTTGAGAATTTGGTAGGGCAAAGTTTAATTCAATTCTCTTAATTGATAACTACTTGTGTTATTGTTAAATTTACATAACCATGGTATGTTCAATGCTTAATGCAGTTTTACTTCCATCTTTCTTATAGGCCCAATTCAATTTAGCAATCACATAAACTTGTAAGTAAAATGTTGATAGAACATAATAATAGATCAACCAAAAAGACAAGCCAAATAATATATCAAAATTTGAAATTCTTCTTGTCCAACAAATATAGAGAAGAATGTTTGTTACAGCAATCAACAGGATGCCCTACCCAACAAAGTCTTGAGTTGGCCTAACCAACTTATCCAACAACCAAATCATCCATTCTTCAAGTGTCACACACACCCCTCAAAGACAGCTCCAAAAAGTCAACACAAGTCAACAACTAGTAGTCAACGGTGCAGTCAACGCATAGCAATCAAAGTCAATGCTTCTCCTGTATTTTTGTGTCCTCAAATGCGGCCTCAAGAAATCGGAATTTATGTCCAAGAAAGAGGGTCAAACTACAATAATTTACCCATGATCAACGCTGGTCAACGCTTTAGCAAACCTAGAAACAGTCTGCAAGTTTCAGCAAATTCAGATTCACACGTGTGAGGGCAGGAAGCCTCTCCTAGGTTGTACGAACCAGTGAAATCACAAGTGTGTGATGAGATGATGATGAAATGAGCATCATCTCTCTCCGATTTATATCCATCAATGAGGGTGTTTGACACATCTGTTGGGGCGTCTGAGCCTACAGAACAAATATGGCCGACCTTGTCAATTTGCACGTGTGGAAAATAAAATCAAAATATAAGTTTTGCTCATCTAAACAAGATGATCTTTAGATCAATCTTGCACCTCTCCGAAACAGGAATCCAACAAAAATATAATCATCATCATATGAGCAGTGCAACATGGAGTTTGAACCTAGTTGCCCAAAATCAACACTCCCTCTCAACTACGGAAAACTCCATCTGTCCACTTGTGCCTACCATCGTGTACTATCATCATCATCATCCTGCAATCATGTGTCATCCTGATGTAAAATGCTTTTCCAGCTCTGAGGGAAAACAAGCGAGAGTGAGTCGCAAAGACATCACACTCCGTTGACTCGAAGTTGGCTTAGAGGGTAAAACCTCAATTGGACTCAAGAGAGTCACATACTAACCCGAAGTTAGTTTACTGACCCGAAGTCAATTTGGAGGTAAGAACCTCATCAGACTTGATCCCATATCAAGGTGTTGGACACATCCCATCCTAGACATAGAGAGTACGGCAATCTCTGATGCATCCATCGATCTTGCTATTGGTCTCTATCCACATTTCCCACCCCATTGGCCAAATGAGAGGTACTTCCCATGAGTCTGAAACTCCATGGGTAGGATGCATGTGGGGCATAGATAAAAGATAGGATGAACCACCTCAACATCATAACGGTGGGGCAGAAGCGCAACAAGATTCGGCAAGCCTAGCCCCGTGTGTGCTTATAGCTCCAAGAAGCTATCCCCAAGCCCCCTGGAGCTCCTAGAGCTCATTATCCAACTCAAGCAGGACCCTCACAATAAGATCTTTCCACGATTCCAAGCTTTTCATAGAAGGTTAAGAATTTGACCTTCCCCAAGGGCTTCGTGAGAATATCCATGTCTTGCTCATCAGTCCCAATGTGATCGAGCCTTACGGCGCATCGCAGTACCATATCCTGCATAAAGTGGTACCTAATATCAATATGCTTGGATCAATCGTGGAACATGTGATTCTCATAAAGACGAATCCCACTTTGGTTATCGCACAGGATAACGGTGGTACCTAGCACATGTCCAAACAACTCGCTGAAGAGCTTTCTCAACCAAATAGCTTCACAACAGGCCATACTCGCTGCAATGTATTCAGCCTCAGCGGTGCTCAAAGCAACCTATTTCTACTTCCTGCTCATCCAAGATATCGAAGTAGAACCCAAGGTGAAGCAACATCCTGATGTGCTCTTACGATCCACCACACTACTAGCCCAATTGGCATCGGTATATCCGTGGAGTCTCAAACTCCTAGTAGTGTATCCCAGCCCATGGTTTATTGTGCCCCAAAGATATCTCAATAGATTCTTGGTACCAATCCAATGAATGTGATGAGGCTCAACCGTATGTTGACTCAAAGTGTTCACTGCAAAACATACGTCCGGACGAGAGTTCACTAAGGGCATCAAGGCCCCTAAGAGTTATCAATACTCGGTGGGATTTCCCATCTCGGGCCCAGCAGCGCTTCCACACAACTTCTTAAAGTTGAGTTCCATCTGTGTCGACACAGACTTACAGTCCACCATTCCAAATCTCTCCAGCAGCTTCACAATATATTTTCCTTGAGAAAGGAAAATCTCACCTGGCTTTTGCTAGACCTCCAAGCCTAGGAAATAGTGCATCAGTCCTAGGTCCTTCATTTCGAACTCGGAAGCTAGCTCCCTCTTACATTGATGAATGAGAGGGTCAACACTTGTCAGGAAGAGATCGTCCACATAGAGAACCAAAATGAGAGGCCTTTCTTTATCAACCTTAAAATAAAGCTTTGGATCAGCATCATTTCGAGTGAAGCCCAACTTCATCAAGTAGTTATCGATCCTCTCATACCAAGCCCTAAGGGCTTTCTTCAACCTGCATATATATGAGTCTCTATCTTGGACTTCAAACCCCAGAGGTTGCTCCACATAAACCTATTCCTTGATTGAACGATGTAGAAAGGCAGTCTTCACATCCATCTGATGGAGACTCCATCCTTGTGTTGCAGCAAGGGAAATGATAGATCGAATGGTGGTATAGCGGACGAAAGGTGCAAATATATCATCATAATCTATGCCTTCTTTTTAAGAGAAGCCTCGGGCAACAAATCTTGCCTTGTACTTTTCAGCACTTCCATCAGCTCCATGCTTGATCTTGAAGAGCCATTTCAACGTGACAACAGATTTGTCCTTCGGTCTTGGGACCACTTCCCAGACATCATTCTTCTTAATGGACTCATCTTCTTCGTGCATAGCATTCTTCCAAACTTGATGCTTTACAGCTTCTTCAAATGATCTAGACTCAGATTGTAGAATTGTACTCGTGGCTGCTAGGTAACCTTGGTACCTATTCGGCCTCTTACTTTCACGAAATGTCCCCCTTGGTGCAATATGTCTTTCGGCATCTTCGAGAGTGTCCCTAAGCCATGAGGGTCTTTTTATTTGAAGGAGGTGGATCAATAGGATCTATTGGTCCTTCAACATCGGGCATAGGTTCATCCTTCGATTCTTCCTGCCTTCCAGCATCTTCTTCTTCTTCTTCTTTTTCTTCTTCTTTGTCTTCCTTTAAACTAGGAAGATTTCTTACGTTCTTGCGGGCGGCATCTTCATCGAAGGTGACACTGTGGCATATCTCCACTTCTCTTTGACCAGGCACATATATTCTATATGCCTTCAAGGTTTCATTGTAGCCCACAAATACCATGACATCTTGATCTTCTAATACCAAATCCAAAGACATCTTCCAAGCATGATAATCAGACTTATCAGTCAATTTATCATCAATCTTGAAACCCTTGTAGGTTGAGGAGGCTATTGGTCCTTGATAAGACTTCTTCTTCGATGATTGCTTTTTTCACTATCTTGGGCTTTGTCTTCACCTCAGCTCTGATTCCATGTTAAATTTAGATAACCATGATATGTTCTATGCTTAATGCAGTTTTACTTCAATCTTTCTTATAGGCCCAATTCAATTTAGCAGTCACATAAACTTGAGAGTAAAATGTTGATAGAACATAACAATAGATCAACAGAAGACAAGCCAAATAATATATCATAATTTGTAATTCTTCGTGTCCATCAAATATAGAGATGAATGTTTGTTACAGCAATCAACGGGATGCCCTAGCCAGCAAAGTCTTGAGTTGGCCTAACCAACTTCTCCAACAACCAAATCAACGTTTCTTCAAGTGTCACAAACACCCCTCAAAGACGGCTCCAAAAAGTCAACAGCAAGTGGTCAACGCTGCAGTCAAAGCTGCAGTCAACGGACAACAGTCAAAGTCAACGCTTCTCCTCGATTTTTGTGCCCTCAAATGTGGCCTCAAGAAATCGTAAGTTAGTCCAAGAACGAGCCATTTCGACGTGACAACTGATTTGTCCTCCAGTCTCGAGACCACTTCCCAAACATCATTCTTCTTAATGGACTCATCTTCTTCATGCATAGCATTCTTCCAAACTTGATGCTTTACGGCTTCTTCAAATGATCCAGACTCAGATTATACAATTGTACTCGTGGCTGCTAGGTACCCTTGGTACCTATTCGGCTTCTTACTTTCACGGAATGTCCCCCTTGGTGCAATATGTCTCTCGGTATCTTCGAGAGTGTCCCTAAGCCATGGGGGTCTCTTTTTATTTGAAGGAGGTGGATCAATAGGATCCATTGGTCCTTCAACATCGGGCATAGTTTCATCCTTCGATTCTTCATGCCTTCCAGCTTCTTCTTCTTCTTCTTCTTTGTCTTCCCTTGAACTAAGAAGATTTCTTACTTTCTTGAGGGCAGCATCTTCATCGAAGGTGACACTGTGGTATATCTCCACTTCTCTTTGACCAGGCACATAGATTCTATATGCCTTCGAGGTTTCACTGTAGCCCACAAACATTCACTTCTTCCCAGAAGCATCTAGCTTGCTTCTCTTTTCTTTCGGCACATGAAAATAAACAAGACTTCCAAAAACTCTAAGGTGGGAGACATCAGGCTTCTTACCAGAGAAGACTTCCCCGGGAGTTTTGGAGTCCAAAGCAGAATGCGGGCATCTATTTTGAACATACATTGCAGTGTTCGCAACTTCTCCCCATAGAAACTTGGGAAGACCTTGGTCATATAGCATGGCATGGGCAACTTCCACAATGGTTCTCTTCTTTCTTTCAACAACACCATTTTTCTCAGGAGTATACACAGTTGTGTTCTCCCTCTTAATGCCAGCTCCCCTGCAAAAGTCATTGAATTCATTTGACTCATACTCGGTCCCATTATCGTTCCTCAAAATTTTGATTTTCTTCCCGGTTTGATTTTCAACCAAGGCCATGAAGGTACAACACCATTTGAAGCTTCGTCCTTCTTGTTCAAGAAATATATCCAAGTCTTGTGGGATAAGTCATCTATAAAATTCATTTAATACGAACATCCTCCCAAGGATGTTAAGGGCAGCATACCAGATAGATCAGAATGTATCAATTGCAAGATATATGATGTCTTTGTGACACTTGAGGGGAATGGTACCCTTGTATGCTTCCCTTTGGCACAACCCTGACATATACGGTATACCATCATGATCATCTTTCAACTCGGGCATTCCTGTCACCACCTTCCTTGCTTCAGGAAGGGCTTTGTAATGAAGGTGTGCAAACCTCCAATGCCATAGCTCGGTTTGAAGAGTTGTATCACATGACATGGCCCCCAATGGACTTCCTCCAACCTAATAGAGTGTATCAACTCTAAAACCAATAGTAAGAGCTTCTTTGAAGTTCTTCTTCCAAATGCGTACCTTTCCATCAATGAATGCCACCTTGAATCCTTTGTCTTCCATTGCCGAAATGGACACAAGGTTCTTTTTCAAATCAAGTACGTACAACACATCTTGTAAGTGGAGGACTTGACCTTGAGATAGATGAAGGGTCACATCCCTGTCCCTTTCACGGGATAGGTGGCATTGTCTCCAATCATACTTTCTAAATTAGTATCCTTCTCAATCAAAATAGAGAGGGCTTATTTATATCCATTGAGGAGCCCTGAAGCACCACTATCAATCACCCATACATCCAGGGTGTCAGAAGGAGATGCAGCAGAGAGGGAAGATACAAAAATATATTCAATTTTCTTATTATCAACAACATTGGACTCATAGTACCTGAAATTTCTTGACCTCTTGAAAGCTTGGTCATTTCCACTTTGATCAGAGGGAGCCTTCCTCTTTCCTTTGAACTTATTGTTCCTTTGATTGCCATTACCCCTGAACTTGTTGTTGTCATCATCCCTGGGTGTGTCCCTTCGATTGGGGCACTCTCTTGCATAGTGACCAAGCTTGTTACATGTGTAACATCTTCCCTTTCTTCCTTTGGGCCCCGCTCTTCCATGGTTTTGAATTCTCGGACCACTATGGTTCTTCTTCTTGGTATGAACAGTAAAGGCAGTAGGGTCACCTCCATTGCCATTTGAGGGATGGTCTCTTTCCATCACTCTTGTCTCCTCTTGAGTGCATCTTGTCAAGGATTCATCAAAATCAGGAATCACATCATTATTTAGAATAGTAGTGTTGAATATATACCATTCCTGGGGAATTCCTCCAAGAGCAATGAGGACAAGCTCTCGATCAGCTACCTCTTCTCTTATGGCAAGGAGATCATTCGTGGTTTCTGTGAGCCTCATAAAGTGTGATTGGATGGATTCATCTTTGCCCTTCTTGATATTCTTCAACTTGTTCTTGAAGAAAAGAACTTGATTAGCATTGCTAGCCCTGAACATGCTAACCAACTTATCATACATCTCTTTAGATGTTCCTAGCTCAGAGATATAAGCAACCAAGAGCTTATGTATAGAATCTCTGATAATCATCATCGCTTTGACTTCCCCTCTTCTATATTCTGTCTTTGTGGCAGTCGGTGCATTTGATGGAGGCTCGTGAATCTTCCCCTGCACATAATCCACGACATCTTGATCTTCTAATACCAAATCCAAAGACATCTTCCAGGCATGACAATCAGACTTATCAGTGAATTTATCATCAGACGTAGCCTCTTGAAATGTTGATGTCATGCCCTTTTAGGGCTCCAATTGCCATTTCATGGTGTGATGAGGTGTGAAAAGATGTCATAGTGCCAAGATCATGTAAAATTTGACGAAATTATTTCAAATCCTCCTTTAGGATCCCAATTCTAATTGGGGTGCCATCATGTCATCTCCATGGGTCTTTAATTGTCAAAACAAAGCCTTCTCTCTCCAACATTTGGGCTTCTCCAAGTGCAACAAGCCCTCCCAAATCTCTCAATAGGAGGCCATCCTCATATGGGCTCTAAATTAAGTCCTACCCATCAGATTGTGTCAAGGCCTTCCTGGAGGCATGGTCGGTCCAGTGGTGTCATCATGAAGAATCCACTCTGCTAGGTCAAAGTAGACCAATGTCTCGGGTCTTGAGGGTTCTCTAGGACATGCAACATCTGCTCAAGTCATCAGGAGGTTCAACCCTCTCAAGATTGCATTTACTAAGCCATTTGTCTCCTTGAAGAGATTGGGCTATCTGTGGAGTGGGTGCCCTCAAGGCCTGAGCTATTGTGGACCACTCGACATAAACAACATGAACTCAAGTGAAAGAAACAATCCATTAGAGACTGTGATGATATATGCATCTAGGTGGACCAAACTTGAATGTTAAGGGCATATTAATAATTCAAACAAGGATCACCTTCCAATATCTAACTAGATCAAGTCCTGTAAAGGAGTTCCCTACCTTGATAGTGGTAGCTAATGGCCAACCCTATTAATTAGGTGCTTCCAACCCTCAAGGAGAAGTGAAATTTCCAAGGTCAACCCCTCAATCAATAGGTGTTAGTGTAAATGTATGACAATGGAGTGGGAAAGGCTTCATGGCCAAGTGCCATGGTCAAAGGGACCAATTGATTGGGAGTCCACATCCTAAGTGTATGAATGATAAGGAAAAAGCAATCATGGAGGCATGAGTTACCCTACTCGGCCTCCTTTTTCCACCCCTCTAGTGTACCTTTTACTTCTTCTTGATAATGCTTTGTATTACAATGCATAGCTCAAGGGTCAAAGCTTCCTCTTTATGATGTAGCATTTATATTACCTCTAAAGATGAGACAGTTCATCGCTCATCAAGGTTGCGACATGCAAGGCTTCTTTTTTTATTTGAAGGAGCATCATGTGCTCAAGAACTGAGTCATGGCCAATGAGAAGGGTAGAGCTCATGCTAGGCTTTTGTCGACGTGCTAACAAATGTCTCGACCATCTTTTGCATTTTGATTTTTTTTTTCTTTCGTTGTGGCCATGATATGCTTTTCCGTTCTATAGTTGCATCAACCTCCAGAGCAATGTTTTTCAGCCCTACTCTAGGAGTGTGGACATGTGGGTGCCAAATTCCAAAGAACCGATGACAAGTTAGACCCGAAGAATGGATGTGGCATTTTGGGGTTTGTAATGTGTCATTTTAAGTGTCAAGTATGGTATAGGGGGTAATGAACACACTATCTCAATCCGGGTTTTCCAAGTAGTGCCCCTCCTATAACCCTAAGGCTTTAAGGGAGGTCCCACTTGACTAGGGCTAGGAATTAAACCCCCTGGTAAGGTGAGAGGACAGATTTACAGTGAAGATCAGTCAATCTTCCAGATCACCCCTTTATTCATAGTAAATGCCTAAAATAAACAAGCATAAGCACCCAATTGCAGAATGATCATAGTACCTTTTGAATAGCAACCCACCTGCCTCCAAGAGAAAAAACCAGATAAGGAGAGGCATATGGCTGATGCAAATGGCAGAAACACATAGAATATCATCGTCAAATAGTGGTTGTCAAAGGCTGCTGGATGTCAAATGTAGGAGAAACTTTTCTCCTATGGGGCTACCCATTTTAGTGGGTAACAATGAAAAAAGGCAAGAAATGAATGATCTTTACTTTTAAAGAAAGCTTTGTTTTTATGGATAACTGAATTGGAAGAAATAGCATTAATAGTACGACAGCTTACCTAATTTTTTGAAGAATTAAAATAATAGTTAAGAGCATTAGAGTTCTAAAGAAAAACAGAAGGGAAACAAAAACTTATACCATTGCTTCCTCACAAACAGAAATAAGCCGCATGTCTGGGCATATCAACTTTTCTTACCAATAAAGCCAAAGGCGAGTAGACAGTAATGCCTTTATCTGCATTTTCAAAAGACTTCCCTTCTGATTAATCACTCCTGAAGCATTATCACCAAGCAATGACTCACTTTCACTGTTGGTATCTTCGATAAACCTTTCGTTCGATAGATGTTCTAGAGATGCTGCTTCATCCTCTCCCTCGTCTACAATAAATCATGGATCATAAATCGTAAATGTCAATAATTTGCTAAATATAAAGGTCATGCATGTGCCTCAAAAAATTAGCACGAAATAAGTAAATGAATCTTTCCTATTAGCAAAATCTCTATATGCTATACTAGGAATGCATTTTTTTTAAAAAAGTGAATAAAAAATGAAATCATAAAAACACAGGTTCCTTTCTCTGAAAATCAATGTGACTAGAAAGCCAAAAAAAATTAAAGCAAGGGAATGTTCTGCCAAAATGTTTAAGTATTTTACAAATTTACCTACACATATTCTGCCTCAAAAGTGAAGACGAACAATAGGGTGCATTTACTGTAATAGTTTATGTTTTAAATAAAGTTAAGTATCTATTACAAGAAATGCAGAAAACCATATTCATAAGAAAATCTCATATTTGGCTTTTAAAGTGACTCAAGCAATGACCATCAAACATGCAAGTAACGTAAAAACATTCTTCATATAATTTACACCTTGAACAAATGAAATGCTTGAAAGGCACCCTCTAAGGCATTCATATGTAACAAACAACCATAAATTCAAAATCTTTTTGAAGATATAAAGGTTCTTGCCATAGGACTCTTTCTGAGAGGTCAATTTGGGACTAGTCAATCGACCAATAGAATAAATAATGGTCAATTATATTTCAAATAAACTGTGTGTTGCCCTTCGGAGCATTTTAATGAACCTGAATGAGGGCTTTGACGGTGATCTTAATTCTTACATGCATTCCTATCAAATGGGGCTTGACATGCTGTTCGAAACAAACTGTTGAGCAATTATGGGGGCACTATAAGTAAGTTGTTTCCAATTCAAATTGCAAATTGTCATACGATTTTAATTTTACAGATTTGATGTTGGAAGAAAAATTGTTATTGGTGTCAATGGAGACACCAGCTCAAGGAAATGATGACACAGGCCCGTAGAAGACATTATGCCCTTTCCAACAAGCATTTATTTTCCTCCCAACTCCTCAAAGATTGAGAGAAAATGAATTTACAAGCTGAAGTATTATATTTTTATGCTAGCCGACATGAACCTACATGTACAATTTGGTTCCTCCTCAAAGGGGCATGTCTCTTCACTATAGGGAAAAATGCATATAAATAAAAGGTTGAACGCCTCATTCTAACCATCAACTCAGATCAGACAATAACACAAGAAGAGCAAGAAGGGTTCACAACTCATGAACCAAGGAGGCCAAGGAGGACAAAAGTTGAAGGTGACTTGTTTTTGAGTTTTTTGTGGTTGGTTTTTGGGATATCTCTGTCTAAGCTAGGACTACTTGAGTAAAACGTCTTCCTTCCATTGCAGCTTGGATTGGTTAAACTTGTGAACAGAACAACCTCTTGCAGCTCTTTTCCAACTCGGACTAGGTCTTCTTTCTCAGAACCTGTACTTACCCTCTGACATAACTCGCATCTGAACATATTGCAGACCTGTGACCAGTGATTGAAGCTCAGACCTGTGGACCTATTGCAGAGCTATTGTGGACCTGTGACCAGTGACTGTGGCTCAGACCTGTGGACCTGTTGCAGAGATGCTGTGGACCTATGACCAGTGACTGTGGCTCAGACCTGTCGACCTGTTGCAGAGATATTGTAGACATACTATACTCCATATACTCGGATTCCATAGACTCCTAGCAGCTCGGACTTGTGCAGACCATTAGCATTTAAAAAGGAGGTCGGACCTGTGTTATTTGCCAAATTTGGTCCTGTAACATTTGAAGAAGATATCGGACCTGACACGTTTGTTGAGTTTAGACCTGATGTTATTTTGGATCAAACATGTGCTTGTGAGCATATTTCTAGCAGTTTGGACCTGTGACACTTGGTTTGGAGTTTGGGCATCTCTTGAAGCAGTCTTTTGGGCATCGTTTGGACTCTGGAGGACATTGTTTTGGCATCAAGACAGACTATTGAACTACCTTATGACACCATCGGAGCAGAATATAGGAGTATAGAAAAGCAGTTGGAACAAAACTTTGAAGAGTACCTTAAAGCACACTTGAAGAGACCTTGTAGCAGTTGTGTGGAAACACTATTGAAGGTAGCCCTGAAGCAATTGAAGACATTCTTGATCTCATCTAAAGTAAGTATTTTCTAAAATTTTGTTTTAGTTGGAGCTTGGAGGGATTGGAGTCCTAGTTGTTGACCAAGTTGGAACTTGGAAGCTATTGAGAGGATTGGAGTCCTCCTTTTGACCAAGTAGGAGCCTGGGTCTATTCAAAAGTATTACTGTACAGGTTGGAGCCTGATTTGTTGAACAAGAGAATCGGAGTTCTCATTATTTTGATTAATAAAATTATTTTTGTTTTGTCCATTATATTCTGGTTCATTTGTGATAAAAATCTTAACTGGCATAAATAACAATTTAAAGAAATATTGATTCGCCCCGCTTCTCAGTATTTTTAACAATTGGAATCAGAGTTAGCTTCTTCGAAATCAACCTAACCGTTGACAAGTATTTTGATTCACAATGACCAGTAGGGAAGCAGGGAAGGCTCCTCCCTTTGATGGAATAAATTTTTCCTTCTAGAAAATTAGGATGAAGTTCTACTTGATGTCTCTTGGAGCAGAAGTATGATAATCAGTTACAGATGGATATACAATCCCATCTCCTCTGCCAACAGATACAGATGGGAAGAAAGCTTATATAGCAAATGGAAAAGCCTTGAACTCTATGACACGTGGATTATCTGATTCAGAATTCACAAAGGTTATGAACTGTGAATCAGCAAAGGAAATGTGGAACAAGCTTGTTAGCATTTATGAAAGAGATGACAAAGTCAAGAAGGCAAAGCTCCAAACCTTTAGAAGACAATTTGAAAGTCTCAATATGAACGAAGAAGAAGACATTGCTGCTTATTTTCTCCGGGTAGATGTAGTTGGCAACTCTATCAGATGTCTAGGACATCAAGGAGAAGACAATTGTCCAGAAAGTTCTGAAATCTCTCCCAAATCGCTTTGATGCCAAAGTTAGTGCCATAGAAGAGTTGAAAGACTTGGACACTTTGTCAATGGATGAGCTTCACGGAATTCTCATTGCCTATGGAAATGAGAATAGGAAACTCAAATCACAAAGAAGCTGCAATCAAGGCATCAAAAAAATCAAGAGAAGGGAAGAGTTGTAATTGCAGCAATGATGATTCTGATGTTGAAACAGAATTGGCACAATTTGTGAAGAAGCTGAAGAAGGGATCCAAACTCAAAGGTACACTCTCATTTGTTATAAATGTGGCAAAATAGGACATTATGCTGCAAAGTGCCCCTTCAAGGATAATAGTGGTGATGAAGATGAACCCAAAAAACGAACATTCGAGAAGAAAGGACCAAACAAAAAGAATTTCTTTCCCAAACAAGAAAGCGATGATTCTGATGAAAATGAACCTAAGAAAAGATTTTTTAAGAAGAAAGGCTCAAACAAAAAGAATCTCTTCTCCAAGCAAGATAGTGATGATTCTGATGAGGAAGATGACTATGCAGGAAGTAGCAAAGTATTGTTCATGGCATTCACAGATGATACTAATGAACCTAAAGAAGAAGAAGAAGAAGAAGGAAATGTGGATGAATTGGTGGTTAGTGCTATTGAAGAAAATGAAAAACTAAGAAAGAAGATCATCTCTCTCAAAACTAAAAGAGAAGAAGCAAAGAAGATAGAAGAAATCTTGAACAACAAGCTAAAGGAAAAGGAAGAGATGTGAGAGAAATTGGAAGCCGAAGTCGTCTCTCTAAAGAAGGAACTGAACCAAGTCAATAGAAGTTTGAAAAGCTCTTAACCCCTTGATGTCATCCTCAACAGTCAAAGACCACAACATGACAAATCAGGGCTTCGCTACACAGGTGAATCATCCAAATCAAAGGAGAACACAAGTATATATCAAGAAGAAATGCCTAAAAGCTATGATGATGCTCTTTGCAATTACCAAAGAGCAGAGAATCAGTTCCATCCAAGTCAAAGATCTCCTCACAACAATCCAAGAAATGAGAAGTATATTCCAAAAAAGGATGTCACATCAAGCCAATGCTAACCTAACAGGTATCAAACTATTTTCCTTGGTTATTGTTTCTTTGGCAAAAAATGTGCTCACCAAGCAAAGCATTGCAAGGCTTATGGAAGTAATAAGGATGTTAACTCAAGGGAGTATAGGTATCAACTTCCCAAATAAATCTATAAATCCAAGGAGACAAGATTAGATCAAGACTTATAACTAATTTGATCCTTTGTCACAGTATTGTCTAGAATGCTCCAAATATAATAATCCAAGCATGAAATTCGAAACTGTTCACTTGAGCCAAAAGGAAATATTTGAAGAAGGAAGGAATCCACTTCAAAAAATTGTGGTCTAGCTTTGTGTGCACAAAATGAGCAAAACAAGTGGTTTGTAGACAGTGGATGTTCTAAACACATGACTAGTGACCAAAAGAAGTTTATCTCACTAAACAAGAAGGATGGAAATGTGACTTTTGGAAGTGGATCCGCTAAAATTGCTAGGAAAGGTACAGTTAGTCTTGTCAATGGCAAGGGAAAAGCACAAAATGCACTACTCGTTGAGGGACTCAACCACAATCTTCTAAGTGTCAGTCAAATTTGTGACCAAGGACATGATATCATTGTTAGTGCCAAGGATTGTGAGATAAGGTCTTCTTTAGGAAAACTTGTGGGAAAAGGAGTAAGAACAACATATAATGTATACATTCTCAGTGAAATTCAAGAAGAAAAATGTTACATAAGTCAAGCAGATGAAATTTGGTTATGGCACAAGTGATTGTGACATTTAAACTTTGACAATTTGGTGAAGATCAGCAAAACTCAAGGAGGGTGAGAGACATTCCCACAATTGCAAAACTTGAAAAGGCTATTTGTGCACTATGTCAACATCAAAAATAGACAAGGACCAACTTCAAGACAAAGGAATGCTCAACGTCAAAGCCTATGGAGATCATCCATGCCGATCTATCTCGACCAACCAAAACTCTAGCTCTACAAGGCGAAAGGTACTTTGTATTATTCATAGATGATTATACTAGAATGATGTGGGTATTTTTCATAAGGTTCAAATTAGAAGCTCTAGAATGCTTTAAGAATTTCAAGGCTCTTATCGAAAATGAAAGCGAATAAAAAATCAAGTGCCTAAAAACAAATAGAGGTGGAGAATTTACTTCAAAAGAATTCAATGAATTTTGTGAAACACAAGGAATCAAAAGGGAACTATCTGTTGCTAGAACTCCACAACAAAATGGAGTGGTTGAAAGAAGGAATAGATCCATACAAGAGTCTGCAAGAACAATGTTGCTTGCATCTAATTTGCAGCCTAAATTTTGGAGAGTAATAGTTGGGGCAACAAATATACTATTAACAGGGCACAACTTGTTGAGAAATCTAGGGGCAGCTAGATAAGGCAATTTCTCTTACTTTGATAACTGCTTGTGATGTATTTTTACTTAACTTGATTAGCTTCTTCCTCCACTTGATTATTATTACGTTCTTACCATCAAACAGCTACCAAACTATGAAGATCAAATACACAAGAGAACACAAAATGTAGGCTACAAGCCAGGGCCAAAACCTCTCCTCTTGAGAGGAAAACCCAAAATAATTCTTCTCTTCTCATAGAATGTTCAGATGACGAATTCCAAGACCTAAGAACCTGACCAAAGACCAAGTCAATCTTCTCCTTCTTGATGAAATTTTCTATCTACTTTGATCTAACATCTTCCAGCAATTTTGACCTAGCAACTCCGTCCCAACAACTTTGACTCAGCAACTTCCAGCAACTTCGACCTTCCAACAACCTCCAGCAACTTTGCCCTTTCCCAGTAGTTTCTTTTGCAACTTCGACTTCCCTACAGTTTCTTCTGCAACTTCGACTTCCCAGCAGTTTCTTCTGCAACTTCGACTTTGTTGTAGTAAAAATGCCCTAATTTTCGCACGTGTAAGGAGAAGATAGCCCAATAAAAATACTCAAAGACTTTGTTCATTTGGTCCTCCTCTTCTTTGCTCTTTTAGGTCTCTTTCTCTTCTCTGATTGAATTTCTTGTGTGGTGAGTGATTTATCGTCAAGTGAGGTTGATATCTCTTATATATAGGCTTCTTTAAAGGTTAAACTGTTGTCCATGAGGCCGACTTGATCCTTCTTGTAGGTTGACTTGTCTAACAACATCTTCGATGGTCTTTATGACACTTTTGACTTTACAAAAAAATTATTTACAAGATACAAATGCCCAAAGGGGTCTTACATGTATGACAATGACTCTTTTGACTTCCTAATTCTATGACCAACCTAGGAGCACTCAATGGATGCTTGACCTACAAATAAATTTATCTTGAGCATGAAACCCATGCATCAAAAATGACAATAATAAATTTTATTTTATTTTCTCTTTAATATCAAATATATAAAATCATGATTACAATAGACATTATGAAGACCAAACCTAGTTACACATTTCAACACTCCCTCTAAACCTATGTCGCAGGAAACGTTGCAGAGAGGTTGGTTTCAGCCCAGAAACGAAACAGAAACGCGTTTCACTGTACCGTACGACTTGGGAACGAGTTTCTATCCGTACTGGGCCATTTCACGTTCGGGACACGTGCCTAGCACGGTTGGAAACGCGTTTACAGGTCGTATGGGCGCATTTCCGGCATTTAAACTTCTTTTTTTAGCTTTTTTTTCAATAAGTGTGTTTTATTATTTTTTTAATCGTGGAAAGTATCTTTTGGATGCTTTTAGATGGCTCTCTCAACTTATAAAAAGACTCTCGCCTCATTCTCTCATCACACTAATTTACCAAGTCCTTTCACTTGGAGAAGGGTGATTTTAGCAAGAGAAAAGAGGAAGAGAGTAGTGCTTCAACTAAGGCGTTTTCACCAGTGAGCAAAGGAGATTTCAGCAACAAGAGAAAGATTTCAAAAGCAGATTTGGAGTGTGAAGTTTCCACTTATGACATTCTTGGTTTTTGGCTCAGCTACAACGATATTTCTTGTCTTTTGTGGCATTTTAGGGTAACTTCAGCTACACAAAATTAATTTGGGTAAGAAGCATTCATTTTCTTGGTTTTTTCCCATTGTTTCTTCTATTTTTCAAGGGTTTATGGTACCAAAATTATGAAAAACTTTTTTCTTTACAAATTTGTTTTTTAAATATTGTTTGCAGCAATGGCTTCCATCCAAGGTTCAAGTTCAAGCCCCAAGTCCAACCCAAGGGCTGAATATTATCCTCTTTGGAAGCATGTTCAGAAGCTTCAAAGATGTGGAAGTGGTGGCTCATGGGAATGGCGATGTAATCTTTGCAGTAATTCTTACAAGGGCTCTTACCCAAGAGTGAAGGCACATCTTTTGCATGGAGGAGGACAAGGGATTGCAGGTTGCACAAAATCAATAGACCCTTTGGTGAGGAGGGAATATCAAAGAGAGCAAGATCAGGCAGATGGAATTAAAATAAGGCATGATGAGCTTAGTCAAGCTACTCCTAGAGCTCCAGCAAACATTGAGCCAAGGATTGTAGTTGAAGCAAGGAAGAGGAGAGTCACTCAACAACCAGAACAACCACCATCGAGAGGGGCATCCGGTACAGATCAAGATAGCAGAATTGCTAAATCGGTGAATGTGCAAGCAAGAGAAGAAGTTGATTCCATAGTGGCTAGGTGCATCTATGCATGTGGTATCCCATTCAATGTTGTTCGCTCTCCTTACTGGAAAGATATGATAAGGGTAGTTAACGAAGCTCCTCAAGGGTCCAAGGGGCCCAACTATGAGAAAGTTAGAACTTAGCTTCTCAAAAATGAGAAGGATCTTGTCGAGGATATCTTATCACCAATTCGTTCTTCCTAGAGTAGCTCGAGGTTACCATAGTATCATATGGATGGACAGATACAAGGCGTAGACCATTGATAAATATCATTGCCACTTCACCAAAAGGAGCAATGTTTTTAAAGGCAGAAGACTGCTCAGGAGAGGTAAAAGATGCACAATTCATTGTTGATGTT
This sequence comes from Pinus albicaulis, assembly GCA_034641835.2. Taxonomy (NCBI): domain Eukaryota; kingdom Viridiplantae; phylum Streptophyta; class Pinopsida; order Pinales; family Pinaceae; genus Pinus; species Pinus albicaulis. Next base: position 1,135,290,813 of record CM076581.1, read on the forward strand.
ATTATAAAATCTATTGAACAAATAGGTCTTAACAGGGTGGTGCAAGTTATCAAGGATAATATGCAAAGTTGGAGGTTTAATTATTGAGGGGAGGTATGACCACATCTTTTGGACACCCTACATTGTCCATAATCTGAATCTGATCTTAGAGGAGATTGACAATAAATTCCAATGGATAAAGGAACTCACAGGGGAAGCAAGGGAGATTGTTAAATTCATCACCAACCACCACCAATCTCAAGCAATATTTCGAGAGAACTCCAAATTGGAGTTGTTAAAAGTTGCTAAGACAAGATATGCCTCAAACTTCATAATGTTGCGTCGCCTTGTTGAGGTTAAGCAAAGCATTAATTTCTATGGTGGTGAGTCAAGTTTGGGCTGAGTGGAGACAAGCAGATTTAGAGCGGGGATATATGGTGCGTAGATTGTGCCTTGATGAGGATTGGTGGAGCAAGATAGATTTCTTGCTAATGTTCACAACCCCTGCACTTGTGCTTCTTCGGAATGCTAACACTGACCAACCTTTCTTAGGAGAGGTATATGATGGCATGGATTCCATGGTTGAGAAAACTATGGAAATCATTTCACAAGAGTCTCCACAGCGTTTTTTTGTAGATGATCATTTTGTTGAATTAGTCAAGAAAATCATTGTTGATAGGTTGAAGAATTTCAACACTCCATTGCACACTTTAGCACATGCCTTGAACCCCAAATTTTATGATAAGCAGCTTATTGCTCAAAGCAATGGGAAGAGAGAGGTACCCCGTAAGGATAGAAAGGTGGCTAATGGGGTGAAAAAATCCCTTATGAGAATTTTTCCAACTCATCTACACAAGGAGGTGAAGGAAGAATTTGCCAATTTTGCTGCAAGAATAGATGATTATTCAGATATATTATCTTTGCAGGAGAGAAGCACCATGAATCCAGTTAGGTAGTGGATTTATCATGGAGCAAATGGTGTACATTTGCAAAACCTTGTCACTCGCATCCATTCACAAGTGGCAACCTCTTCATCAGCAGAAAGGAATTGGAGCACCTATGGTTTTATTCATTCTGTGAAGTGCAACAGAGTTCCCAAGCTATTCTAAAATCATCCTATCCTTCCTAATCTCTTCCACTCCCATCCTATCCATCCTCTACTGAAATATGTCATGGCATCAGTTATACTGACGTAACCATTCATAGATCTAAAGGGTAGCAGTGTCGACAATATCGACCTGATTTCCTAGTAGGCATTCGGCAGTCATCATCACACGTCTTGGGGAGTGTGACTCGCACAGTCATCCCATGACTCCAGGTTTTGGAGGATAAACACTGGGAAACACCTCCACCCCCCCTATTAGGACTAGGGTTAACACCCTACCATGGAATCTCATTGAGTCTCAATTGTTTTTGGAATCTTGTCATCACGTGGTAAGTTTTGTAACGATACTATCTGAAATGTAAACACTTGTCCACACAGTATAACATATGCATCAATATATTCAAAACTAATTGTATTCCGATAATAGTTTCCTTACATTCTTATTATGCTACCATATATGATATTGATCTTTAAGTTCATGTAACATATTTGGCTATGTCTAAGCAATATACATGCAATTAACTTTCCCATCAAATAGCAAAGTGTGATCACTATAATTATATCCATCTCATTAATAATTAGAAATCTATGGTCTTTCAACAAAGTCACACATGCTCATAACTAAAACATCATATGTAAAAAAAATTATTCATAACATAATTCATGTGGATATCCATGTACTTACAATATCATAACCTAATTCATGTGGGTATCCATGTACTAACAATATGTGCATATTTAATTAAACATACATGACAAAACATAATCGTTTAAAATAACATGCTCATGTGTAACTCTTCAGATACACATTTTATCTATTGTACATACACATTGTCAATAATTTTATATTTGATTTTGCCTTCTTTATGTATTCACTTTTGCTAAACTTTTGCTATCCCTATTATGCTTGTATCAAGTTTTGCTAATTATATTTGTACTGTATACAACAATCATCTTAGCTATCTTTCATTTATCCATTTCCATATTATATGCCTTTTATACAACTTTCTATATTATTATCTTGTAACTTTTTTGACTTTTACTCCTTTGCATCTAGTGTTATTTATGAGTATTACTTCCTATTTTTTTACATAATTATTATTTCTACTTCCTTCCTTATCTTACATACTTATTAACATTATTATTACCACTTGCTCTATTCCTCTAGATACTATTCTCTTCTTCTTTTTTTATGATATATATGCGTACTTATCACTCATAACTTTCAATATAAGGCAAAAATATGTGGTTCAATACTATTACATTTTGTTTATTACATTGTGTTTATTAATAATGGCATTCACTTTCTGTTGTCTCATATATTTTATGAGACTTTTAAATTATTACTTATATACTTGTACTTGATATATTATTTTTTTTTTTTTCTATTTACACTAAGCCAGTGTATATCTATTATTTTCTATTTCTTTATTTATTAACTTATCAATATTTCCTTCATTGCTATCACTTTATTAAATTATTGAAAAAATCTTTTAATAAAAACAAAATTCATTGCTATTACTTAATTAAACTATTGAAAAAACATTTAAAAAAAAACAAACAAAATTTATATAATGATTAGGAATAGATGAAGGTAATTGTCTAATGCATAATATAATATATAAAATAAAAATTCCACTTCACGGAAATTTTTTCTTGTTCAATTCAATCTTATCGGTAACCATAGTTATAGGTCATGATGTCCTAGATTTAATATTAAAATTATGAAATATTTGTCCATAAATTGTTTTGATTTGTAATCTCTCACCTGTAGGTTTCGTCTTCATAGAGTGTAAAATAAAATAAATGATTTTTTTGTCAATCATTCATTTATGGGAATGATTATTTTAATCCCAAAGATAAATGAACGAAATAAAGTCTTAAAAAGTCAAGGAAATGTATTGTAAACATAGTGAAAATGAAGTACATGTTAATGAAAAGGGAAAATATATTTACACTAACATATTATATATTTATTCTTACTATTTATCCTGTAAGCTCTCACATTTCTTTTATTTATCAAAATACTGGTTGCTTACAATATATTGAGGTCTCCTTAGAAGGCTTTTACTTCACATTATTGCTTTATAATATTTATAAACAATTATTATTATTATTATTATTACTACCTTAGCCCAACATTTAGGTGGAAAACCACTTATTTCAAGGTAAAACTCCTACTCTTACGTTATAGGTCAAATAACAATTTATTGGAAATATATGATTGGATTCTCTAACTTGCGTATTCAAAAGGATTCTATGCTAAAAGAGAAAGTAAACCATGAAAAATGAATACTTCACGGGTATTCATGGATATAGGCACCAACTCTTCACATGTAGAAACCAAATGTTCTTAGAATAAAATCAATGATTCGATTCCATTACTTTATAATGAGCAACCAAAGAAATCTTGATGACAACAGAGAAAAGAGATTCTTACTAAAGCGATCAATTTGTTCTTCCGAGTCAAGTCATTTGGTGGCAGAAGGTTACGTAGACCGAGTCAGACTCTCTTTATCAAAGGGAAAATTGTGCCCTTGTTAAGCAAGGATCATAGAGAATGTAGTGTTTTAAAAATCGGCCAGACTGACTCGGATTCGACCGAGCCAACCCACTCGATGGACTGGCTCAGTAGAAAAACTAGTCTAGAGGCCGGTTTGTGATCGAACCAGCCGAGCCGGTCGCCGACTCAGCCGATTTGGTCACAAATCGGTCGGCTCAGCCGAGTTTGAGTTAGACCGGCTGAGCCGCGGTCAACTGATCGCAGACCCCACGAATGGCCCAAAACAAACCTCAATTTGGAATTTAATTTGGTTTTAGGGTTTTGGTATCCAACCCCTCCCAAGCCTATAAAAGCTACCCAACACCTCTCGTTTCCTCACAACTATCTTATTGCTTTTGAGTGAGCATTTGTGAGGAATTTGTGAAGAGTTGTGGGGTTGGTTTTTGGCTCAGCATGCTAGTACAGTTTCAGTTGAAGATCTTGATGAGGAGGAGCCATGGGTTTCCCCCTCTGATTCAGAGTCTGAACCAAAGGATCTTGCCTTGTCTAGCAGTTCTCAGTAGTGACCAGTGATTTTTTGTTGTAGAGGCCATTTAGAGCCTCCTTAGTTATGTGTTTTTGTTCTGATCTCTATATCATGTATGTATTCGACAGTGCACTCGATGCCAATTTGATATAATGGATATATTAATGTCCCTCCTTTGATCATATGTTGTCTTTTTTCTATATTCTAATGCTTTGTGTATGGAAACATGAATGAAAATCTTTAAAATTATGTTTTTTTATAAAAAAAATTAACATTTAATGTATTTTTTTCAAAGACCAGGTCATTGAAACTTAACCGGTCGAGTCGATACCGAGTCGGAGTCAAAGTCGACCATCGGCCGGTTTGCAACCTGAGTCGGAGTTTTAAAACACTGGGAGAATGTAGATGCTATGCCTGTGGGCAATAGTACGGCACACCTTCCTTGTTCTACACTCAGTGGAATGACTTAGAGACTCCTCAGAGAATATTATAATCGTTCATTTGACATCACATCATAGAATGTTGCACTATCTTTGGTGGAAAATTCAAGGGGTGACACGTTGCTTTTGGATATTGTGGAGGTCAATTTAGTGGTTTTTGAGTTGATTCTTAGCATGCTTATGCTAAACTAATTTCCATACGCGGCCAGACCATTTATTATGTTTTCATTTACGAAAATTAAGGTTAATCTCCCACTTCATTCTTATCTAGATTAGAATTAGGGATAATCCACAATATTCAATACAGTGTCAACATTTGCAACCCTCATCTCGGGGTCCATATTCTCACTATATTATTTTTTTTAATTTATTGATAAATGCGTATTCTTTGGTAAATAATATTACTACCAATGATATTAACCCAACAATAATACAATGCATTAAATAGTGTAAGGTTGATTAATAATATTAAGGAAAACAATATACCTCAATAATGATATACACCAGGAAATACCACTGCATTAAATAATATATAATAAAATATTAAATTATATTTTAAATAATGTATATACCTCAATAACCAAGAAACATCGTTGCATTAAATATTTTATAGATCAATGATATAGATCCAAATAAAAAAAATGAATATATATATATATATATATATAGGATTCAAATTTAAAATTACATAATTTAAGAATGGGAAAACTACTTAAGAATACATGGCTAGGTATGAGAATCAACACTAAAGTAGGTCTTCCTTGTACACATTGATTTTTTACAATATGTGGCTATTATTTGTTAGTTGGATTCTAATTTCTTTGTGCATAGGAATCAGAATTATAACTTTTAATCCACATTTGAACCTAGAAAGAGAATAGTGTGATCCTTGCTATTGATTAAATGACACAATAGTCTAGTTTATATAATAATGTTTTATAATCCGGGAAAGAGAAAAGTGTGATCCTTGTTATTGATTAAATGACACAATAGTCTAGTTTATATAATAATGTTTTATAATCTGGGAGAGCCTGCGCAGGTGTCTATTCAATTTCTCTGGGCATGGAACATCCCATCTGCACTTGAAGGAGTGAAGGGTCTGCATTACCCTATCGAAAAAGGCTCCATTCAGCCACGCCTCTCGCATCAACTCTATTGAGTTAGAAGCTCAACCAAGCACCTATTACAATAGTCGTGATACACATTATTCTTATAATTTTATCGATATTTTTTTATTTATTGAACTAACATAATTATTCTTTTATTTAAAGGTGTATCATTCTTTCTGCAAATAAATATCTTTGATGTGGACCATATAAAAAAAAATACAACTTTAAATTTTGAATATATATATATATATATATATTAAATGCACAATGGAGAAAATCTTTGACAATATCTCAAAATAAATACAAACATGTGTAAGTTTGTATTTTTTTTTTATTTTTTTATTTAATTTTTTATTAAATTTAGCACCTTGTCTATGGATTTGATTAAATCCATGAATTTTATGAGAAGCACCTCAAAATAATTTTATTATTCTCGGATTGTTCCAAATATGGAAGCACCTACTCCGTGGCAATAATATTCGGTGGTAGCTTTTATGTTAAAAGAAAATATTAATGCCTTGCATTTTAATGAGATTTGACTTTCAAATTTTGAACTACAATTTTTTTCTTTTAATATCATATTACTCGTGATATTGAACATTTATAGTTAATTTAGAATATATATATACTAGTGCAGTGCATGTGATACATGCATACGTAGCTATTATATGCATGCTTCGTATGCATGCTAATATTCTTGTGTTTCCTATAATAAGCAATGGGTAGGTTGGGCTCAGAGAAGGCAAAGGATCTTGTTTATGTGAACTCCAACCTTTGCCTTGCATCTTGTAGGGGTCGAGAATATGGCAATGGTCCTTCTAAATAATGGGATGTGGATCCAGAAAATCCTAATTTGGAGCTCTCTCTTGCTGCCATGAATATTGAGGACCAAGACCATAGAAGTGGAATTGGCCAATCATCTTCTTCAGCTACACCATCCACTATTGAGCATGTTTTTGTTGATATTTTTGATGAGGATTCTGATAATGAGTATTAGTCTTTTGTCTTTAAAGTACTTGCAGCCTCATATATATAATAAACACTGATTTTGAGATTTTGATATATAATTTGGGTGACAATTTCACCGATTTCTAGGTGAAATTGTCGCTCCATTAATTTGTCTTATGCAGGCTTGGAGCGAAAAAACGATTTAATAATGGGTCGCCGAAAGTTTCGCCAACTGTCGAAATGTGGCCACACACTGGCATTTAATGTCGGCGGTTATGGGGTGGGGCTAGCCTCCCGCCCATGGTCCCGCCATCGGTGGTGACCAGGGCTAGGACTAGTCCCCAACCCCCTTCCCCTCTGTGCTAACCGTAACACCACAAAACAAAGCGGCGACCATTTAATGTCAAGTGACATCCCAGTGGCGCGTTGGTAATAGCATGTGTTTGTTCAACGGTGGTTCAGTGTTCGATTCCCGCGGGGTCTATTCAGCGGCTCAAACAATTTTTAGCCAATTCCTGGATGCCACGTGGCACTGTTTTACAAATTCCACTACTTGGTTTACTTGACTCAAGCTTGAATGTACATCTTGAAAGTATGCATATTGCTGAACATAACTTTCATGTAAAACAAAATGATGCTTGAGTACAATAGTACACAAATAACAGGCCTAGAAGGCATATAAAAAAACTTGTCGCTTATACCTCACTTATACCTTTTGACCAAGTGGAATTGTTGACAAACACCCATCAAATGAAAATTTCCTTAATCACTACAACTTAATCATTGCACCATTAAAATTTTCCGAATGCAATGAAATGGCAAAGTCACTTGCATCAACCTGAAACTCGTTACTCAAATGACCTTTTCAAGTTTAAAAGAGCAAATAAATGAGCTAAAATTATCTTTTGCTTCGAAGCATCACATGTCTCTTGTTGTTTGCCTCCCCACTGGAAGACCTCTTGCACACATGTCAATGCATGCCAAGGAGCTACAATAGAAGAAATATTAACAAAAAATTTCCTCCAACATTATAGCCCAAGTACATCAAAGAAGTTTTACCCAACTCATACTTTGACATCTTCACAAACAAATGTTCATGCCTTATGACATCAAGTATTTTTCTCTTATACAAGACATGTTCATAAAGGATTTTAAAAAAAATGACAATGTCATACAAGTGGACTATCACATCCATAAATGGATCCAATTCATCATTATTCATATGCATGAAAGTAGTAGGAGTATGGAAAAGACCATAAAACATAATAAGCCATCCAAACAAACCTTGTTTGATGTTAAATTTCATCTTCCACCTTTACCTCCAACGCTCTTCTTTGTTAAGCCTTCACTCTATTGTGCCTCCTGACTAGTGCTTTCCATTCTTTTGTACAAAACCATAGGTGCCTTGCGTAGCGGAAAGAGATGGTGATTCCCTTGTTTAACAAATTTTGTCTTTGCTTTAGGTTTCTGCACTATGCATTTTTGACATCCGTGTGCCAATGTCAGAAAAAATTCTTGTTGCATAGTATTTACCAAGGATGAAATCCAAAAAGACTTTGGAAAATAACCCAAACAAGCTTCATATGGTAAATTCTTGTATAAATGAGTTCTTGAAACATTTGTAACATACTAAATGTGCTGCAAATACTCATCCCAAAGCTTATGACCATTACTAAAATTTCCATAAATAGAAATGCATTTTACAAGATGGAATAAACTTGACTCCCAAATTTTCCATTCAAATTGACTATTAACAAGCCAAACTAGCATAACAATGCCAAAGAAAACACTGTTGCATATAAGTGATTTATTTATGAACATCACTTTTACAAATTGCCCAACTATGGGGATATGCAACTAGTGCAAAACAAAGACTTACAAACTTCAGTTGGACAAATTCTCCGACAATTTCATACCCAACCAGGTAAATGAACCCTCTATTTGAACTTCTCCTTCTGGAGCTACTTCAAGGACTGTCACATCTTGCGCCACTTTTTCTTTTGTTGCTTCCTCTTCAAGTGCCCGCATGATTTGCTTGCCCTTTCCAGGATGAAGTTGCGGATGCATGTTGATTTTTAATGTACCTCCGATAAGTGGTTTCCCATGGGTTATTCTTTACCTAGGGAAAAGTGTCCAAAATAATTCTTTTCCTAAGAGTGACTTTATAAGTGGTAAAGTCAATATTAAATTATAAAGTGAAAGTGACTTTACAAGTGGTAATGTCAATATTAAATTATCAAATGAAAGTGACTTTATAAGTGGTAAAGTCAATGTTAAATTATAAAGTGAACACTGACTTTAGACATAAAGTACAATGTGGGTACTTTATTTAATGGGTGAGTTAAAAAATAGAAAATGAGAATTAAATGCACATTTATTCTCATCCCTTGATCTAAATGAATCTGACCCATTAGATCTTAGGGTTGCCCAAAAGTCATTTAGGGAAACAAAAGGAGGAAAAGAAAAGAGAAACTACATTCATTCATTCTTCATGAGCAGGTTCGAGAAAGGAGGTTGAGATCTGGAGAAAACTTCTGAAAGAGAAATTTGTTGTAGCAAGCTGAAGAAGTGATTTCTGGGAAAAGTTGGGCATGGAAATCAAGGCATAGAGGACAGCAGAAAGTACAGTTCGAACAACATTTAATGTTGTGAGCTGCATGTAGTTCGAGGGTTGTTTTGAGCAAATTTAAAAAAAAAAAAAATGGAAAAAAAATCTGTACAGTCTGTACAGCGGTATGGAAATCCATACAGTTCGTAAGGAATCCATAAAGTATAGTTCGCGTCCGTACAATATTGTTTCAGCTTCAAGTGAGCACGGAAATCGAGGCAAAGTGGCCACGATTTTCAAGGAGTTTTAGGCTAAAGAGATAAGTTGTATCTTGCTGTTTTGTTTTGTCTGCAAATGTATTTTTCCTGAACTTGAAAGATAAATAAAATTGAAGAGCTCTTTATGTTTTCCCAGGGGAATATTGAAAGGGTTTTGCCTGGGTCTAAGTTGACCAAAAATCTGTGTATTTTTTTATGTGTAGCTAGTCTGTATATGTTCATATTTATTTTCAGCATGTGTTGACAGTCCCATGTGTTTTAATCTGAAAATTTCATTTCTAGAATTATATATGTTGAATGTAAGTTTATGGGAAAGGGCATTTAACAGAATGGGAGTGATTTGGGATTGTAAAAAACTGTCTTTTTGTCATCAAATTTCAACATGGTATCAAAGCTACAGGCCGAAAATTGCAGTTTGAACAACAGACAGTGGTTTGGGACAGCAAACAGTGTTTTGGATAGCAAATTGAATTTTTGGACAGCACACTGATATTTTGAGACAACAAGGTGAAATTTCACACAGACTGAACTTTTGGGACAGGAAGGTGTGTTAGCAAGTTCATTTCTCCATTTTCTTGGTTTTGTAAATTTTCGACAGCAGTCATGGCCATGTTCTTAAGGATAGAGGACAGACTGAATGGGATATCCAACTATGTCGTTTGGAAGGACAAAATTCAAACAATGTTTGAGGAGGCAGCAGTTTGGGACATAGTGCGACAAGAGGTTGTACCTCCTACTGCTACAGATGACCTTGTTGAATTCACAAAAAATAATGCAAAGGCAAAAAGGATTTTGATGGACAGTCTGAAAGATCATGTGGTTCCTCAGATGAGAAGAAACACATATGCATATCAGATGTGGACAGCTCTAACCACTCTCTATTAGAGTACCAATGGGAGCAGGAAGATGGTACACAAAGAACAATTGAAGAACATCAAGATGACAAAGGTTGAAAGTGTAGTTCATTATCTTGGCAGGGTCAAATAGGTACGTGATGATTTGACTGCTATTGGTGAGGTAGTTGCACCCACAAAGTTAGTCAGGATAGTTGTAGCGGGACTTCCCAAGTCTTGGGAGGTCTTTGGAGATATTGTTACCTCTAGGGAGAATCTTCCCAATTGGGACAGATTCTGGGATGATTGTGTGCAGCATGAGATACGGAAGACTGGTAGTGGTGGGGTGAAGATAACAGATGAGGAGGATGCAGCCCTGACAGCCAGGGGGAGGAACAAAGGGAATGCCAAGAAAGAGGTCTCATCAGATGGGGCTAAGGGAAAGGAGAAGAAGAAGAAATATACGGATACATCCAAAGTCAAATTTTGGGAATGTCAGAAGATGGGACACTATGTTGCTACGTGTCTTGAGAGGAAAAATAAGGGGAAGAAGGGTACTGCAACTTCAGAAGAAGTGGAGCATTTTTCTTCACAGATTAACAGGGATTTTGCATTTATTACTTCTACATCTAGTAGGAGTACATCATTCGATGTGTGGTACATAGGCAACGAGGCTTCCCGCCATATGACAGGTGCACGGGAGTTATTTTCAGAGCTTGCAGAGAGGGCACTTGATATTGAGATTGTACTAGGAGATGACCGCACTGTGAGAGCTGTTGGTGTGGGCACTGTGACCTTTGAGAGGGAGTCTTTGCCTTCGTTGAAGGTCATGGATGTTTTGTATGTTCCAGGGATGAAGAAGAACTTGATTTCAGCGTTTGTTATGGAGGAGAAGGGGTTTGACATCACCTTCTCAAGAGGGCAAGTATTGATGCATCCTAGGGGAGCTTCCATCACTTCGGCCAAAGTGATTGGAGTACGCTCTGGGAAACTATATAGGTTCAGCTTTCAGTCGACGGGAGCATTGGTGAGTAGCACATCTGGTAGCACTCACACTAGTACCACCAACAGTAGAGACTTGTGCGAGTTATGGCACCGGAGGATGGCGCATATGCATCATGGAGCTTTGAGAGTTCTGAGGGAGATCACTACTGGAGTTCCTGATTTCAGTGTTGAGCATTATGAGGTTGAGCCTAGGAGAGTACACTGGGTAGCTGCAAAGCACATTCTTCACTACGTGAGGTGCAGATTCGAATTGGGGCAGGGAGTGCTTCTAACATGGAAAGCACTTCAGGACGTTGCTTCGAATTGGGTTCGGTAGTTGTGTCGTGGTTCAGTTGAAAGCAAAAGTCAGTTGCTTTGAGCTCTTCTGAGGCTGAGTATATGGCCGCTAGCCAGGCTAGTTCTTAGGCCATTTGGATTCGCAAGTTATTATATGGCCTATTTGATCAGTGGTTGAGACCAACAGTTATTCACTATGATAATCAGAGTTGCATTAAACTCACAGAGAATCCAGTGTTTCGTGGCAAGTCAAAACACATTGACATCAGATATCATTTCATCAAGGACTATGTTCAGAATGGTGTAGTGAAGTTGGAGTATATATCGACAGATCAGCAGGTGGCTGATGTTCTCACGAAGTCCTTGCCAAGAGGCAAGTATGTCCATTTCAGGGACAAGATGGGTGTGGTGAGAAACACTTTCCTCGGTAAGAGGGAGTGTTGATTTTTAATGTACCTTGGACAAGTGGTTTCCCATGGGTTAGTCTCTACCTAGGGAAAAGTGTCCAAAATAATTATTTTCCTAAGAGTGACTTTATAAGTGGTAAAGTCAATATTAAATTATAAAGTGAAAGTGACTTTATAAGTGGTAAAGTCAATGTTAAATTATAAAGTGAAAACTGACTTTGGACATAAAGTACAATGTGGGTACTTTATTTAATGGGTGAGTTAAAAAATAGAAAGTGAGAATTAAATGCACATTTATTCACATCCCTTGATCTAAATGAATCTGAGCCATAAGATCTTACGGTTGCCCAAAATTCATTTAGGGAAACAAAAGGGGGAAAAGAAAAGAGAGACTGCATAAATTCATTCTTCATGAGTAACGAGGAGAAAGGAGGCTGAGAGCTAGAGAAAAGTTCTAAAAGAGAAATTTGTTGCAGCAAGCTGAAGGAGTGATTTTTGTGCAAAGTTGGGCATGGAAATCAAGGCATAGAAGACAGTAGAAGGTACAATTTGAACAACATTTAATGTTGTGAGATGCACGCAGTTCGAGGGTTGTTTTTGAGCAAAATATATATATATATATATATTGGAAAGAAAAAAAATTCGTACAGTTTGTACAGCAGTACAGAAATCCATAATGTCCATAGGGAATCCGTACAGTACAAACTGTGTTTGTACAGTACTGTTTCAGCTTCAAGTGGGCACGGAAAACGAGGCAAAGTGGGGATGGTTTTCAAGGAGTTTTGGGTTGAAGAGATAATTGTATCTTGTTGTTTTGTTTTGTCTATATTTTTCCTGAACTTGAAAGATAAATAAATTTGAAGAGCTCTCTAACAGGGTTTCCCCGGAGAAGATTGAAGGGGTTTTGCCTCGGTCTAAGTTGACCAAAAATCCGTGTGTATTTTTTAATGTGTTGTTGGTCTGTTTATGTCCATATTTATTTTCAGCATGTGTTGACAATCCCATGAGATTTAATCTGAAAATTTCATTTCCAGAATTCTATATGTTGAATGTAAGTTTATAGGAAAGAGCATTTAACAGAATGGGAGTGATAAGGTGAAATTAAAACCGGGTTGGGATTGTAGGAAACTTTTTTTTCATCAAATTTCAACAATGCAATTTCCAACACTTCTCGACCCAATGCCCACTGATATTGCAATGAGTTCAAAAGTTTTTGTGAGACTCTCTTGACACAAATGTCTTTAAAATTGGATGAGAATTTTCCTTCTTGGTCTCAATTCCAATTGACATATTCATCTTCTTGACTAATGCTTTCCTTTTATGGCACTTAGCTACACAATGGTTAGGTGCATGACATAAAGTGCATGGAAAAACATTCCACAACATGTTATTCAAATCATCATGTGGTTTGTCATCATAAAAAGCCTTTGAATAATCAGGATGCTTATACCTCTCATGGTTATCCTTTGGCTTATGCTTTTTACACAAGAAACATGAATGGCAAGAAGAACTTGTCTCAGTCTCTTCTTCAACTTGATCATCTATCTTTGGAGATGTTTTGCACTTCATGTCCTCCTTTTTCTTTAGAAACCAAGCCGATACCAATTCCAGATGCAAATCCCAACATTTTGCCTCATGTCCTCTCTTATGACAAAAAGAACAAGATACCCAAGAGCTATCGTTGGAAGACCATTCTTCCCTTTTGACATCGCCTAATCCTTCATATCTAGGCCTCTCCTTTGCCTCAATTGGATCTTTAGTGCCTTAATGGTTCACTCCAAGGCCTCCTACCTTGTAACCCATCTTGGTTAAGAGCTTGGATCCAATGCCTTTACTATGTTTTTCAAAATCTGCAAATGAATTTACATCAACACTTTCATGTAAATAAGAAGCATATAAATGCTTACCATTTGCCTCATCTTTTGATTGAGGTACAAAGATGTTTTTAAACTCTCTTTTGATTCTGGATGTGTCCTCTTGGACTCTTGGGTTCTCTTCTTTCAGCTCCTTGTACTCGGGTGCTGATAGAACATCATCCTCCACATCATGTGGACAAAAGGTACAAACTTGTCCATCTTCCTTTTCTGAGGGACTTTCTACACTAGCATCTTGCATAAGAGTTATAGAAAAGCATGAAGATTGTGGAGAAGATGGTGGTTTATCACTATTCTTATTAGCTTCTTCTCTTGGAGAACATTCTCCTCTTGGAGGTCTAGAGCTTTCACCTTGCAATTTGGTGTTCCTCTTTTCATATAGGACATTCACCATTTCTGCCATGTCTCAGAAAGCCTTTCTAAAAGCCTTCACATCCTTTGACATCTTTGTAGGCTCTCCTCCTTGGGACATGCTTTTCTTGTAGCTTCAACTGCAGCTTGAGGTAGAATTGGTGGTAGAGATTGTAACAATCTTGCTCTCCTTTCCAAAACCTTCTCCTCACTTGAGCTTCAAAACTTGTAGCTTCACATTCACTTGCAAACAACAGTCAAATCCTCCTTGCACAAAGCAAACCTATGCTTTGATACCAATCGGGGAAATTGTCGCTCCGTTCAGCACAAAACCGGAAGAAATTGTAGGACCGGCCCGGATTTTGTGCAAATTGTGGCTCGAATAGTGCCAAAACTTGGGGAGATCATAACTTCTCCAGTTTTTTGCCAAATTCGATGCAGAAAGAGGTTAGACAGGCATTTTTGGGCATGTTGGACTCATTGGAGCAGTTTTCAGAGCCAATGGAGCACTTTTAGATAGGCTTTTTGCAGGATGAAGTCTATGGTGCCATGGTCAACCAGAGTGTTGAATCAGTTTATGGAGGAATTTGAAGATGTAGATGATGACCTTGCAGGGGTTTTTCCAGCCTCCATGTGCTTTCTGCAATAGCTACTACATCAGTGATGTAGCCTATGTTCCTCTTTTCTCTATGTTTTTTAGGAGAGACTTGTTTATGTACTTCAAGTGGATTGTGGTATTGTTTATGCTCTTTGAGGTTGGAGTATGGGGTCTTGGTGCTAGATGCCTTTGTTTGCTGAAAGGGGGTCATGCCATTAGAGTTGATCCAAGGATATGTAGCCCAAAAGGGGTGAACTCCTTCAATGATGGCTGGTGTATTACTGATTGATGCATACTTCCATTCAGTGTTTTTAATTGATGTTTAAAGTTTTCATGAAGTTAAAATTAAAAACACACACACACACACACACACATAAAAACTAATGCTTTTACTTTCTATTTTGGAGTACAAACCTCAAGCATGTTTTTGTATTCTAATGAGGATCTTAGCATAGCAAAACTAATATTCCCCATACAGATCATTAACTCATTCCTAAATCATGCACCCTTTCTATTTGTGTCAACAAAATTCCAATACTCTCTAGAAGATTTGTCTCAAGAGTATAAAGAGATGATTAACACCAAAGTAGGGGATATCATCATTAAGAAGAAAGTTGTTTCTATAGACCTATGAATGCTTATTCAATGCCAATATTGCAACAAAATCAATGATTGACCTTTGAAGAAAAATATACTATAGGAACACAAAGAAAGAAAGCAAATGCATTAGAAACATCAAGATCAAGATTCGTTCAAGGTAGGAAGTAAGAAACCACCAAGAAAGTGATCCAAATAATATAAGCAATGTGGTAACCAAACGATGCTCATTTAAGCTCGAACAA
This sequence comes from Pinus albicaulis, assembly GCA_034641835.2. Classification (NCBI taxonomy): domain Eukaryota; kingdom Viridiplantae; phylum Streptophyta; class Pinopsida; order Pinales; family Pinaceae; genus Pinus; species Pinus albicaulis. The sequence goes on from CM076581.1 coordinate 1,135,306,435, forward strand.
AGGCTAAGAAGTAACATTTGTCTCTAATTTTAATCCTCTTAATCAAAGTTAGACACCATGCCAGACTAATATCTAAAGGCTAAACATATTAAATCAATTACCCATCGTTTCACAAGCTCATTCTTGCACACTAAGCAACAATGGGGATGGATGATGGATGTAGAGCAACAGCCTTGAAAGACATTTCCGTAGAGTGAAACCACAATAAAAGCAAGTTTGATGTCTTGACCAACTTCATTGAAGATAAAAAAATAAACATTACTCCTACCGTATTCCTTCTCCAGCTTTAGCGATTTCTACACCCAAAGCTTGCTTTATTGCATTCTTAATGGTGACTAATGTCAAAATCAAGACAAGCAAAAAGTCAAATATTAAAGATTAGAAACAGTAGATACGAAAAACAGCTGAAATGATAACAAATATAAACATGAGAATGAAGGTATCTCACTATTTTCATCTAATATGGTTTTTAAGCAATAAGTAAAGTGAATTTTCAAAGACAAACCACAACATATTTTTGAGCAAAAAAAATTGACATATACCAAGGTGACATAAGCTATATGGTGACTAATGCCAAAATCAAGAGAAGCAAAAAGCCAAACATTAAAGATTAGCAATAGTAGATATGAAAAACATTAAAATGATGACTAGTATAAACATGAGAATGAATGTATGCCACTATTTTCATGAAATCTGTTTTTCAAGCAATAAATAAAGTGAATTTTCAACACATGACCCACAACATCTTTGTGAGCCAAATAATGACATATAGCAAGGTGACACAAGGACATGGGAATTATGACTACCTTGAAATTTCATGAAGATTTCTTCCAATGTAGTTGCTTCAAGATCTCCTCCTTCAACTCCTAGTTCAGTTGAATTCCTAGCAAGCCATAGTTTCTGTCAATTAGAAACTGCTCTAAAAGAAGATTCTACATTAGTACTACCGATATTTTTATCTGTTTATTCTTACAATTAGACTAGTATAAAAGAGTACATGCTAAACTCATTACTACTACATATAACCATCAAATCTACAACATACCCACATAAATAAAACATACACAGATACACAAAATGCAGAAACAGTTTAGTCCCCATCCATCATACCTTATTTTTAATACCTGAAAAATGTACCGATAAGAAGAAATAGAAACCAAAATGTTTCAGGTTAGTTATTGCTTAATTGACAACCACCAACATAAAAAGGTGTGCTTCTAACCAATATTACTAGGAGATCATAAGAAAAAAGAGATATCAAAGAAGAAAAAATAAGAATCAAAGTACTCCTAAAGTTTTCACTCCCCCTACTTCAGACTTAAATATTGACTTGGGTGGTGTAATATCCACAATTTTGTGAGCTTTTGAATTTTTCCCAATTTTTGGTAATATTAATTAAAAGGGGCAAATATTATTTTGGAGAAAGGTGACAAGTATTATTTATTAGAAGGCAGGAAATTATTAATTTATTAAAATGAAGAAAAAAGTCATTTAGTGGAAAATGGCCCCCACTAATAAAACAATAATTAAAATGGGAGTCTAGAAGCGTGAGGAGAAATTATAAGAGGAGGGACTCATTTGTTGATCATCTTTTGGCTATTACACTTCATATTCCATCTTCTCTTGGAGTTGTTTAGCACAACGGTCAGAGTGTTGTTTAGCAACAGGAATTCCAAGCGGAATTCCGCCCTCATTTCGGAGAACTTCGAGTGTCTCCCTAGTGAGGCAATTTGGGGAGCTCAATTCAGAGCTTCAATTGGACATCATTGCAAGAGTTTATTCAATAGTGAGTTTTTCTTGGGCACAAAGGTATTTTGTGGAGCACATTGTGGGAGCAAGCGTGGGTTAGAGGATTCGAGATTTTGTAGGGAATTTTCTTATTGTTAGACTGGGGTTTGGAAAATGATTTGTCGAGCTGGATTGGAGGCTATTACCTGATTCGATTTTTCTATCTTTTGGCAAGGGTGCAAAAGCTATTGGGAATTACATGTTTTTTTATTGGCTATTACATGTTTCTGTTATTTGCTGTGAATTTTCAATTTGGAATATTACAATGGTATCAGAGCATGATCTTGTCTAGTTGTGGGGTAGCCAACAAGATCATGGAAGATTTGGGCATGTATGCACAGTGACAGGTGAAACCATAGACAAACCCATGGCTCAAGGAAGATTCAATATGCAAGAATTCTGGGGTGGAATCCACTAGAACAATGAGAGGTTGGCCCAGTTGAAGAAGGTGACAGATCAGATCCAACTCATTGTTACAAGGGAGACACTAGAGGTGCGCAAGCCATGGGGGCACAACCATCTACATTGTGTGGGGAAAGTCGACAGAATCAAGGCACCAGATCTCCTCAAAAGGAGCAGATAAGACAAGGACAGTTAGAGGGTGAGACCAAGAGGAGCTTTTGTTGGTGGAGACCTAGTTTTAGATATCAGGAGCCTGATGTGGAGGTTGACCATGAGGTTGTAGGCACACAGAAGTGTGAGGAGCGTGTCGATATGTCCAGTGTGATGCAGGAGTCACCCTTGTTGGAGATCCCTTTGGTAACACTGGTTGACACCATAGTGGAGAGAGTAGAGCATACACTAAGAGGGACATTTGTTGATGAGGTGCCGCCCATGGATGAGGTGTCGTCCATTGTTGAGGGATCCATTGATGAGGTGTCCAAGGCCATGTCAAAATTTTCAAGTGATAGTAACCCACAACAGATTGGTGAGGTGCCTAGAGACATGTCCAGCGACAAAGTGTTGGCAAGCACAAAGTTATTTAGAGTCGTGACAGAGTTTCCAGACGGTAGCTACCTATCGTTGATTGTTGAGGATGTTATGCATGATGAGCTATCTGTAGAGGGGCAGTTGGTGGCTCATGTTGAGCCCAAGGTGGAGGAGGATGAGCAAAAATCCTTGGTGTCAGCCATCGATGAGGAGCATTCAGGTGCATCCGCAACCGGTAGAGTTGTCATAGTTTCAGACAGCAGTCCGCTTCAGGCATGCATCGATGGGGCTTGCCGCATTGTTGGGCCGCCTCCACATGTTGGTGAGAGAGAGGTCACGTTACCTAGGAAGATTACATGGATAGGCCAAACTAGCAAGATGAGGCGACACGAGTTGCGCAGGGTGCAACATTCGCAGGATGGAGGACTTGTTCTATGTATAGTTGTTTGTGCATTGGATCCCTCTCGGGGTTGGATGGCGAGAGTTATTGAGTTGGTATCCGGTGGAGCTGGCTAGGAGGTTAGATGCATCCATGGCCACAGTTCAGCAGAGGTCGTGGATTACCAAAGGGGCTCGAGGGCAAATTATTGTTGGGATCCAGGTGGGATTCCCCATCACATCATGGAGTTGGTAGGTGATGGTAGTAGCTGCATGGTGGACTCAATGGCTGGGCGCACACACCTTTTCATATCCCCTTCAAAGTTCTTGACAACACTAGTGACAGGATGGATTGACAGGGGAGCAGGCAGATTTCATGAGTTGTCATGGCATGTTGGGCGTGCATGGGATTGTAGGGTGATTAGCCTACTCTCACAGGAGTTGGTAGGAGGAGGTGGCATCGGCAAGCCACTAGACAGGGTATTGTATGGAGACGGTCTCTCTCACTGGTATATTGGACACAAGAGCTATTGAGGATAGCCTTAGTAGTGTCATTCACGTTAGCATGTGAAGAATTAGGTCGCTCAGGTATATCTAGTCAGATGAGGAGATATAGCTCACATCATGGAGGGCTTACTACCAGAGTGGTGGATGTGTTGGCACATACGAGATGGCGTATGATACAATGTGGTACGACAATAGGCAGTGGTACCTAGGGGTGGACAGTGTTGTAGAGTTCAGTGTTATGCAGAGGGATGTGACCTGATGCATACAGACCCAATTTTACACCCTAGCATCCAGTATTGTATAGGGGTATGCATTGATGTGAAACAGTATGCAAAGGAGCACGGAGGTGTGTAATGGTGTGCAGTGGTCTGCAGGGTTCCAGTGTGGTGTAGGAGGAGCGCTTCACATCATAGTTCTTAGATGTTCTTGGAGGAAAAGTTGCGTTCTACCAGGATGCAAAAGGGAGAACGCGTTGATCCATTCCTTGCAAAACTTCAGGAGGTCCGAGATCAGTTGGAAGTTGTGGGAGCAGCTCCTCAGGCCACAGAGATGGTCATATTTGCCTTGAATTCCATGTCCGAAGAGTACTAGGTCTTTGTCCAGAGTATCCTAGGCAGAGAGAAGTTGTCAGGCTGGGAAGGAATGTGAGTAGCTCTTCAGCAAGAAGAGATGAGGAGAGACTTACTCAAGTGTAAAATTGATGGCAACAACAGTAGTGGAACGAAGCCCAAGGAAGAGGAGGAGAATGCATCCCTTGCATCAAAGGGACAGCAAGAGCAATGAAGACGAAAGAAGGACGTCTCAAAGACTAAATGCTTTCGGTGTGGCGAGATGGGACATTACGCTACACAGTGTCCTCGCAAGAAGAAGGACAAAGATGAGAAGCATGATCTGCGGGCTGCAACTGCAAAGATCGAGTAGGAGGAATTTGTGATTATTGCCCACATATCTCCACAGGAGAATTAGGGTGATCTAGAGTAGTAGTTCAGCAAAACTGCAGTTGGGCAAGATCCTTGAGGAGTCCACCTCTCGGATCATCACCGTGCTACAGGAGCCCAAATCAAAAGTAGCAGGATGGACGAGTATCAGTTGGTGTAGAGGGGTGCAGAAGTGACAGCGCAATGGCTAGTGAGCGCCAGAGTCTGAGCAGCGCAGAGCAGAGTTGGCAGCAGTGCAGGAAGGCACAGTGTAGAGCCAGCAGCAGTGCAGCAGCTTCAAAGGGACAGCAGAGAGACTGGCAGTAGTCAAATCTTCAGCACGAGATACATCCTACTAAACACTTAGTTCATTTTTGGAAGTTTTTCTGTTGCAATGTGCAATAGAATTGTAGTGCAATGGCAACTGGCAACAGTAAGCAAGGTCAGCAGCAGCACGGATGCAGCATCGTAGTGTTGGTGGGCAGCATTGTAAGACATCAAGAGAGCAGAGGGAGATGTTGCAGAGTAAAAGCAGTACATCAGTTGGAGGTATCGCTAGAGCACTTTCCTCGCTAAGAGGGAGTTTTGATTTCTGGTAGCATCAAATGTGCTCTAAGTCTCAAATTGTGTAGGGAGGCTTAGGCACGTGTATTACAAAGATCTCAGAAAGTGTTATGGGAAATTCCACCCGGATTGTGTTTTATGAAAATAATTAATTATTTTTAATGGGACCCTAAGTCTAAACTTAGGAAATTAAAATAATTAAAGGATATTAATTAAAACAGAATGTGAATGCTTTAGAAAAGATGGGGACCAAGTCCAGTTAATCTTAGCCGTTGATTAACAATTTAATCTCGGCCATTGAAGTCTCAACGAGAATATTATAAGGACTTGATGGGGCATTTGGAAAACACACTAAGAGAGTCTAAAGATCAAAATTCTTTAGTGAGTAGTGCTCAGGGAGAAGATCGATCGAGAAGATTCTTTTGCAGAGAGGGGCAGTGATAGATCCGGTTGGAGATTTTCCCTGAGCCGAGAATATATCACAGAGAATAAAAAGGGCAGTACGCAAAGATAGCACAGAGCCAGCAGAGGCAGCGCTGCATCCTTGAGGAGATCCGAGATTCAGCTGAGGATCAGTCAAATCTAGTGTCAGAGTGCTGGGGTGTGAGACCGAAAGGGGCCAGAGATCAGTATCTAGATAGCAGAAGAGCCAGCAAGGAGAGGTGACGCAGTTCCCACGTAGAGGTTGCGTAAATACTACGCATAGGCAGCGTAGGGCTTATCAGCTCAGTGTTTCGTCAGTTCGGATTTTCTAGTGTCAATGTGAGGTAATCCTCACAAGCTCTTTGTCAGTCAGATTCTTTGTGTGGATGGCCAGTAAGGCATCCCAGATTGTATTTAGATCTTGTGTAGAATAAAAAAAAACCCTCAGCTGTTGCACCAGTTTTCCCACATTGGGTTTTCCCGGGGACATTGGTCCAAAAATAACGGTGTCATGTGTCTATTGTTTATTCTTGCTCAGATCTTGTTTCCGCACTTATTTATTTTTCCACAGTATAATTATGTGAAGGTTGCAGTGTATGGGTTTCAATATTTACCGTAGAACACAGTAAATAATTTGTTCAAGAAATTAACAAATAGAAAAATTCTCATCAATTGCTACAGTAGGATTTCGGGTAGTGGAATTTTCACATAACATTAAGAAACCATTTCCAAATAGTGACAACAGATCTAAGGAAGCTTTGGACTTGGTTCATTCTGATGTATGTGGTTTGATGCCCATAAAATCTCTTGGTGGTTCATTGTACTTACTACTATGTGACATTTATTGATGACTTCTCCCGTAAGACGTGGATATATCTCTTCAAGACAAAAGAAGTATTCGACATGGTTCAAGAATTCAAAGTTGAGATGGAAAACTTGACAAGTTAAAGAATCTGGATACTAAGATCTGACAATGGAGGAGAATACACCTCAAAAGAGCTTGTTGCTTTCTGCAACCAGGTTGGGATTAAGAGGGAGGTAATTGTCCCTTATAATCCAGAACAAAATGGTGTAACATAAATGAAGAACAGGTCCATTAAAGAATTTGTCAAGACCATGTTGCATGATTTGGACTTGCCATTGTTCTTATGGGGCAAAGCGTCACGAACAGTTGTGTACTTTCAAAATTGAAGTCCTCACAGAGCCCTAGAAGGTATGACTCTTGAAGAAGCATTATCTAAAAGGAAGCCAAAGGTTGGACATATGAGAATCCTTGGTTGTCCAGTATATATTCATGTTCCTAAGGATAAAAGGAAGAAACTTGAGACTTCAGGGAAGAAAGGCATATTTGTTGGATATCGTGAATCGTTAAAGACCTACAGAATATACATTCCATAGCAATGACGTATTGAGGTTAGTCGAGATGTCACCTTCGATGAGAAAGTGGCATATTGGAGGTCTACGAAAGCCTTTGCAGATTCTGGAGCAACAAAGCTATAGGCTTGTTGACTTAATTGTAAAATACACAAGAGGTATTGTAATAATAATATATTATATATAAAATGTATAAGAGATGATGATTGAATGTTACAATGAGGCCCTGTTTATATACCCACGTAGGTGGCCTTTCATGAATGGGCATGTCTTTTAGACATGCCCTTTCACTAACTTAATGACTACTTACATAATCCCTATTTAACTATTAATAACTATATTAATTATATCTGTTATGAATTATATTCATAACATTGCCTTCCTCTCGAAAAGCTTTGTCCTCAAAGCTTAATATTTCAACAATTTTCATCATTCGACAATTTTCGTCACTTGGGATTATCTGCTTGGCATGTCATTGAGCACTAGTACCCCACCTTTGTAGAATTCTCTCTCGTAATGTTGTTTTTGAAAACTAAGGCTTTTGTTAATTTTGTGTATATATATATATATATATATATATATATATTTAATTAATTAAATTAATATTTAATATATATGTTTTTAATATAAATATATATAATTATAAATTTATATAATATATATATTGTATAACTATAGAGCATATAGGTTATGAAAACGTATATCCAACTTAACCTAACACACCATCCAACGAAACATTACATCTTATCGATCCGAATGGAAGTAATTGTCCGCCGTTTTTTAATTTCACCACTCCGTATTTGGATTGCCCACGCTACAGTTTTATGGTTACATAACTTCGAATTGTTCAACATCCAGTGCATAGTCAGCTTGTCATATGTCTCTTTCGCGGCTCTGTAATTGAGAATGGGGACAACAGTGTCTCTCTGGTCGTTGTATTTGGCGTAGCACCTCACCCCAAGACAACAGCTGGCCAGTCAGCATTGTCAACGTGTCCTTGAAACCGTCGAGATTCTGATAACTGCGACACGTTGCCAAGCTGTCAATGCTAACATGGTCGTGTAGATGGTAGTTTCCCTCACGGATAAGTCTGTGGAGGAGTATGAGACACTTGAGTGTCACCGCCCACTTCTGGATATTCCTCAGCCGCCCCGTCAGCTGCGATACGCAGAGAGATATTAAATATGGCGGGATGTGATATCTCACAGGCACCACTAAAATCAGCTCCCCGAAAAGGTGGAAAAGCTCCATATTAGGAAGCCTCAACAGCAGGTTCAACAGAGGGATGGCAATCCATTTTTTGTCGAGAAATTTATGCCCAGTTTCGATGGTAAGCACTTCCAGTGATCTCAACGTTCCCACTAATTCAAGAAATCTGTTGGCGGAGGGAGTATTGTATGTTGAAGACCATCTCGAATCCAACAATAAGCCAATCAAATTACTTCTGAGCTCCATTTTGAGTCCTGTAATTGATGACGAAAGCTCTTGAAATTCAATTACATTCACTTTCAGGTCATTTGTGGTAGTATTCAGAGTTTTAAGGTTGGGACAATTCACTGTCAATCCCTGTGCGTCACAACCATCTACATTTTCGCCATTAATAGCTTTCTCATTATCAATACGATGATTGTTACCCTTAGTTATGTCTTCTAAGATCTCTCTTACTTCTGACGTTGTAATGGGACCTTCGGTCTTCTCAGTCGCAGCAATCTTATCTGATTCTGCAGTTTGTCTGATGGCGTCCTGCGATTTATTAGCACCCGCCTGTTCAATCAGCGTATCAAGCTTCTCTTGCAATGTAATAAGCTCTTGTGCCACAGATTTTCTCACATCTCTCGCAACTGAACGTAAGCCCTGAATCGTATCCAGCTGAAGCAGCAGGCCCATGAGAGTCTCATTAAACTTCCTTCTAGCTTTAGAATCTCCGCTCATCTCTTTGATGAACTTGAGACTTGACATTTGTTGTCTAAGATCCTCGACCCGTCCTTTAATTTTCATAATCTCGCGAAGTTTTGTCAAAGGCTGAAACTTTCGTACCTGATATCCACGATAAGGGGCCTGAATTTTCACGGTGGTTTGGTCCAGACCGATCCCTATTTTTTTTGTCACCTGTTTTTTACCTTTACCTTGCAGATTGGTTTTTTGTTCTATCTTTTTGGTTTCCTTGTTATATTTATGGAGTTTCTCATTCAACTTTCCTTTGAGTTTTTCCTCATTTTCATTGCATACAGAGCCCGAAAACTCCAAGACGTTATGTTTCATATGAATAGCTTTCCCCCTGTTCCCATAAAGAAGCATGTAAACAACTTTTACAATTTCATCCGACGTACTCCTTTTGCGTACTTTGTATACGACAATTGGGATATCCTTGAGAGGTGTCCCTCTTCCCTTTTCAACAGTGAACTTCTTAGTGGGCTCCTTCTTTTTAACACTAGTATCAATGAAACGCTCAACTATCTTTCTTAGCTGAGATGGTCGACTGGCTACAGGCCTAGAAACTTCAACTTCCATCTTCGGTACTTCAACCTCATCCTCTAGAACCTTCTCAATAACTTCGAGATTCCAGTCAGCAGATGAGCCAACGGCGACAGCTTCCGTCACTGTCTCTGTTTGCTTAAAATCCACTGTATTGGGTATGTTCTTAACTAAATCATAATCCACTTTCTCTTTCTCAAGCATGTTATCTTCATAATTATCTTTATCTGAATCTGAAATTTTCATAACTTGATCTTCTTCAAAATGTATTGATTCTTCATGATTATTTTCTGAATTCTCTAAATTGACTAAATTGTTATGTTGACTATGTTCAATATTCGGGAATATTGGTTTTTGCATTAGATTTATCTTGTCCAAAATGGCGTTCATCTTCTACATTTCCTTTTTATGATTGTCTCTAGACTCGATACGGATTTTTAACAATTGTCTTTCTATCCGATTTGTCATGTCTTGAAGTTGTTTGATGTCGTCAAAATTTCCTGTAACCTTATCCTCAAGATTGACTAATCGTTTCGTGAATTTATCGGAATTGTTATTGATCTTACTCTCAAGTTCAATCAACTTTTTGTTGAAATCGGCCATCATCATTGATGAAGATGTCGAGCGGTAACAATTTCGAGGCACATCATGTAACAGCTGAAGGTAGCCAACAGTGGCGTAGGTGCTTCCTTCCAGGTGAGAAGATCGCTGCTCCGATGAAGGTGAGGGTGTGCGGGGGTTGATAATGGTGTTCTGGTCGTGATAGGGTAATGAAATCGGAAAGCAGGTGGCAGCAGTAGTGATCACACAGATCCTAAAGAGCGACCGCTCTGATACCAAATGGAGCAACAAAGTTGTAGGCTTGTTGACTTAATTGTAAAATACACAAGAGGTATTGTAATAATAATATATTATATATAAAATGTATAATCGATGATGATTGAATGTTACAATGCGGCCCTGTTTATATACCCACGCATGTGGCCTTTCATAAATGGGCATGTCTTTTAGACATGCCCTTTCACTAACTTAATGACTACTTACATAATCCCTATTTAACTATTAATAACTATATTAATTATATTTGTTATGAATTATATTCATAACCTTGGATGAAGTAAAGCAATAGGCCTCAAGGGAAGAGCACTCAAGTTCTACAGAGTGTACCAGAAGGCTAGAAGGGCCTCAAGATCCAACAGAACCAGTCATAGTTCCAAAAATCAAGAAGAGACCAGCATGGCTCGAATCCACATTGGAAGAAGCAGAAGGACATGCAGCTCTTGATGGCACATCTAGAGAGGTAAAGAAACCTAAGACGTTCGCCATCTATGCAACTCTCATGACAACTTACTGATGAAGAACCTTCCACCCAATGAAGCACCACCCTTATAAGACCATTCAAGGCTCGCGGGTCTTGACAAGTCATATGTCAAAAACAAGTCACTCTCATAGAACCCACGCATAAGACTCTTACCCGCGTTGACTTGCATAAGACTTGCGCTGACCCATTCAGGGTTGTAGGGGAGTGCCCCCCACCCCCACCAATTCCGCTCTCGAAGAGTGCTATGAGCAGGAGCGAATTCGGGGTGACTTGGGAGCATGCTCCCGCAGACAAAAAAAAAAAATCGCTCCCTAAAAGAAATTTCGCTCCCTAGCTTATTCTGGAAATTGTTTTTTGCAAACACATTCCACACAAGTTTTTTCAAAGAAACATGAATTTTTGAGTGGGGCAGCCTAATGATCAAACTTATGGCCCTAGTATTGATATGCTATTCATGGTAATGTTAACTTCTTAAAGTAAAAGTGACATTCTCCTTTATCTTTCATTTTCATCCTTTTACTTAAATTTTTATCATTACCATGAAATGACTCGGGATGTTTGAGAGTGGTTTCAACCTCAATGGATCTCATATGGAGAAAGTAGAATTTTAGGTCTCGCTCAAAATCCAGCAGACTTATCAACTTTTCAGGATTGAGGTGATCACAATTTTTCCATTGGATTTTGTCATGTACTAGGGTATGGAACTCGTATTTAATCAAGAGCACCAAGCCCTCTATGTACCTTGACGTTAGTGACATTGGTTATTGAACTCATCTATCATGACCCTACAAAAAATGTACCCATCACTCAAACAAAATCTTGACTTGACATGCTATGTTTTTTCTATCTTATGTTAATTGCTTAGAGGGTGATATTAATGACAAAGATCCCAAGATAGGCAATGGTTTTGATGATATGTAGGTATTTGTTGTCGCAAGATTTTTTTGGATGTTAGAGGCCATCTAGAGCCTATTTGTTGATTATTTTCGATTCATAGATAGATTGCACTCGATGTTATTTTGATTATGTGCACCCACATGCTATATAAATGAGAACTCGTAACTTGTGGACATCTGGTTGATGAAAATTATAACTTCTAGATGATTGATGTTATATGGTTTAATCCACGTTTTTATTCTTTTTATATCTAATTCATCATTCTACATGCTTATGTTGACATATAAGCATCAAAATATATAAAAATATATATTATATAAAAAATTTGCTCTCAATTCGCTCCTGACGCGGGAGCTTTTGAAAATGTTGCTCCTCGCTCCCACTCCCATGCAGCCTTGGACCCATTGACTCGCATATGACTCGTATCAAAGTTGTACAGACCTATATAAAACCTGTCCTTGGCAGAAAATTTCGATTTTTTTTCTTCCTTTTTTAGATCAGGTGGAGGGAAAGGGAAAATGGAGGGAGTATGTATTTTGTTGAGTCTTATACGGGTCATTCTCGATTCTTAAACGAGTCGTTGAGTCAATAGCCAGACGAGTCTTATACGAGTATGAGTCACGCAACATTGCTTCCACCTATAAAGAAGCAGCCAACTAGCAGGTGTAGAAGGAAGCAATGAATAAGGAATACCAATCGAACATGAACAATGACATTTGGGAAATTGTGCCAAGGCCTGAAGGGAAGTCAGTGGTAACTTCCAAGTGGATATACAAGATTAAGCATATTGTAGATGGGAGCATTAAAAAATATAAGGCATGGTTTGTGGTTGAGGATTCTCCCAGAAGAAGGGAGAAGGCTATGACGATACTTTTTTCTCCAGTTGCTAGGTACACCTCCTTTAGATCCATCATGTCACTTGTTGCTTTTGTGGATGGGAACTATACTAGGTGATTGACTCCATTAAGGAAGAGGTGTACATAGAGCAACCTCAAGGATTTGAGGTATATGGAAAGGAATCTCATGTTTGCAGGTTGAAAAGGCCTTGTATGGACTCAAGCAAGCTCCAAGAGCTTGATATGCTCGTATCGATAGTTATTTGACAAGACTGGGATTTACTAAAAGTGAAGCGGATTCAAACCTTTACTTTAAGGTTGTGAAGAATGCACCTGTGATCCTATTATTATATGTTGATGACTTGTTTTTTAAAAGTGCCAAGCCTCTTATCATTCAGTGCAATACATAGTTGGCTTCCGATTTCGATATGAAGGATCTTGGGTTGATGCATTGTTACCTGGGATTAGAAGTATGGAAAAAATTGTTGAAGTCTTCCTTGGTCAAGGGAAGTATGTGATAAAGGTCCTTCAGAGTTTCAGAATGATGGATTGCAAATCCATGGCGACTCCCATGGTGACTAGCCTAAAGAAGTTAAGGGGCTCCAACTCTAGTTTGGTAGATCCATCTATTTACAAGCGGCTGATTGGTATGTTGATGTGTTTGGTTAACACCAAGTCGAACATTTGGTTTGTTGTGAACACTTTTAGCTAGTTCTAGAAAGAACCAAGACATGAGTATTAGATTGCAACAAAGCACATATTGAGATATTTGTGTGGTACAGTGAATTATGGTTTGAAATATGTTGGAAACAGGGATGTACATCTTCAGGGATATATAGACGCAAATTGGGCAAGAAGTGTTTAAGACAGGAAGAGTACCTCAAGAGTATGTTCCAGTTTGGTATCTGTCGTGAGATCATGGATGAGCAAGAAGTAGAGGTCAATAGCACTTAGCACTGCTGAAGCAGAGTACATCGCAGCCAATGAGGCTTGTACCGAAACAGTATGACTCTGAAATTTGTTTGCAGGACTATTCGGCCAAGAGTTAGAACCGACAGTGATACATTGCGATAATCAAAGTTGTGTAAAGATTTCAGAAAATCCTATGTTCCATGATAGATTGAACCATATTGAGATCAAGTACCACTACATCTGTGACATGGTGCAAAGGAGAGTTATAAGGCTTCAATACATCTCGATCAATGAGCAAACAATTGATGTTCTAACGAAGCCATTGACAAGGGACAAGTTTGTATACTTCAGAGACAAGATGGGGCTCGTCGAGATCACCCCTCTCATTGAGAGGGAGTGCTAATTTGTCTACAGCATGGATGGACATTCTCCTGAAAGGGAGAATGGGTCCAAGAGACCCAAAAGGCTCAACAGGTAGTGTTGAGTGAGTGTCTCTAGGAAGAGGACCCTGATCACACACCAGTAACGGCAGAGTGAGGTCCTGGACCCACTAGGGATGGTCGAGTGAGGTTCTTTAGCATCTAGACCTTGATCACACACCGGAAGGGTGGAGTGAGGTTTTGGACCCTTATCACACACCGGGTAGGGTGGAGTGAGGTTCGGCTCAACATCTATACCCAAGCACCAACCAGGAAGGGGTTGAGTGAGGTCTTGGCCTAGAGTGCTCACCGAGAAGGGTGAGTGAGTGCTTGCTAGTTGAGAGTCTAAGAATTTTGGCCTAGGTGGTGACCATGGGATTCGACGACCGATCACTCCGGAGGAGCGAGTCCAGATATGTTGATGACATTTCCATGGGTTTGGTACCGTAGCGAAAAATGACCACTAGCGCATGTTGATAATAATGATGATGTTGGTAATAGTGGATAACCTTTTTCTTTAGAGAAATTTGTTCAATATGAGAACATCTATGATAGTGATTATGAATACCTCCCTAGTTACGAGGGAGTGTTGAATTTGTAACTATGGTCGGTATTCATAATGTACTTTTGGTGACTTGATGTAATTATATTTATCATTGTAAAGAATATTTACAAATGCTTAAGTCAGATAAAAATTCATCTTGAGTCAAAGTCTCATTGTGACTTTTAAAAGATGTAAAATTGAATTTTTGAAATATAACTTTTGGCTCCAAAAAGTGACAAGTCGGCTTCCCCCCAAGTCAAGTTAGCCCTAGTCAAGAGACACGTCTACTCACCCTAGACAGACTACTTTATAAACACAGCTCGAGCTCCTCATTTGGTAGATTAGCATTCCTCACTCAAGACAGCTTCTAGGCAAGCAAAGGAGGTCAAGAAGGACGAAGAAGGACAAATAAGGAAGGTCGAGTTTCTCTCTCTCCTCTCTCATCACCTCGCACGTGTGGATAGAAGTCTCTCTTTGTGATTCGCATTGTTTTTGGGCATTCTGTTGCAGGTGGGCCGAAATATTTTGGGCTACTCGACAATTTCTAGGGGCCGAAATTTTGGGCTACTAGACAGTTGTTGGGAGGCCCAAATTTCTAGATCAAGCAGGCAGAATGAAGTGCGGGATCAGTTTCGGTGACTTGACTTGGAGGAGAACACTAAGTTTGACCATAGGTCTAGGTGTGTCTCTTATTGAACAAAAAGCAATTCTCTATTGAAAAGGTTGTTGGGTTTTTCCCTGTACTGGGTTTTCCCAGGGTAAATCTTGTCTCTCTTTTGTGCATTGTGATCTCCATTGTTCTACTGTTGAATTTCTGAAGTATAATTGTTGAATGATATATTGAAATAAGATAAAAGATTATCTACATCAAAAGTAAATATCATAATTTCAAAAATATTGTGCTACCCCTAAGTGCACTAGAAAAATCAACACGCAGCAACAGTTTGAGGCCTAACCCAAACATGTGGACAAGGGGAGGGGGCACACCAATGCCTTGTGGACCTTGTGAGGGAAAATGATGAAATAGGGCTTGTAATGTGTAGAGGGAAGTGAAAAATGTGAAATCGCAAAATGGGACCACACTACCAAAATCAGAGTTTCCAAAGTAGTGCCCTTCCTAAAGCCATAGGCCAATAGGGGAGATCCCACAGGACTACAATTGAGGATTAGCACCCCCCCCCCCATTTAAGGTGAGGGAACAAAACTACAGTCAAAACCCTTCCTTCATCCAAGTCACCCAATATTCCCAAGGAAATATAAGCATAAGCACCCGATTGCACAATAAAAAGCATACCTTTAGGGTTGGATTGCCCACCTTCAAACATATGCTCTCGACAAATGGGTGAGGGGACATATGACTAATTTAGGGAACGGAGATCAAATGGAACAATACATCAGCTACACTGGTGGTTATCAACTAAAGAGATGTTTAAGAGAAAATTTCTCCTATAAGGTCACCCACTTTTGGTGGGTAATAATGCTTATCTTGCACTACACTGTCACAGTTTGGAGATAACATTGAGTTAACACTTGGAGGGCACGAGCTTGTTGTTGTCAATCAAGGCCGAGTTGGTGTGAGTTAAATCCTCCTTCATTAACCTTCACATACGCTGCCCTTACACATGAATGTACGTTACCATCTACACATCTAATATGCTGCCACAAAGGGGAGATACGCAGCCCCTCTTAGGCAGCTACTTGGACACTTGTGTGATTCGATCTAGCATTGAGGTTATCAATGATTACCACTTGCTATCTCTCTTCTTCATTCGGATTTGCTCCCATTCTTCTATAAATGTAAGCTCCCCTCTCATTGGACAAAAATGGTTGGAAGCTTGAGCTTGCAGAAAGGCTAGTTGTAAATTGTTCCATCTTGTTAATAAAAGAAAACTTTGGAGGTCGATGATCTAGCATTTTTTTGTGGTTTGTTTCGCTCTCCATTGAGGTAACTTGTGCTTTCAATTCAATTGCTTAAGGTTTATAGTTTACGGGCATTGTTGCCCAAAGCAGAAGATAGCTAGTGCTTGTTATCTTCTTGATAGTTTGTGTTATAGATCTTAGTATTACATGCATTTCTTGATTGAATGACATCTTTACTTTGTTCATTGTGCAAACTATACCTATCTACTAATTTCTTTTGCAACTTATTAAGTGTGTTATAGGTTCCTCAAGCTTACATTTTGGAAAGTTCTTGGTTGCACCAACTAATTTTCAAGCACCTCAAGAAAGCATTAGTCCCACTTGAATCGAGGATTTTCAAAGAGCTTCAAAGGACTTCAAAAGGCCCTCTCCTCACAAAAATTCTATCAGAAATCCTTGTTTCTTATTGTTGAACACCTAATCCTCTATGGATAGGTGTGGAAGGCGAACAATCACAAAGGAGTCCAAGTGACCATGGAATGCGGAATCCAAGAGTCACATTAATGTAATATAAATGTACATCTATGAGTAATAGAAATGCAACGAATTCCTATCTTTCCTATTTGTGTGTTTAGTTTCTCCATCCACCATGTGTGTGTTTAACATGGTATCGGAGCGAGACGTACTCCTGACCTGGCCAAATATGAGCCACTATTTTTTGTGGCCTCTCTATGCATGTTAGTTACGCCATTTCTGCTCACTGCCCATAACAGTCCATTAATTCGTTGTTTGTCGATTCTACCATTCAGATCTGCAATCAAAGCCATAATTTTCTGTGTTGAACTACTATGTCTCTGCATTTTGGAAAGGATTGAATTGGAGCGCTGCTGGAAAAATATTATCTAGAGATATGTCAGCATTCCTGCTACTATGCTTTTTTTGAAACCATTTTCCATCGAAGACTGTGAGTATGGGCATCTCTGTGTGTTTTTTGAAACCGTTTTTGAAGTCTTTCCATTGAGGATCGTGAGTAGATGTGTTCAAACTCCGTGTATGCATTGGATTACATATGACGATGAATTGTTGGATTACAAAAACCATGGGCTAGTTTATATCATCTTTATGTGTTGAACGCAAAATTTTAAAGCGTTGTTGCATGAGTTTGGAGCTTGCATTGTTGATTCCAGTGATTGTGTTACATTAGTTTGAAAGTAGTCTAATATATGTCTTGAAACCCCTACATATATGCCTCCTTAGTGTTGAATTTGAAAAGTGTGAGTCTGCATCAGTTCATGCTATGGTGTAGCAGTGTTGAACAAAAGGGATTTGTATTGTAAGAACTAGTGTCTGCCATTGAGACAACAAATAAAAAGGCCAAAAAATCAAAATAAAAATCACATTGTCATAGTTGTTAGAGCTGGAAAAATCACATTAACAGTTATGATTGGATTCAAATTCCCAGCTGCACCAAAATGTTGTGATTTCCTTACACTCGTAGGGCGATAAGGGTGATGAGAATTCTGTAAAATTTCACGTGGGAAATTCAGTTTTTCTCGCAAGCCTCTGAACCTACAAGCAACCTCATCGTAAGCACGAGCATCCTACTCTACGGTATCAAAGATGTCGAGCTAGACTCGAGCAACCTTGTTTGAGTTGAGATACCCTTGGACATTATTCTAGATGATCGTGACGCTTCGAGTTCTGGGAGTCACCACCAATTGGCATTGAGAAGGATTAAGGTTATAAAAGAGGGATCCCCATGGTACTCTACCATTAACACTTTTGCAATAAGTTGAAGATTTGAAGAACAATGTCTTGTGCACCACCTATTAATATATGTGAGATTGCATATATGAATTTATGCAATGAGATTTCATATCTGATCGGTGTCCTATATTAATAGTGAGCCTCCCTACCTAGCCTGATCGGTGCGGTTTCAACAGCCGTGGTTTCATGGAAATATTCTAGACATGTGCGTGTGAATCTCCTGGTGCAGTGTGGTAAACAGTCAAGTGCGTATGTTGCACTGGTGGACGGTCTGCACTCAAGTTCAGTCGTGTTCGACACATCTCCTCACTGTCGTTGGCTCATCTCCATGACTGCAGATTGCATAGACCCTTGGTCTCCTCCCATTTGTAGACGGTGAAGCTGTTGCTCTGCCTAAATTCGCCTCAACATTTGCAGTTTTTGGAGTTTCCAGTGGGGTTATTGCAGTTTTGTCATTGGTCAATGGTACGTATGCTGGTGAAGTATTAAAAATAAAAGTGTTGACCCTATATGGTTCTCCATGCCATTTTTTATATTGATTTGAAGAATGAAAACTCAAATAGATGTTAACTGATCGCTTTTCTAAAGACTATACATGTGCTTTGGTCATTGTATATGGCATGTTGAAGTATTATTGTTCGATTATGATGGGTATGAGAGCCTTCATATAGCATTGATCAATCTATATATTTATGCTCTTTAGCATGTTAGAAAATTTATATGTTGGAGAGTGAGAAACATGTTAGAAATTTTATAGGTTGGAGAGTGTGAAGCATGTATGGTTAATATGTAATGGCATATGAAGCTTATATGCCTTGAGGGATAAATTTTATTTGTTGAAAAAAAAAATGGCTGAAATTGATGATGCATTAGAGTTGCTGAACACTCTTATACATTCCACTATTGATAAGATCAGCAAAAGTGCTTTTTTTGACATTAAAAAATGTCTGCAAAATGCACAAGAAAAGAATTATTTTTTGCAGCTTGAATCCCAGCTACAACAAGGTGAACTTCAGTAAAAGAGTCATCATTCTGAACGTGTTTCTGTTTAGAAAATTGAAAGGAACTCCCATCAACAACAAGAATATAAAGTTGCAGTCAACTCACATTCAGTGCCTTGTACAAGAGCAGATTTACATGCAGATGCAGTAGCTCAGTCTGCACTTCCCAAGCCCATCATCAGACCTTGGGAACAGCTTGTCCACAAGAAGCACAGAACAGGTCTTGGATATGACAAGGAGTTGTCCTTTCATATTCCGGACTACTCCAAACCCATCAAATTTCAAAGTGCCGAATTTCTTTATAACAATTCACCTTCAGCTATTCCAGATCCTGCTCCGCTTCCACAACAGCAACAACAGATTGTAAAATGCCAACACTGTGATCGAGTTGGCCATATGAAAGATCATTGTTTTGATCTTCACCCATGCAAGCACTGTGGTCGACACACCCATTCTTCACACAGATGCTTCAAAAACAAGCCTCCTGCAAGAACAAAGATTCATCTTGGATGGATCGCTTCTTGGAAATGGGCATCAATAGCCAAGAAGATGTTTAAGTCGCAAGTCAGAACTTGTTCTAGAATATTGAACAATCTTGCAGTTGAGATTTCGCCATCATCTCACCTTGTACCTGACAGGTGGGAAAATGGTGGTCATCTACAAGCTTCGACGCCACATCAAGCGAGCCTGAGCCACAATCTCTCATTCCAAATTCAGAGTTGCAACCAGAGTCACAGCAGTTCAAGCGAGCCTGAGCCACAATTCGTCATTCCAGATTCAAAGTTGTAGCCAGAAACACGGATGCCCATGAGCATGCCTTTGGTTGGTGGACAGCCTTAAACCATCCATGTGAGGTTCATATTCTTCCTCTTCAAAGAATTCGGAGCACTTCCTCTAGCAGAAGACTTCAGCTTCTTGTCAGCTTTGGTAGAGTTCCGGGAAATGCATTAAGCATTCCAGTGTTGGTGGTCATCCTTAAACCATCACAGGTTGTAGACCTCCCTTCTTCTAGGTTGAAGGTCTCCCTCTTCAAATATGAGGGACACTTCCTCTAGCAGAAGCCCTCAGCTTCTTGCCAGTTTTGGAAGAGTTCCGGGAACTGCAATAAGCGTTGCATTGTAGTGTTGGTGGTCATCCTTAAACCACCTCTTTATGCCAACATTTCAAAGCGTTGATTCAGCCTAAGTGCTGCCATGCATACTTTGCAGATTTGTATTACAACTCTCTTCTTGGACTCACACATACCCCTTCGAATTAAGGGGGGGAATGTTGGACACCTAACCCGCTATGGGTAGGTGTGGAAGGCGAACAGTCACAAAGGAGTCCAAGTGACCTTGGAATGCGGAATCCAAGAGTCACATTAATGTAATATAAATGTACATCTATGAGTAATAGAAATGCAACAAATGCCTATCTTTCCTATTTGTGTGTTTAGTTTCTCCATCCACCATGTTTGTGTTTAACACTTATTCAAGCATTTCATTGACATATCTAGCATCCAAAGGCTTTCTATTGACTATTGTCCTAACAGTGGTCATATTACCTGAGAAAAGACCAAATTCTCTTCGTCCTTTTTTAGCTAATTAGTGTAGGAACTTGGCATTTTAACTATAAAATTTCACTTGGTATTTTGATCTTTCACATGTCAACTTTGTTTAAGTGTTTCAAACTCATTTTCATCATTTTATGACTAATTATCTTGCTGGTTTTTAGCAGGCACGCCATTTTACAAGGGGAAATGTTGTCGAAATTCACTCAATCTTGAAGATTTGAAGCACCCGGAAGCAACCTACATTGAAACCCTTCTAAAACCTTGATATACCACCATTGTAACTTCAACCATCCACTTTGGACCCCTTCATTTACAAGGGAGCACATCTTTCTTTGATCCCTTAATTCACTAGGGAACATGTCAAAGTATTGTAATCATCTCGAGAGTTAGGAGAGTCTCCTAAGCATCCCCACTACCCAGTGGGGATCTCTTGTTTTGGTCTTCACTTATTCATGGCGTAACCTTTTTTGGGCTAAAATTAACCTTTGATTAGCTTGATCACACATCACAATCTAGATTAGCTCAATTTTCTTTTCATTAGATTAATCCAATTTCAATCTAGATTTAACTATATTTAAACTGCTAAATTAGATAAAATTGTAATTCTTGCTTCAGGTTAGATTTCAATTCATGTTTTAGTTTAGATTTCCAGTTTGAAAAGAGTAATAAACCTCCAAGTCTTGATATGTTTTCATGCAAATTGCTAGCCTAGCTTGATCCTCTTGCATGATTTAAGAAAGCTTGTTGGTTGAATTAGACTAAATAGGGAAAACCTATTCTACATCTTCTTATTGTGAGGTTGGGGAAATCGATAAATGTTTGACTTGTGAGGTAAGGCTAGGGGCTTGTTTCCCTTAGTGTTAGACCTCCTCGCAAATGGGATGACTTGTGGGCTCTCGAGGGTACTCATTGAAGCTAAGCTTCCTCTTGTAGGTTCCCCTTGCATCGTACCTTAACCCAACAAGGATAAGGTTTGAAGAGGACCAAACCTTAGTTAGATTTAATTTAATGCCATCACATATTTCATGTTGGGCGCCCACACACTAAACTAACATAAGTCCAAGTGAAATATAATTTAACTAAAATCAAGTAAGAGAAATTTCACAGCACTTTCATTTACAACATTTCGTACTTGGTCATTTTCAATTCCCACATTTACTTTGGGGCATTTACATTTCCAAGTTCAAGTGCTTTACTTTTCAGGCAATCATCTTTCATTTCAAGCATTTCCTTTTGAGCTTTCAATTTACAAAGTACTTACTTTCAAGCAATTATTTCTCCCCTTGAGCATACTCTTTATTTGGCATTGGTCTCTACTTGTTACATCTTTTGTTCATTGACCATCATTGCTATATCTCTTGTTTATGAATGATTATGGTTATTTATGCTCATGGAGTTTATTTACATTCTTTGAATCAACATGTTGTAACCTACTATTGATGGTTAAATGTGTCTTGGTCAATCTTAACTAACTCCTAAAACTAATATTTCTTATTTGCTAAAGCTTGTCAAGGCTTAGTTGTCTCCTAGGGTCCAGCCCCCTTGGCTTCACTAGGAGTTAGCCTAGATGGAGGAGTTGAGAATTGAGCGACAACTGCTCAACTCGAGACTTCTCCCAAGGGCACACCAAGTGGATTTAAAGATTTTATCCATGTTAGCCCAGGTGTGGATTTAGGCAACAACAATTGTACAAGGCGATTTCCAAATATTCTAAAGATATCATAGTTATGGAGAGAGTGCAAATATTTCCAATTCAGGAATGATTCATCACTTCATAATATATTAATATGTATACTCGACGAATATGATAATATGATACTATTTCCTGATGTGCAAGATCATGGATTTGTTGTTTATGGGTGATTATCTAGCATTGATGAGAAGGAGAGAGTCCACAACCAACTACCAGCATGTTTGATCCAGGAGGATATTGGTGGCCATCAGCCTATTCCACCTAGACCCTCAATCGGTTTCATCAGTTTCCTTGTTTATAGCAGCATTTACTATTTTTCGCAGTTTTTCGAGTCCTAAACATCTAGAGCAGTTTTTTGAGGTCCATAGCAGGCCCATAACCGTAGGAGAGGGCATGCCACAAACCCTGTATCACTCGAAGAGATCTTTCCAACAAGGTATCGTATGCGCCAAATAGAGATAATATGACCAAGTTACAACCCCGAGAAGTTGGTTGCCCAACTAACCCCAATAGGGCCCAACTAACCCCAATGGGGTCAACAAACTCTTGGCGTTCTTCTGTTGGGGTTAGGGTTTTGGTCGTTTAGGGTTTTACCTTCTTGTTCAATAATAAAAATGCCCTTGAGCCTCATTGTAACACAGTTTAGAGGCATGTAGCCACCACATCTCTTCTCGGAGATAAGATACCATTGCCCAAGCTAGCTTATTTCCATTCTGTATGTAAGCATATTTCAATTCTTTGATACTAATGAAATGAAGTGTTATTGTTGCTGCATCACTGTATTTATGGTTATATATGTATTTGTTGTCTTCTTGTTTAAGTTCGGATCAGTGGTATCATAACGGTCTTCACTTTCTCTATTTTTCTTTGCATGTCCCCAATGAGGTCAGGGTACAATAAGTTAGGGCTCGAAATGGTTGAACCTTTGCAAGACCAGCCTCGCAAAACCTGATGACCTCCCATGGTGGAAGAAAAGAAAAGGGAGCAGGAGATCCTTTCAAAATATTTCTCGAATAAACCCTCGAGTGACAGATGAACACGACGATGGACAACTTTGTGAAAGTTTCTAAATTTACTAAACAGAAACCCTACTATTAAATCTTGATTTACTTCTCCTGCTTACGTAAGTTATTAATCTGAAAAATTCAGCAATAACATCTAAGTAAATGCAATTAACAGCCTACACATACAGATCAAGTACTGAATAACATGCTCATAGACAAAGTGACACAAGGATTTTCTAGACAAATGTCCCCAGAAAAACCCAATGCGGGAAAACCGGTGCTGCTAGCTTATGGAGGGATTTTATTATTATGCAGATTCTAAGTACAACAAATCTGGGCACCAAACTGGTTAACCCAATAGAGAAATATAAACGGCAGCAATACCTCTATCCCGGGGACAAAAAACGGTGACTGATTCACACCCTCAAACGGGATTTACAGAACTCAGCCCTTTTTCGGCCTCTGGAAACCTCAGCGCTGCTCTGAAGCCCTTTGCGTCAGCCTTTGCGTTGTTCAGGAAGGGCCTGCGTCACCATAACTGGGGTTACGTTGCCCCTGCACTTCACTAACGGGGCCTGCGTCAGCCCTTCTGGCCTCCTGCTACCTCTGCACTACCCCTACTAGGCTCTTGGCTAGCCTACGTAGCTGCTGCCTCTGTGCTACTTTGGATTGCTCCTTCTCTGCCCTCATTGTACTCTTGGCCTGGGACTAGACCATCTCCCACGCCAATACTGCCCCTCACTACAGCTGAAACACTTCTAAAATTCTTAGCAAACCATGCCCTAGGATCTCAGCTTAACGTCAGTGCTCTGCCAATGTGTATGTTCTCCAACTGACCCCAAGCCTTCTTCTTATACTTTTCTCATTGAAAAACCAATGTTCGTGATCTAATCTCTAATCAACGGCTAAGATTAAACGCTGCTTGATCCACATCACTTAAGTCATTCTCATCACATGTTTAATTTAATTCACTTTAATCTTTTAATTTTTCTAAGTTAGACTTGGGGTCCTTAATTACAAAGATTAATTATTTGAATAAAACTTAAACCAGATGGAATTCTTCTAAATGCTTTCTGGGTCTTGGAGATCTCATGTACTCCAACTCCTCCACAAAGTTGGGGAGCTAGAGCACATACGATGCTACCCCAACACCCCAAAATCTCAACACTCCCTCTTAGCGAGGAATGTGCTCTAGCAAAACACTTCACCCCGAAGTACTACTATGATCTCTGGTGTTGGCCTCTGCGCTAATGCTTGGCCTACTGCCCTACATCAATGCGTTGTTGTTGCTCTTCTGTATCGTTTCCCATGACTCTGCCACAGTCACTGCTACATCCGTACTACAGCTCCCTCTCAAATTGTTGCATCGCGCTGCCCATAGCACTGCCACTGCTAACTGTTGCACTGCAACTCAATTGTTGAGAGGAAGCAACTGAAGGACCCCTGCCCAATGTTTGACAAACAAGTCAGTTGGGTTGCATCTCATCACTCACTGAAGCTCCATAGGTTGTTGCTCTGCGCTATCCTCCGGAGACTATTGCGCTGCTGCAACTCTGTACTTCCTAAGCAGACCTCCTCAACATGTCAGCCTCTGCCTCTGCTTCATCTGTGATCTTTTGCACCCATTGCACCACAAGTCTCGCTACCATCTTAAGGCTCCTGTAGCTCGTATGCGATCCAAGATTTTGGGTGCCTCAAGGATCCTGCTTCCACTCTATAGTTGCTCTACAGATCAATGTCGCCCCACTTCCATGGTTCATGAGCGCTCATGGCTACGTCATCATCGGAGCCATCGTCTGCTACAGCAACCTTGAAACTAGAAGCTTCCTTGTCCTTCTTCCTTTGAGGACAATTGCTGGCGAAGTGTCCAAGTTCGCCACATTGGAAACATTTGATCTTTGACAGATCACACTTCTTTTTCCCTTGTTGATTCTTTGATGCCAGGGCTGCATCTTCCTCTTTCTCCGTCCTCATCTTGCTCGAACCGGTACTGTACTACCTCTTGGTCATTCGGCGGATCTCCTCTTGTCAGAGGATAGCCCACATATTGTCCCAGTTAGGAAGAATCACTCTGCCCAAAAGACTTTGGACAATGTTTCCCATTCCTTTGTGACAGCATTTAGAGTCGTCTTCACCATGACATCATCTTCTACCTTGACCCCCATGCCAGTCAGTTGATCCCAGATCGACTGTAATCTGAATAGGAAAGGATCTATTTCCTCTCCCTTGGACATCATAAATAACCTCAACTGGTTCTCCAGAAGCATCTTCCTCTGGATGCACTTCCATTGATACAATGTGGTTAAAGCTTCCCACATCTCATGAGCCGTCGTCTTCTCGGCTATGTGTGGTACCACATGATCTTTGACCTCGTCCATGATGAAGTGATGAAGCGCTTGGCATGTGCCGCTGCTTCATTATGCTATGCTAGGAGTTTCACATTGGTCAGTGTAGCCAAGACTTTCTCTGGATGCTCCCTCAAGTCATATGCCTCCAGGACTACCAAGATTTTGACCTTCCAGATAGCAAAGTTGGACAAGTCATCCAACCTATCCTGATCACGTAGTCTGTGTGGCGACATCTTCCCAAAAATTTGTCGGAACAAATCCTCCTCTCTCTGCTAGAGACTCAGACCTAGTGTCCTTGGCGAGAAAGGCACCCTCTGCTCCCTCTGACAACTGATTTCTTCCTTGGTAATCTGCCAAAAACAACGAATCAGCTCTCCTTGATCACCCTACGATCGATCTTCAGATTTCTTTGGCAATGAAATCTACTGAGAAGTTGTTCTCCTCTCGCTCTTTGTCAACTTAGCTTACGCTTAATTCTGCACCGGGAGAATCTTCACCCCACCAGCAACTGTTGAAGATCTGCAGCTTAGCTTCTGGCTCACGACACTCTACACAGCAATCAAATTCTGGACTGTGTCACCCAGTTGGGACTGTGTCAGCCCCTGCATGGCTCTTGTTGCCTCTGTGTCCTTCTGTTGTTGCGCTGCCCTCTCCGGTTTATCTACTGTTGCTGCTGCTTTCTGCAACACATCTTTCGTCAGTCGTCTTTGTTGGAGATTTTGCTTGATCTGTAATCGCTCTAATACCATGTGAAAGTTTCTGAAATTACTAAATAGAAACCATATTGTTAAACCTTGATTTACTTCTACTTACATAAGTTATTAATCTGAAAAATTCAGCATTAACATCGAAGTAAATACAATTAGCAGCCTACACATACAGATCAAGTACTGAATAACATGCTCATAGAGAAAGTGACACACAAGGATTTTCTGGACAAATGTCCCCAGAAAAACCCAAGGCGGGAAAACCGGTGTTGCTAGCTTCTGGAGGGTTTTTATTATTATGCAGATTCTAAGTACAACTAATCTGGTCAACAAACTAGTTAACTAGACAGAGAAATATAGACGGCAGCAATACCTCTATCCCTGAAACAGAAAACTGGTTGATTCACACCCTCAAACGAGATTTACATAACTCAGCCCTTTTTCGCCCTCTGGAAACCCCAGCACTGCTCTGAAGCCCTCTGCGTCATCTTGATTGGCCTGTGTTAGCCTCTGCGTTGCTCAGGAAGGGCCTGCGTAGTCCTAGTTGGGGTTACGCTGCCCCTGCGCTGCCCTAACTAAGCCTGCGTCAACCCTCGTGGCCTCCTGCCACCTCTACGCTGCCCTTGTTGGGCTCTTGGTTGGCCTGTGTAGCTGTTGCCCCTGTGTTGCTCTGGATTGCTCCTTCTCTGCCCTCATTGTACTCTTGGCCTGAGACTAGACCAACCCCCTCGCCAATACTGCCCCTCACTGCAGCTGAAACACTTCTGAAATTCTTAGCAAACCACGCCCTAGAATCTCAGCTTAGCTTCAGTGCTCTGCCAATGTTTGTGTTCTCCAACTAACCCCAAGCCTACTTCTTATACTTTTCTTGTTGGAAAACCAACGGCCGTGATCTAATCTCTAATCGACTACTAAGATTAGAAGTTGCTTGATCCGCATCACTTAAGTCATTCTCATCACATGTTTAATTTAATTCATTTTAATATTTAATTTCCCTAAGTTAGACTTAGGGTCCTTCATTAAAAAGATTAATTATTTGAATAAAACTTAAACCAGATGGAATTCTTCTACATGCTTTCTGGGTCTTGGAGATCTCATGTACTCCAACTCCTCCATGAAGTTTGGGAGCTAGAGCACAACCGATGCTACCCCAACACCCCAAAATCTCAACAAACTTTGCCCAGATCCTTCGGCAACTACCCACAGGCGACGCATCTTCTTCCAACAGCCACTCTGGAAGCGCCACTCCCTTTAAGGTACAAGTTAACTTTCAAATCCCCATATTTGAAGGTCAAATAGATGCGGATGTCATAGATAAATCGTTAAATCTGCTAGAAGGATATTTTTCAGTGCATGATTTTTCCAACCGGAAAAAGATTAATTTTGCACTCCTCAAAGTTACCTCCCACATCAAGGACATGTGGGAAACCTACTATGAGAAGAGGGACGAGAGTGCACCCTTACTATTTTCAACCGCACCCACATGGAATTCTTTCTGGGACACCATCAAGAAGCAATATTACCCTGTAGGCTGTCGGGAGTTATGAGGATAAATAAATAAAGTGGACCACGCTACAGCAAGGAAGGGACCAAGACGTGCGAGAGTTCACAAATATTTTTCATACCCTTCGCAAGAAGTTGGGTATCAAGGATTCTGAGCGACATTTGGTACTCAAGTACCACGGTTGTATACACAAGTACATCCAGGACGAGATGGAGTTCCTAGACATCTTCTCACTCGGCGCTGCCTATCGATAGGCTGTCAAGATTGAGCATAAATTTAAACTGAAGAAGCGAGACTTTGGATCTGTGAATCAGAAGCAATGGAAAGGCGCCCCCAAACTGCAGAACAAATGACAAATCCAAGGGAGGGCGACCCAGGACAACCCACTTTAGCAGCAAGCAAAGAACAACACCCCGAAGACAAAGAAGGACATGAGAAAATGGTGTGAGTTCCATAAAAGCTCCATTAACAACACAAGTGTCGGGCCAAGTAGTCACTGGTGGCCAAGTTGAAGGCTTCCGAATCAGATGCATGTTTTGACTCTAAGTCAGAACACAACAAGGGGAATGACAAAGGGAAGCAAATTATTGATGCAGTGACTGGTGCCACCCTTGTCGCCATCGAAATCCAGAAGGATGAGCCCGAAGATCCAAAGGATGGGGAGCACCTCTTCCACCAACAGATGTGGGTGAAGGGTTCTCTACTACGATTCATTGTCGACAGCGGTAGACAAAAGAACCTCTCATTTCAGCAGAGGTCGTGAAGCGGTTGGGCCTACCGACCACAGCACACCCACAGCCGTACACCATAGGGTGGCTTCACCAAGTACCAGATCTCCGCGTTAGCCAGTAATGTCGCCTTCCATACAACATCAAGCCCTTGACAGATGAGGTACTGTGTGATGTTTTTCCTCTTGAAGTTTGTGATGTATTATTACGCCAACCATACTTGTGGAAGCGGCATGTTTTGTATAGTCTAGGCCTCGCACTGTTATTATTACTTTGGGCAATAAGATGTACAACATACCGGAGATAGCACCGCCTACCTCCATCTCTTTGATCACTGAGAAGCAATGCAGTAAGATCATTTCCCAAACAAGGAAATTTGTTTTCCTTATGATTCACCCTCAGGGCAAGAAGAAAATTGTGGCAATAGCCTCCACACATGGCTCCTACGCACAACAGTAGCAAATGAACAAGGTTGTGGAGGATTACAAGGCCATCTTCACCTCACCCACAGGGGTACTTCTACACTATCAGGTCAAGCATTCTATTAATCTGACCCCGGGCGCGCCACTACCCAATGGACCGATCCATCGTTACTCTATTCTGGAGAACGATGAAATCAAGAGGCAGATTCAGGAGTTGTTGCAGAAAAGGCACATCAGGCCAAGTTCATCACCCTGTGGGAGCCCGATCATGTTGGTACAGAAGAAGGACGAGACCTCGAGACTCTGTATCGACTATCGGGTGCTGAACAAGATCATTGTCCGGAATAGGTAATCCAATCCCACGGATTGATGACCTTCTGGACCAACTCAAGGGCGTTAAATATTTCAACAAGATTGACTTGAAATCCGGTTATTACCAGGTACCAATCGAACCCTCCGATGTGTGGAAGACTTCCTAAATCAAAAGAGGGCTTTTTCGAATGGTTGGTCATGCCTTTCGGGTTGACGAATGCACCCATAACCTTCATGAGGTTGATGGACGACATCTTGCGACCCTTCACCAACTCATTCGTGGTGGTATATTTGAATGACATCGTAATCTTCAGCTAGAGTTGGGAAGAGCACCTCCACCATATTCGACGGGTCCTCCAAACCCTGCGACAACACAAGTTGTGCGCCAATTTAGAGAAATGCACTTTTGGTATGACCCAGGTTCAATATCTCAGGTACATCATTGTGAGCAAGGTGTGTGCGTGGACCCAGCCAAGGTACAAGTGATTCGGGATTGGCTAGCCTCAACCACTGTAACAGAGCTTCGCATCTTTCTAGGTCTTGCCAATTTCTACCACAGGTTCGTGTTGGGATTCTCTCATATCACTTGGCCTTTAAGTCAAGTCACCAAGAGCGGAGCGAAAGGAAAGTTATTTTTGTTTGAATCCCAACAGAAGGTGTTTGTCGAGTTGAAGCATCACCTTTGTTCTGCACCAGTGCTCACATTACCAGACCTGCAACAACCATTTGAGATTGAGACAAATGCCTCCGACTATTCTATTGGTGCAGTTCTTACTCAGCAGGGGCATCAAGTGGCATATCACAATGAGACACTTTTAGACACAGTCTGAAAATATCCCACCTATGACAAAGAGATGTATTCCATTGTGAAGGCCTACCGACAATGGAAGCATTACATTTTGAGGAAGGAAACGGTCACTGACACAAACCACTGACCACTGCAGTTCATACAGAAACAAGCGAAGTTGCAGAACAATTGCCATCAGAAATGGTCCACATACCTGCAACATTTCCATTTGAACACTAAGTACAAGAAGGGAAACAACAATAATGTCGCAGACTGCCTCAGCCGACCGTCAATCATAGCGTTGACCACTGTGCTCGACTCTTGTAGGCACAAGACTTCGGGGTGACCGTATCTTTACAAGAGCGATCCAAGATTCAGCAGCACATACCAGACACTCCTGGAAGGAAAGCAAGTTCCAAATTTTCACCTCCAGGATGCACTATTATGCCACCTGGGACACCTCTGCGTTCCTTTTAGCCGGCGTGCCAAGATGATTTGGGAGGTGCACTACAGTCAGTTCATTGGACATTTCGTAGTAGAGAAAAAGGTGGCAGTGTTGCAGAAGATTTATATTGGTCGAACCTTCGACGGGATGTTGGGAAGTACATCAGATCGTGCACTACCTATGTCATTGCCAAACCAACCATTAAGAAGCAAGGCCTATATACTCCTCTATCGACTCCTAATCGACCTTGTTGTGAATGTTTCAAAATAGAAACCCTGCTGCAGTATCTAGATCTACTTCACCTACTTGTTTAATTTACTTAACAAGTTATTTAACTAAAACATTCTAAAAAACATTAAAGCAGAAACACACTACAGCCTACACATCTACAGATCATTTACTGAACAACACACACATGTGACAAGATTACACACGATTTTTCGCACAAATGTCCGCGGGAACACCGATGCAGCAGCTCTAGAGGGTTTTAATATTATGCAGAATCTGAATACAACATTCTGGGCACCAGAAATGGTTGGCCTTACAGAGAAATTACACGTCAGTTAGTACCTTTCACTCGAAGACAAAAAATATGGCTGTATCACACCCTCAAACAAGATTTACAGATCGCGAGCCCAT
The DNA here is from genome assembly GCA_034641835.2 of Pinus albicaulis. NCBI lineage: Eukaryota > Viridiplantae > Streptophyta > Pinopsida > Pinales > Pinaceae > Pinus > Pinus albicaulis. Next base: position 1,135,337,489 of record CM076581.1, read on the forward strand.
TCTGGCCCACTGAAACCCTCAGCGTTGCCTCTACGGCCTCTGTGTCAGCCCTCACTTGCCAGCATCCCCATTACGTCTCCTTGACTGGTGTTGCGCTGCCCTGGTTGGGCTTGTGTCACACCGGCTAGTGCTGCACTGCCCCTGCGCTGCACTGGCTGGGTCTACGTCACCCAAGCTGGGCTTACGCTGACTGGTACTCACAGCCCCTCTGCTATTGTATTCTCAGCCTTGGATCAAATCATCCCTTGCCGATCTTTGCCCCTCACTGCACTGTAAACTCACTTCGAATTTCTCAGCAAACCTTGGCCCAAAAAATCGACTTAGCTTCAGTGCTCTGCCTATTGTGTGTTTTCTCCAACTGACCCCAAGTCTTTCCTTTATACTTTTCTCGTTGGAAAACCAACAGCCGTGATCTAATCTCTAATCGACGGCTCAAATTAAAAGACTATTTGATCCACGTCACTTAGAACATTTCATCACATGTGTTTAATTAATTCACTTTAATTTTTCTAATTTCCTAAGTTATACTTACAGTCCTCATTAAAAAAAATTAATTATTAGAATAACTTCAACACCAGATGAAATTTCTGCAAACGCTTTATGAGTTTTGGAGATCTTGTGTGTCTTAGCCCCTCCACAAAATTTCAAGGCTAGAGCACACCCAATGCTACCCCAAAATATCAACACTTAGGGAATTCAACTCCATGGATTACATATCAAGTCCTCCTTCTACTAAGCATGGCAATGATTGTGTTTTCGTGGTCCTCGACAAATTATCTAAGATGGGCATTTTAGTGGCCTACAAGAAGAGTATCAAAGCAGAAGCCACATGTAAAGTTTTGTAGATGTTCTATGCTAGTAGCAATTTCACTTTTCATTCAGCAATCATACAAGTAGTTAAGCAAAATGCAGATAGAACATATAAGTAGATCTTACAGAAGACAAATCAGAAACAGGAAAAATGTGTGTATTCGTTTTGGCGGTCAACAGGATGCTTCAACCAGCAAAGTCTCCTTTGGTCAGCCAGCCCAGCATGTGTCACAACAACCCTCCAATCAGTAGATGAGTCAACCCAAGTCAACTCTGCAAAAGTCAACGCTGTCCTGAAAAGTCAACGCAGGGGCAGCAAGCTAAAAGTCAACGCAGCAGCAAAACGGTCAACTCTTTGACCTCGATTTTTGTGCCGGGTAGTACGGCCTTCATAAATCGAACCTTCCACCAATTTTCAGCTTGTTTGGACCAAGCGTTGACCAAAGTCAACGCTGGTCAAAGTTTCTGCGAAACCCTAGCAGCAGCAAATCCGTACTTCAGCTTGACCGTACAGTTTGTCCTCTTCGTCCTTCACACGTGTGGCTGAAACTCGTCCTTCTTGGTAGCTCGTACTCTAAGATGAGAGAGGAATATGAGAGTTGTGATGATAATGAAAATCTCTCCAACTTTTCCTGTATATATATCCATCATGAGGGTGTGTGACACATCTGTTGGGCATGCGAGCCTACATTACAAAACTGGCCGACCTTGCACATATAATTTATTGAAAATAATAAATTCAAAATATAAGTTTTGCTCATCGGATTAAGACATATTTTATATGGATTTTACACCTCTCACAAAGAGGAATCCAACAAAAATATTAGCCTCTTAATCTGAGCATCAGAACATGGAGTTTGGACCTAGTTGTCCAAATTTAACACTCCCTCTCAACTAGGGGGAACTCCATCTATTAGTGCAATCAACATCGTGCGTCATCCCGCCGAAACTTGCTTTGCTGGCTTCTTTATTTCAGAACAGAAGTGGGTCAGTCACAAAGACATCATCCCCCGACTGACATAGTCAGTCCAGAGGTCCCAGACCTCACAAATCTTGATCCCAGATCAAGTGGTTGGACCGTGCCATCCTAGATAGAGAGTACGGCAATCTCTGATGCGTCCATCAGTCTTTGCTAATAGTTTCGAATTTCTCAGCAAACCTTGGCCCAAAAAATCGACTTAGCTTCAGTGCTCTGCCTATTGTGTGTTTTCTCCAACTGACCCCAAGTCTTTCCTTTATACTTTTCTCGTTGGAAAACCAACAGCCGTGATCTAATCTCTAATCGACGACTCAAATTAAAAGACTATTTGATCCACGTCACTTAGAACATTTCATCACATGTGTTTAATTAATTCACTTTAATTTTTCTAATTTCCTAAGTTATACTTACAGTCCTCATTAAAAAAAATTAATTATTAGAATAACTTCAACACCAGATGAAATTTCTGCAAACGCTTTATGAGTTTTGGAGATCTTGTGTGTCTTAGCCCCTCCACAAAATTTCAAGGCTAGAGCACACCCAATGCTACCCCAAAATATCAACACTTAGGGAATTCAACTCCATGGATTACATATCAAGTCCTCCTTCTACTAAGCATGGCAATGATTGTGTTTTCGTGGTCCTCGACAAATTATCTAAGATGGGCATTTTAGTGGCCTACAAGAAGAGTATCAAAGCAGAAGCCACAGCTAAGCTCTTCTTTGAACGAATGTGGGTACACTTTGGGATCCCACATTATCTTAGATCGGGACAGCAAATTCCTAATTACATTTTGGTCAACTCTCTAGTCAATGTTGGACACCAAACTCACTAAGTCCACGGCTTTCCACCCCCAAACTGATGGCCAAACAGAGGTCGTCAACAGGATGATAGTACACATTCTATGAATGTACAACTCAAAGCATCCACATACATGGGATGAAAGCCTCCCCTATGTCCAACACAACTATAATAGAGCTCTCCATAGCTCAACTGGCCACAACCCCTTTCAAGTGGGGTTGGCATTCTAGCCACTATGTCCCATTGAAATGTCCATACCATTTGCAGCTACTCAGGCATATTCGGCTCATGTCTAGTCCGAAGCTGACAGGGCTAACAACTTCATTGAGCACATTCAGCACATCCGCCAACAGGTCCATGACATATTAGACAGAGCCAATGTTAAGAACAAGTAGGGACATGATCAGCATCGGGTGCCACACAAGTTCCAGGTGGGCAACAAAGTTTGGCTACATTTGCAAAAGCGCCTCATTGGGCCCCACTGCAATCTTTGCCCGCTCCAATATGGGTCTTACACCATCATCAAGGTTGTAGGGGACAATAACTTCAAGCTTAGCATTCTACCGTTCCTTGGCCTCCACCCAGTGTTCAATGTGGACCGCCTTCGGCCATACTTTCCACCATTACTGGACACATCTAACATTGCAGAACAACTCACACCAACAAAGTTAAAACGAGACTACATGGAACAGGCCAGAGCTAATCGGATCATGGACGCGCAGATCAATAACACTCGCCAACAGAGGATCTAGCTATATCGAGTTGTCAAAGCAAGCCAACAACTTCACCAGGACAAGTGGTTCACCAGGGACCAAGTTCAACCGAAATTTCCTCACCTCATGGAGGTTCTGCACACAATGGGGTCCATTGCTTCCTAAGGAGGGAGCACTGGTCCAGGTGGATATCAGTGGCCACTCACCTATTTCAAATAGAGTTCTAGTCGGTTTCATCAATTTCCTTGTTTATAGCAATATTTACTACTTTTAGCAGTTTTCCGGGTATTGAACTTCCAGAGTAGTTTTGACCCCCTAAATGGTGTTTTTTTGAGGTCCACAGCAGGCCTTTTGCGTAGGCAGGGGCCTGCCGCAAATCCTGTAGTACTCGGAGAAATCTTTCCAACGAGGTATCATATGTGCCAAACAGAGATAATATTACCAAGTTACAACCCCAGGGAGTTGGTTTCCGAACTAACTCCAACGAGGCCCACAAACTCTTGGCCTTCCATCTCTTGGAGTTAGGGTTTTCATTGTTTAGGGTTTTACCTTGTTGTTCAATGATTAAAAAGGCCCTTGAGCATCATTGTAACATAGTTCAAAAGCATCTAGCTGCCACATCTCTTCTCAGAGATAAGCTACCATTGCCCGAGCTAGTTTATTTCCATTCTGTATGTAACCATATTTCAGTTCCTTGATATTAATTAAATGAAGTGTTTTTTCTGCTGCATCACTATATTTATGGTTATATCTATATTCTATTTCCATTCTGTATGTAAGCATATTTCAGTTCTTTGATATTAATGAAATGAAGTATTATTTCTGCTGCATCGTTGTATTTATGGTTATATCTATATTTTGTTGTGTTCCTATTTAAGTTCGGACCAATTTTGTGGGTGTGAACCATTACACCACATATTACACAAGGAAACAAAGAACAACCCAACTAAGGGTATCTCATTTCTTCTCAACACTCTCAGATCTTGACATTGTTACCTTCCGTGAGTTTCAAACATCAACCCTTTCAACTTTGTCTCCCATTATTTCTGCTGCATCGTTGTATTTATGGTTATATCTATATTTTGTTGTGTTCCTATTTAAGTTCGGACCAATTTTGTGGGTGTGAACCATTACACCACATATTACACAAGGAAACAAAGAACAACCCAACTAAGGGTATCTCATTTCTTCTCAACATTCTCAGATCTTGACATTGTTACCTTCCGTGAGTTTCAAACATCAACCCTTTCAACTTTGTCTCCCATTTCCTTTGCTTATCTTTTGTTTTGTTTTTCCCATGCCTAATATTCCACAAAATTCTGCGCCCTATTTACAGTCATAATAGTGGGCCAATTTGTCATGTAATTTATAGCTTATATGAACTTATAAATTGATATATCTTAAATTTATACATAAATTAATGTATTAAAGAATCGGTCAATATTATATATATTAAAAACATTCCAAATAAACTGGCATACATTTCTTTAATTCCATATATAATATATAGCATAAATTAATATATCTATAAAAAATTAAAACTTTGCTAACATAAACCAATGTTCCAAATACGGTGGTGGTGAATATATCAGTCAACATCTCTCCAAGGTGGTCCATCTTGACACTAATATGAATTATGTTTCTTTAATAAAAGAGAACCGTTAATTACTTTACACAACATACGAGTTTCTTGTGCATATACAAATAATTTTCTGTTCACGATTATATGTTCTGGAACACCAGAAAATTTCAAGCAAAGAAAAAAGAAATGTTTTGAAAGTCTCTCTGAAGAAAGAATTAGAAAGTTAGTTGTCCTCTCCCTTGATGTCCCCATTGAAGATTTAACTGTGGTCAGATACAAAGTTGTCAGGCAGATATCAGTGAATGACAGTTTTCCAATGAGATTATCACCTCTACTGTTCTGACTAGGAGAAAGATTATTTCAGAAGTGAAGTACTCCACATCTGATCCAGATTCAAAAATATCCAGTCCATTACCTCAGACTACATAAATTTATATAATATCTACAGAAGTTCTGTTCATACACAATTCGATGTTTAATGAATTCCATGCCCAACGCAAATGGTTCAAATGGAGAGCAACTAACATAATTCCACTTTCTGTGCACCTTCTCTAAATCATAAAAAGTGCAACTATATTTCATATCATCTTCCTCTCATAGATCATATATCAACTACACAGTAAAAAGAAAGAAAAGAACAAGTTAAGATGTAGAAGGAAAAAAAAAATTATCATCTTAAAATTCATTTTCATGCCTCGTTATTTCCAAGGTGAGAATTGATGTTTCTGATGCATATGAATCAATAATGTTATATTTTATGTGATCTTTCCAAAAGTTATGGATGTGAACAATAGACATCTTATTTCCACAGCTTCCAAACGGCCTAGTTAAATAATAAATACAAGCACAAAGTAGAACCCTGCAGATGCAATGCCACGATATTTCGAGGAATACTTACATTGTTAATCTCATAAGTAATGATGCCATTTGAGCTGAATATCCTAAAGGAATTTTGAAAGTACTGTGTGCCTGCCCATTTGGAGTTTGAACAGAAACAGCATCAACTATGTGGCTTTGAATCAATCTTAAAATTCTCTCAGACTTGTAATTTTCCCCTCTAATGATATGCAGCAAATAGCTCAATCCTGGCCATATAAACATAAAAACACGATGTGAAACATCAGTAACACAGTTAACACCAACCACAATGGGTTAAACAGATTCTCATCCTTATTTATATATTCAACGTCACAATGCTACAAATTTTCTTTGGGTCTTGTCAAAGCATTCATATCAAGTACTCTCTTAAATGCTACCATGGATAAGCTCTTATTCTGAATAGCCCAAACAAACAGGTATGTTTTCTAGAAGATTTTAGCTTTTTCTAAGCTCATTAGGATATTGCCACTACCTGGACTCCACCATGGGGACATGGCATTCTTAATATAGGGTAGTTCACTAATCTAGTCATCCTATGTATGTCCACAAACCAGCAAGTTTTCTAATATCCTTAATGATGTAATAGGATTAAAAGGACAATAATACTGGAAATCCATAACCCATCCTCCAGACTAATTACAGTTGATAGCAAATATAAAATTACCAAAACGTTTGCGCAAGAATAGTGAGCTCCCACAACACTTAAGAACGCCATGAGAAAGAACTGCTTTTCGATCAGCCATAATATCTGCTTCATCCATAGAATCCGTTGTGAAAACAAGCAAGAACTTCTTCTGCAGTTTACATATGAGATTCCAGAATTGCTTTTTAGAATCTAAATCTAAGCCAAATGTTGGTTGGTCCATCAAGACAACCTGTCAACATGACACAATAGAAAAAGAGCAGTTAAGTATGTTTTAATTCATGCATTGATGTTTTACAGAGAAAGGACTCTTCAATTATAATGTTGCCAAACGTATGCTTTATTTGTGGTAATCTCACCATGCACTCCTAGCAAAAAAAATAGATAACAATGATGAATCATGATACAAGAATCTATTAAGGATGTAGCCAATGACTTCATGACCCAATTGTTAAAACCGAAAGACCACACTGCTTAATAGCATCATATTATCTTTGAATTAGTGACTCAGACAAAGTATGGGGTTAACATTTCCTCCCTAGTTTTATTAGCAAGTTCTTATTCTTTCAAGTTTCACAAGATTGCATCCCACATGTACATATTGCTTCCTTGGGTAACTTGAGTGCCTCAATATCATGTTTAACTTTTCACGGGTCTATGATTTTGTTACCTTTATTTGTCCATTCGGGGGCTACAATTCTTCATTTCTTTCCATATTACTCCATGAGTCCAGTGCATTACTAAAACCATCAATTTTACTTTATAGTCACTCTTCTGCTGAATCTCCCACTGAAACTGGCATTTAATGGTTAAACCTATCTACCAGTAAATGGCACCTTCAACGGATCTTTATTTCTTACTCTTTCTCTCTTAAGAGCCTTTTGAGTTGTCCACATTTCATGTCTCGGACAAACTAACTTATTATTTTGTATCACTATACCTTTATTTTGAGGCTGTAATGCTGCAGGTTTCTTTACTCTTTTCTATGTTTTTTTTATGTTATTCTAGTTCTCTAGGAGATGTGCTTGCACTCCCTCATTGTATTCTTACTGGAAGTATTCTTCAGTCCCATTGAACTACTTTTGTGGTCATCATTGGATATTAATTAAATTATCTTACCTTACCGTCCCGTCTGTTTATTTGCAGCAATCCATCCAGGTTATCTTGTAACTGTTTATTTTTCATTTTCTATTCTTAAACTGCTTCCAAAGTGTCCTACGGTCCTACTAACTGCAATGACCCACATACAATTACAAACAGGATGTGAATATTAGCATACATACAGAGCATCTATATGATAGCTACATATGCATAAACCGCATGTATTGCACTAATATACATAATGGCTAAAACAGGAAATTGTCTAAGTTAGAGTAATGAATTGATTATCGAAATAAATTCATATCTTACTGGAATATAATGAATATATCAAGTTGGGTACTTGATATGTAAACCACCCTCATATATATATATATAATATTTAATCAAAAGAAAATATAATTTAATTTACAAATTATATTGGATTAAAATAAATAAAATAATAATGCAATTTAATTAAAATTATAAATAAGGTAAATTAAATTAATAAAAAATTTAATTAATAAAGTAATGTTAACCCTAATTAAAATAATCAAATTAATGATACATAGCCTATCTTCTAAAAAGGTGGACCTTATGATTTTTCAGGCAAGGAGAAGAATTGCAGCAGCAGCAAAGGAGAGGCCAGCCATTAATATACAGGCCATACAGACTACCAGGCTAGAGCTGGAAATTCATGTTTGCTAGGTTTCATTTGTATTTTTCTTAGAGCCACTTTTCCAATATGGGAACTCTTGTAAGTTTGAAAGTTGTTGAATGATGAACTAATGTTGAAGAGCAAAAAAATTGTGCATGCACGAGATTTGTTTTTTTTTTCCTACTTTTTTTCTCACTTTTCTTGCTTTTCTACATTTTTTCGCTGCTTTATTTGGTTAATGAATTCCAATTGTAAATCCAGATCGGATCTTTTTACCTAGGCAGTGGTTTTCAGAAGTCAATGGACCCTGCTACTTTCATTATTTCATACTTGTACATAAGATATCCTCTCAGCTTTTAATTTACTTTGTTGCATTTAGAATACATAATGCTAAGCATGACAACCAACAGTTCTGCCAATGTCTATCTTTATCTACAAAAATCCATAATGTCAATGTCCAGTATTAGAAATCAAACATAACAACATTGAAGGATTACTTCGTTTCTTGCTTAAGTGACATGTAACTAACCCTTGAATCAATATAAAAGCAAGTTGAAATTATATAAAAATACTAAAAAAAACTAATACAATAAAGACAACAAAAAAAATGTTAAACACAAACAAAAGGCCATTTTATATTCAGCAATCACAAAGTGCAGATCTGGGAAGAAACAATCATTGCAGTACAGAGAAGAGAAGTAGGTAAAGAGGTGAAAGATAGCAAAGAAGGAATTTTGTTGGGATTTTTATTGGCAAGGAGTGTAATGAACACGGTTTGTATACTCATGAACATTCAAAATATCTAAAATATGTAAATATCCATTATAGGACAAGCAATATTCATATATAAGAATGTTGAATGTACAAAAGATATCATATGGTTGAGATTACAAATGAGGGCCCTGTATTTATAGCTAGGCGGGAGTGCCCTTTCATGAAGAGTCATGTCTCAACCAGCAAACATGTCCTTTCATAACTATTAGTTTATACTTATTAATTATTATTTATAATAAATAATTATATTTGTTACATTGCCTTCCCCTTTAGAAAATCTTTGTCCTCAAAGCTTATTGATGAAAAAGTTTGATATCTTTCTTTGTCTTGAATGCCTTCTTGTCTTTTTCAATTCTCGGAACTATCATCTTTGATGATACAAGACGATATGAACTTCCGAGTGTGGTACAAATTGTCGCACTGTGAAATGACCTAACCATCCCAAATCAATCTTGTGTAACTTTGCGATTATTTGATACTCGTGATGAATTGTTTTCATAAGACTCAATTGCGCTGACATCAGTATTCTTCAAAACAAAAGTTGGTTGTTTCCGTGCTATATGATGTTGGCACGTTGACTAATGAAGGTATCTACTTTTATGATCAGCGTTTCAATAAGGTATATTTTGTAATATGATTTTCTATTAATACGCTTGTAGCATTTTTCTAACTTGTTTTTGACATATGTTCTTCCATGCGCAGAGTTGTTAGGTTGATTACTAGTTCTTCACTTGGAATTTCCATTGTCTATATAGAAAATCAAAGTATGTTTTGATTTCAATTGGATTCAAATCCTTTTGAATCATGATATTATCTAGATCGATGTTTGTTCCCTTTCCTTCAACTTGGTACTACATGTACTGAAGACTTCAATGCTTCTTTTGCAATAAGGGTTGGATTCTCCTCGGTTGGAGTGTTCATCAATCTTCAATACATAAGAAGCAAATTCACAAGCACCAAGTGTCTCCAATTGCTTTGAAGACTCCACTCACTCCCTCTCTTCTTACGCATCAACTCTAAAAAAATTTCCTCAACTTGTTTGGCTCATTTTCATGAGATTCTATTGTTAAATCTGGCTTTTGAAGGCTATCTCATTGTTGTCTTAACAGCGGTAGAAAATCCGCCAAGAAAAGCCACGTTGCTTTGGCCTTTCCTTGATTGCCTAGAGTAGAAATTCGTTTCTTTCATTCTTGATTTTCACTTAGAAATTTTTTAGTATTATCCAGTTAGTTTCCCTTAAAACCCAGTAACTAATTTGTTATTCTCTAAGCATGCGATCAGAAATATAATTTAAACTGCTATTCTGAAACTTAAATTACAAATACACTAACTTTTCTAACTATAGCATGCACAACAGAAACAAATAAAGCTGAAGACAAACACATTCAACACATAAGACACCAGATATACCTAGGAAACCCAAACTCCGAGGAAAACCTGCAAATTGTGTGAGCTTTTCTATTAGCTCAGCAAAATAATAATCTTCAAAAAATAATACAGCAAGGGAACACTTCCTTTCTACATCAAAATGTTCTAAACAGCTGAACCAAGCAAAATCGAAATGCCCCTTGTGCAGTTTTGTTATTTTACAGCCACGCAATACAACTTCTTTGTGCAACAATACACGTTGTATGAACTTTCTTTGCACACACTAGCTCGTTGTATGGTCGTGCTAATTCTACGCTGAGAGAAGGTTGTTTGGCCCTGTCCTTCTCTCCCTCTTGGTCGTTGATCTTCCTTATGACTATTAAAACCCTAAATTCCTTTTGCTAAGCAAACACACACTATGTCCCTCGAACTAGCCACTTTTGTGCCCTATTCCCTCTTACAATTCGACGTGGGCCCCACCATCACTCTCAATGGTTGAGATTAAATCTTGATGAAAGGCTGAGATCTAATTATATATTGACTTTGGCCTCTTTAATTTTTCCTAAGTCCAACATTAAGAAACAGTTAATTAAACTAATTATCTAGCAGTGGATGTCTTGTGTCCCTCTGTTAGCCTTGGCACCTAGGCAAGTAGAACCCTTGCTTCTCTACTCCAATCAACACTCCCTCTTAAAGAGAAAGGTGTTTTGCACTACACCCAACCTATCTCTGAGGTGAACAAATGTACCCCTTAGAAAAGCCTTGGTTAGGATGTTTACTGTCTGCTCCTTCGTTGGTGTGTACTGGAGTCTAACTATACCTCTATGAACAATGTCCCTGACGTGATGATAGTATATCCCGATGTGCTTTGAGCGATCGTGAAACACTGGATTCTCAAAAAGCTTGATATAGCTTTGATTGTCATAGTGGATCACGGTGGCCTTTAGCTCTTGTTCAAACAAGCCACGAGTAGCTTTCTCAACCAAATGGCTTCACATGTTGCCAAACTGGCAACCATGTACTCAACCTCTGTTAAGCTCAATCCAATTGATCTCTACTTCCAGTTGAACCAGGAAACAACTGTTGATCCAACAATGAAAGTGTAGTCCAATATGCTTTTCCTGTCTGTGGAACTCCCTACCCAATTTGCATCAGTGAAGCCCTCAAGCTTCACCCCAACAACCTGTCTATACCACAATACCTACTCTATTGTCCCCCTTAGATACCTCAATATGTGCTTGGTAGAAACCCAATGCACTCTGGTAGGCTCGACCATGAACTAGCTCAAAGAAATAATTGCAAAACATATGTTTGGTCATGTGTTCACCAAATACATTAGTGACCCAATCAACTGTCAGTAAAGTGTGGGGTCTACTCCCTCCGATCTAGATGTGTCCACCTTCTTCCAGTTTGTGACTAGAGGAGTGATCATGGGCCTACAATCCTGAATGTGGAATTTTCTCGGAATATTTAGGGCGTACTTGCCTTTCCCCAAGAAGACATCCCCATCTCCGTGCCAAACCTCCAATCCAAGGAAATAGTGCATTAGCCCCATATCCTTCATCTCAAACTCACTTGCAAGATCTCTCTTGCATTCCTGGATGAGCTTATCCGCAGCTGTCAAGATCATATTGTCCACGTACAACACTAAAATAAGCGGCTCACCTCCAACAACAATGTAGTAGAGGTTGGGGTCCGCTTCACTCTTAGTGAAGCTAAATTCCTAAAGGTAACTATCAATACAAGGATGCCATGCTTATGGAGCCATTTTGAGCCCACGCAAGGCTCTCTTGAGTCTACATACGTGAGTCTCCCTCTCACGTCTCAAACCCCTTCTGCAGCTCAATATAAATCTCCTCCTCAACAACCCCATTGAGGAATGATGTTTTAATGTCCATCTTGTGGATCCCCATATAAGCTGCAATGGCTATAATGGTCCTGACAAACGAATATGTAGCCACGAGGGCAAATGTCTCGTCATAGTCAATGCCCTCTACCCGTGAGAACCCCTTGACCACAAATCTTTCCTTTTATTTCTCAATGCTCCCATCAACCCATGCTTGACCTTATAGATCCAGCAAGAGCCCACCATGGTTTTTCCCTCACGCCTCAATACCACCTTCTAGATATCACTTTTCATGATGGAGGCATACTCCTCCACCATGGCATCTCTCCACACTTGCTAAGTGGTTACCTCATGGTAGCTGGAAGGCTTGGCATACAATAACTCAATCATGAGAGCCATATATCTTGTGTACCTCTGCGGTGGTCTGCTCTGTTGAACTAATGTACTAGGAGCACCTACTCCTCTTGCGCCTCCTCGATCAATTGTTTTTCCCATTTCACTCTCCTTCTCCCCGTGCTAGTAGTCGTGAACCAAGTGGGCTCCACTCTCTCCTCCACCTATGTCCCCCTCGTTATCATGTTGCTTAGCCTTCCCATCAATGTGTATAGCTATAGTCTAAGGTGTTGGTTGAGCCTCCTACTTGGGAGCCTGCTGCTCCTCCTCTTGCACTGTAGCCTGCTCACGCTCTAAGGACTTCCTCCAAGCCCTTTCTTCCTCAAAGTTCACATCTCTCTTGATGATTATCTCCCTGATTGTCGGTACATATACCCTGTATGCCTTGGGTATTTTGTTATAGCCCACAATGATGCCCTTCTTTGTTATGGAGTCCAACTTTGACCTTTTCTATGTTTGTACATGGAAGTACACCAGGCTACCAAATATCTGAAATGTGATATGTCTAGTTTCTTGCCTATAAAGGCCTCCTCTGGTGTAACTTGCCCCAACTCTCTGTGTGGGCTCTGATTCTATAAGAAAATTGTTGTATTACATGCCTGAGCCCAAAGAAACTTTGGCAGACCCTGGTCATGCAGCATGGCTTTGGCCGCTCCAACTATGGTCCTATTTTTGTGCTTGGGCTATATGGTGTGGTCAACTACCTCTTGATGCCCTCCTTGGCACAAAACTCCTTGAATGCATTTAAGGTGTATTCCCCCCTTAACCACCATTATCTAACCTTAGCACATTGATTTTCATGCAAAAGATAAGAAGAACACATTAGGATGTTGCTTCAGTTTGGGTTCTTCTATGATATCCTAGATGAGTAGGAAGCAAACATATGTCGCACTCAACACTACAAAATCCAAGTATATTGCAACTAGTTTATTGAGTTGTGAAGTATTGTGGCTTCGAGGAAGATACCCGCAATATTTTTTTGAACGAGGTGCGGGAGATGACCATGATGACGGGTTGAAGCCTGATGAGTACCACTATATCCAAGACATGGTACGAAGGGAGCGATGAGGCTGATCCAGGTGGATATTGGTGGCCACCCGCCTATTCCACTTGGGCCCCCACCATTGTCTCTTTCAGTTTTTTAGTTTTGGCATAACTTACTATTTTTAGCAGTTTTTTGGGTCCTGAACTTCCGGAGCCGTTTTGAGGCCCTAAACGACGTTTTTTGGGTATTAAATTAAATTTGTTGCGATTTTGATCATCAAAATCGTCACAAAAGTTTTAGTCCTCGGATAGAGCTTTCTAATGATGTATCATGTGCGTCAAACGGAGATAGTATGCCAAAGTTACGTCCCTGGGAAGTTGAAACACCAATTTACCCAAAACGGGGCCCATAGTTTTGGCGCTTCATCTCCTAGGGTTAGGTTTTTGGGATGTTTAGGGTTCTCCATTGTTTCTCAATAATAAATAGGCCCTCGAGCCTCATTGTAACTCAGTTCAGAGGCCTGTAGCCGCCACATCTCTTCTCAGAGATAGCTACCAGTGCCCTAGCTAGTTTTATTTCCATTCTGTCTGTAAGCAAATTTCAGTTCTTTGATATTAATGAAATGAAGTGTTATTTCCGCTGCATCTCTATATTTATGGTTATGTGTTTATTCTGTTGTGTTCCTGCATAAATCCGGATCAGTGGTATCAGAGCGGTCTGCTTTTTCTCGATCCTTCTTTGCATGTCCCCAACGAGGTCGGGGTATAAGGAGCTAGGGCTTGATCTGGTGGAACCTTTGCAAGATCGGCCTCGCAAACCTCGACGGACGCCCATGGGGGATGAAAAGAAAGATGAGGGAGCAGGAGATCCTATCAAAATATTGCTCGAGGAGGCCCTTGAAAAACAAAGGAACGCGATGATGGATAACTTTGTTCGAGATCCTTCAACGGCCCTTGCAGGGCGGCGCATGCACATCCGTGGCCACTGCGGAATTGCGACTCCCTTTAAGGTACAAGTAAATTTTGACATTCCCATATTTGAAGATTGGAAAATAGTTGGAGATCTGCCGAAGTAGATAGATGGTTGAATCTATTAGAAGGATGTTCTCTTCATTCGTGACTTTTCGAGGCAGGAAAGGTGTTTTGCACTCCTCAGCTACCCCCCATGATGGGAGCGGTGGAAACCTCAGGCTAGAACAAGGACCGGGCAAAGGAACCCTCTGCGACCTTCGACGCCCTGTGGGTGCTCGGGCGAGTCGAACGATGCTATCTGATGGGGAGCTATGAGGACAAGTACATACAATGGACCATGCTGCGACAACAAAGGGATCAAGATGTGCATGAGCTGACGAATCTGTTCCATACCCTGCGCACAAAGTTGGGTATCAAAGATTCAGAGAAATATTTGGTGCTAAAGTATCGCAGTTGTCTGCACAGATACATTCAGGAGGAAATGGAGTTCCTCGACATCTCCTCGCTTGGTACGGCATACCGGTATGTTGCCAAGATTGAGCAGAAATTCAAGCAGAAGAAGCGAGACTTTGGATCTGCGAATCAAAAGCAAGGGAAAGGTGCTTCCAAACCGCAGAACAAAGGACCGAGCCAAGGCATGGCGGCTAAAGACAACTCATCGAAGCCACAAGAAAAGAACAGCACCGCAAAGCCAAAGAAGGACACGGAAAGTGGTGTGAGTTCCATAAGAGCTCCACTCACAACACAAGTGAGTGTCGGGCCAAGCAGTCACTAGTGGCCGAGATGAGGGCTTCTGAGTCAGATGCATGCTCTGACTCCGAATCAGAACCCGAAAAGGGGAATGAAAAAGGGAAACAGATTATTGATGCGGAGCCCAACGCCACTGTTGCCACTACAAAGGTCCAGAAGGAGGAACCGGAAGATCCAGAGGAGGAGGAACGTCTCTTCCGCTCCCAGATGTGGGTAAAGGGCTCCCCTGTACAGTTCATTGTCGACAATGGGAGCCAAAAGAACCTCATTTCAGCAGACGCCGTGAAGCGGTTGGGCTTGCGACCACAGCTCACCCACATCCATACACCATCGGGTGGCTTCACCAAGGACGAGATCTCCGCATCAGCCAGCAGTGCCGCCTTCCCTATAGCATCAAGCCCTTCACGGATGAGGTATTATGTGACGTTGCTCCTATTGATGTTTCCGATGTATTATTAGGACAACCATACTTGTGGAAGCGTCATGCTGTGTATGAGTCTCGACCTCGTGCTGTTATTATTACTTTGGGAAGTAAGTTGTACAGGATACCAGAGGTACCACCTCCTACGACTATCTCTTTGGTTACTGCAAAACAATGCAGTAAGCTCATTTCCCACAGGAAATTCGTTTTCATGATGATCCGCCCCCAGGGCAAGAAGAAGACTGTGGCCACGACCTCCAGACAGGGCCCCTCTGCACGACAACAACAAATGGATAAGGTCGTGGAGGAGTACGGGGACATCTTCACCTCACCCACAGGGGTTCCTCTGCACTGCCAGGTCAAGCACCCGATTGATCTGACCCCAAGTGCGCCACTACCCAATGGACCGATCTATCGACGCTCTGTTCTGGAAAATGATGAAATCAAGAGGCAGATTCAGGAGCTGTTGCAGAAAGGTCACATCAGACCAAGTTCATCGCCCTGTGGGAGCCCGATCGTGTTGGTACAGAAGAAGGATGGGACGTGGAGACTCTGCATTGACTATCGAGCGCTGAACAAGATCACTGTCCGGAATAGGTACCCAATCCCACGGATTGATGACCTTCTGGACCAACTCCAAGGTGCAAAATATTTCGGTAAGATCGACCTGAAGTCTGGGTATCACCAGGTACCAATTGAACCCTCTGATGTGTGGAAGACTGCCTTCAAAGCTAAGGAAGGCCTTTTTGAATGGCTGGTCATGCCTTTCGGGTTGACGAATGCTCCCGCAAACTTCATGAGAATGATGGACGACATCTTGCGGCCATTCACCAACTCATTCGTAGTGGTGTACTTGGATGACATTCTGATCTTCAGCAAGACTTGGGAAGAGCACCTTCATCACATCAGACAAGTCCTCCAAACACTGCGGCAACACAAGTTGTGTGCCAATTTGGAGAAGTGCACGTTTGGCATGACCCAGGTTCAATATCTGGGATACATTATTGATGAAAGGGAGGTGCATGTGGATCCAGCCAAGATCCAAGTCATTCGGGATTGGCTAGCCCCGACTATTATAACAGAGCTTCGCAGCTTTCTGGGTCTTGCTAATTTCTACCGTAGATTCGTGTTGGGATTCTCTCATATCACTTGGCCCTTGAGTCAAGTCACCAAAGGAGGAGCGAGAGCAAAATTCTTTTGGTCGGAACCTCAACAGAAGGCGTTCAAAGAATTGAAAAATCGCCTCTGTTATGCCCCAGTGCTCACCTTACCAGACTTGCAGCAGCCATTTGAGATCGAGACAGATGCCTCTGACTATGCTATTGGGGCAGTTCTTACTCAACAGGGACATCCAGTGGCATATCACAGTGAGACATTGTCTGAGACGGTTCGCAAGTATCCCACCTATGACAAAGAAATGTATTCCATTGTGCAAGCCTGTCGACAATGGAAGCATTACATTTTGGGGAAGGAAACAATCATCCACACAGACCACCGGCCCCTGCAGTTCATACGGACACAAGGGAAGTTGCAGAATGATCGCCATCAGAAGTGGTCCACATATCTGCAACAGTTTCATTTGAACATCAAGTACAAGAAGGGTAGCACCAATAATGTTGCAGACTGCCTCAGCCGACCACCGATCGTGGCGCTCCCCACCGTGCTCAACTCTTGTGGGCACGAGACTTCTGATTGGCCGCTTCTCTATGAGAGTGACCCAGAATTCGGCCACACTTACAAGGCACTCTTGGGGGGCACACAAGTTCCAAATTTTCACCTCCAAGATGCACTTTTATGTCACCTGGGACACCTTTGTGTTCCTTCGAGCGAGCGTGCCAAGATGATATGGGAAGCACACTACAGTCGAGTCGCTGGGCATTTCGGGGTCGAGAAAACAGTAGCAATACTACAGAAGTATTTCTATGGGCCGAACCTTCGAAAGGATGTCGAGAAGCACATCAGATCCTGCACTGCTTGTGCCATTGCCAAACCGACCATCAAGAAGCAAGGCCTATATACTCCTCTACCTACCCCTAGTCGGCCTTGGGAATCCATCTCCATGGATTACATGTCGGGCCTGCCTTCTACTAAGCAGGGAAATGACTGTGTTTTTGTGGTCGTCGACAGATTCTCGAAGATGGCCATTATGGCGGCCTGCAAGAAGAATATCACAGCAGAAGCCACTGCTAAACTCTTCTTTGAACGAGTGTGGGTGCACTTTGGGATCCCACGGTCTATCATATCAGATCGGGATAGCAGGTTCCTCAGCACATTTTGGTCCAGCCTCTGGTCGATGTTGGATACCAAGCTCACCAAGTCCACAGCTTTCCATCCCCAAACGGATGGCCAGACAGAGGTCGTCAACAGAATGATTGTACACATTCTGCGCATGTACAATTCAAAGCATCCACGCACATGGGACGAGAGCCTCCCTTATGTACAACATAGTTATAATCGGGCTCTCCACAGTTCAATCGGCCATAGCCCCTTTCAGGTGGGCTTGGGATTCCGGCCACTATGTCCCATTGACGTAGCCATGCCATTTGCAGCTGCTCAGGCCAATTCAGCTCATGTCCAGTCTAAAGTTGACAAAGCCAGTAGCTTCATCGAGCGCATTCAACACATCCGCCAACAGGTTCATGATATATTGGACAGAGCCAATGCCAAGTACAAGCAACGCCATGATCAACACAGGGTGCCACACAACTTCCAGGTGGGTGACAAAGTATGGCTACATTTGCAGAAGGAGCGCCTCACTGGACCCCACCGCAAGCTTCGCCCGCTCCGATACGGGCCGTACACCATCACCAAGGCTATAGGGAACAATGCATTCGAGCTCAGTATTCCACCATTCCTTGGTCTGCACCCAGTCTTCAATGTGGATCGCCTTCATCCTTACTTCCCACCTCTACTGGACACCTCGAACATTGCAGAACAACTCACACCAACAGAGTTAAACCCAGACTGCATGGAACAAGCCACCACAGATTGTATCATGGACATGCAAATCAAGAACACTCGCCAACAGAAGATCCAACTATATCGGGTTGTCAAAGCTGGCCAACTTCTGCACCAAGGAAAGTGGTTCACCAGGGACCAAGTTCAGCAGAAATTTCCTCATCTCATGGAGGAACTTAACGCAATGGGGACCATTGCTTCCTAAGGGGGGAGGAATGATCCAGGTGGATATTGGTGGCCACCCGCCTATTCCACTTGGGCCCCCACCATTGTCTCTTTCAGTTTTTCAGTTTGGCATAACTTACTATTTTTAGCAGTTTTTCGGGTCCTGAACTTCCGGAGCTGTTTTGAGGCCCTAAACGACGTTTTTTGGGTACTAAATTTGTTGCGATTTTGATCATCAAAATCATTGCAAAAGTTGTAGTCCTCGAATAGAGCTTTCTAATGATGTATCATGTGCGTCAAACGGAGATAGTATGCCAAAGTTACGTCCCTGGGAAGTTGAAACACCAATTTACCCAAACGGGGCCCATAGTTTTGGCGCTTCATCTCCTAGGGTTAGGTTTTTGGGATGTTGAGGTTCTCCATTGTTTCTCAATAATAAATAGGCCCTCGAGCCTCATTGTAACTCAGTTCAGAGGCCTGTAGCCGCCACATCTCTTCTCAGAGATAGCTACATGAAGTGGATGGATACATCAACATAGATAGCTCATTCAATCTTTTATTTTGGATGGAGAAATTGTTCAGCAAAGAAGACATTTAAGAAAGTCAAAGAGAATACATCCCTAGCTCTGAGGGAGAGTTGAAATTTGGTAGCTGCATTCAGTATTTTTCACTACACAAGTTGGCCTTGAAAATAAAATTAATTGGAGGGACAGTTTAATTTAATTTAAAATTTAAAATTTCATGTAGTTACCACTCAAACTAGCAAGGGTCCTAAAAGGGGATCCTTGAAGGGCTACCACTAGGTCAAGCGAAACAATGGAGCAATAGTCCATTGTCACCTCTGCTAAGCCTCCCTACTATTTACGGACTTTCACCGATGGGAGGAGACCTGTTATAATAAGAATCACGAAATTGAATGGATCAATGATATGACGAGAGGTGATCCTAAAAGCCTATTCATAAGAGAGGCTCAGATATATGGCTTGCTTGCTTTGAAAGCAAGATGACTCGTCAAGAAGATTCGTAGCTCCTAAAATCCTTGTGGAAACTTGGCTTCCAAGTGGTCTTTGTGAAATTGGTTTCAATAAGTTGTGGGACCACACGGGACCAAGTGGACCCGAGGTTAGGTCAAGGGAATGGATTTGAGAAACCAATGATGTGCTTGACCTAATCAGGGAGGAGAAGAGGATCAAGGAAGGAATTTTCAATGAAAGGTAATGCAATGATTCCAGTGAGGTTTCTAGCCTAAGGAAACGAAGGGAAAGAATCGGTCTTCGAGCTAGGGCTTGCGATATCTCAAGCTCCCACTGTCAGAAACTCATGAAATTTGGAGGGCTTCTTGAGGACACACTAGCGCAGTTGTGGACCAAAAATCGAAGTGTTTGGATGGCTATATTGTTAGATAATTGATGCCCTAGGTGACCTATCTAGGCTAGTCATATAAAAGAGGGGGAATTGAAAGAAATAAGCTTTGAGGTGATCACCTATGAAGGACCAATTCCTAATCCTTTGGGGAAATTTGGAGTCGAGTAATTATGACTATGGATATCGAATTTTCTATGTCAAGGAGACCTCAAAGACAACTTCGCATAGCTTTAGGGAAGCAACAAAAGCAGCTTCAAGAGCATTGTACTTCATTTTGCAAAATAGATGGCTTATCAAGATGAATTTCAATAAAGAAGCATCTCTAGGAACATTCTTTCATAATACATGACCAATACATGAAGCATCACTATCTAGAAATCCAATTTCCAATACTTCGCATAAATGGATGCAGCGAATTAGCCCTAGTATAGCGAAAATCCAGGACAATGTACATGAAAAAATAAAGAAGAAAATAGCATTAAATGTACTTACATATATTAAGAGTATATCCAACCATCAAAATTTTTCCAATCAAGAAGCTCCAAGATAAGAGAATAATCCAAACATCAAAATTCATTCCATGCTCCAAAAATTCATCCCCCAAGAGAGATAGCAAAGTTCTCTAAAGAGATACAAGTCCAAACCAAGTGATCATGCTAAAATGAATTCACATCACTTGTATATATACACTTCTAATGAATTTGATTTAGCTAATTAGGTCTGCATTAGCCCTTGCTATATAATAATGTGCAAAATAACTAACTTTTGGTGACAAGCCCAACAAAGTAGCTCATAAACAGAAGTATAAGCCTCTCAAGATGTCGAATGATCAATAATGCATGTTGTTGAGCCTTCTAAGAAGCCCGATGAAGTCCATAAGTACCATAATGAGGAATAGAACTCCCAAAAGTAGTGGACAAGGGGTTGGCCCCTTGTTCTCCAAATAATAAACTTTTGGTGCTCCCAATGGGCGTGGGAGCACACAAGTAACCTCATGGGTCGCCAAGTAGATCGAAGATACTTGTAGACCATTGTAAGGGCTAAGATGATGGTGTAAGTGATGCCACATTAGCATACAAGTCCTGAATCATTTGCCAAGTGCATGGTACAACTGTGGGGCCAGTTGGGCATGGTGAACCAAGTGCATCTTCCTCGTCCAATAGGTGAATCTCGAGCAAACTATGAACATCTTTGGGGATCCATGGAGTGATGTCTATTGTTGTGGAAGGCCATGGATCTCTACACACACCCTACATGTGCCAATGTAGCCCTCTGAAGGGTTAAAACCCTGTATAGGGAGACCAAACCCATAATGGAGACCATCTACAACCCTACATAAGATCCAATGCATCCCCTAGCCTTCTAGTACAACAAGTCATTTAAGGAAATCGAGTTAAAGAGCTTACAAACCATGGACAACAGGTGGGCACTTCATAATGGCATGCCCTTCCATAGTGGGCTTTGGCATGTGCTAATGTCTCGAAGCTCCGAAGGGGTTAACAAAGTACCCTATTAGGTGGTTTTTACCATTAGAGGGGATAGAATGTCCAAGGTACATCCTTCAAATGGTGGTGGCATGTGACAAAGAGATAAATGGAATAGGGAATAAAAAGGGGCAATACTGAGCCACATGTCGGGGTACAAGGGTAGCTAGTAAAGCGAATCCCACACTTGGGTATATAATGTATAGAAGGGAGAAATTGTGGTGCATAAGATACCTCGGCCTTGATTTTTCCACCCTTTTTATATGCCTTTTTCCTTTTATGACTTTTCTTTGATTAACTACTCGAGCTCAAAGGATAAGAGCATGATGTGTAAGGTATAGCAGTGGATACCCCCTTTAAGGTAGGGTGTTTCATTGCCCACCAAGGGTTGGGATAATCGTGGGCTCTTGAATGATAAAGGAGGCTCATCTAGGGCCTATAGGAACCAGGGTGATGGCCATAGGAATGAGGTAGAGCTCATGCATTTGACTTTTGCCCACGTTTTAAATGTGTTTTTCTCAGCCATCTTTAACATTTTGTGGTACATTTTCCTGTTGAATGTGACCAATTCTGGTTTTACTTTTTCTTTTCAGCTGCATCAACCTCTGGGGCATCGTTTCAAGCCCGACCCAAGGTGTGGGAAAGGGGAAGGGGAGGACAACCCTATGTGGACCCAGTGGGGAAATGTGGACCCAGGTGGGAAGAATGATGAATGGGGCTATAAAGAATGGAAGCGGAGTAATGTATGTGGATGAGGAAGTGGGACCACGCAACCAAAATCGGGGTTTCCCATGTACTACCACCCTAAAACCCAAAGGTCAGTAAAGGAGATCCCACGAAACTAAGATCCAAGGGTAACATTCGAAAGAGGTCTAGGGGACAAAAGCATAGACCTAGGGGCCAAATTCGGCCCTGTTGACCTAGTTTGACCAAATTTCTAAAGAGTCACAGGAGGCCGAAATTCGGCCCTGTTGACTAGGGTTGACCGAATTTCTAAGGTAGCAGCAGGAAGGCCAAAAATTTGGTATATCTGACGAGGTTTAACTTATTGACCTTTGTGGTCTGTTTGACCTAGTTTGACTTATGAATATCAGATTTTAACTTTGCTGAACTGAAGAATTTCTCCTAGAAAACATTGTTGGGTTTTCTCCCGAGTTTGGATTTCCCAGGTGAAAAAATTGTGTCTCTATGTGTGCTTGGTTGTCTCTTTATGATCCTACTATCATTATTGCATTATGGTTGAGATTTTCTATGTATAATTGCTTAATGATGAATGTGACATAAGTGAACTTGTTTAAGAAAGTACTAGAAGCAACTATCAGATTAGAATATCATGGAAAATCAACACTAAGAACCACTTCCAAGTAAAATTTAGAGGGTGACAGAGCTAACACAGCCCAATGGTCATCCCACGGTAGTATTAGGTCCTAGTGTCAGATAATAGAGTGTCTTGGGACATAATCTAATAAATTTTCAGATCAAATATAAATAGGGTGAACACATCTAATGCATTAATTAAGAATCAGTTCTACATCAGATTTTCATATAAAATAATATGCCAAATCTCTCACTCTCCCCAATTCCATTTGACATTGTATGCATGTGCATATTTTATAGTTTGATTTCTCTTACAAAATCTAGATCAGATATAAGTAATGCAGTTGGTTTTGTTTCCACATTTATACGTTCTCCTAACGCACTTCATCAAGGTGCTGGAGAAAGAATTTTGAGATACATGGAAGGAACTTAGTGTTTTGGTGTGGAAGTCAGCTTCCGATTACAATTTCTGCTTAGGATCAGGTACAATTTTGTCAGGAAACAATAATGAGAGACCAGTTTCTCTTCAACAAACACTGAATACAATGCAGCAGCGAGTGTGGCTTGTGACGTGTGGCTAACAAGGATTCTTAACAACATAGGCCTGAAGAAAACACAGGTGACTCCATTGAACTCTGACAACCAAAGGGGGTGACTGTGTTCATAAATAACCCATTGTGACATGCCCGGAACAAACCTATAAAGCCCCATCACCACTACATCCAAATAAGGTGATCAAGCATATTTACTGTTCAACACAGGACTAGGCAACTGATATCTTCACCAAAGCAACAAGCAAAGACTTGCTTGAAAAGTTTAGAAGTGTGCCACGTGTAATGTATAAAAAATATGACCATCAATTGTGGAGGTGTGGTAGAGGAGTACAGGTCAATGTCCATTTTGTTTAAACCTCTTCAGCTGCCAGGGATGTTCAATCCTTCTATTGTTGAAATGTACTTTTTTTGTACAAAAGATTGTTAATGTGGTGTACTGTGTAAGTTACATACTAAACATAGGTTATAGCAATTGTGGCGGACTTATAGCAGTTACACTAATGTTTCTCTTCATGATTCTTCTGCATGTGGCATGTCTCGCATATTCCACATTCATCAATCTGTTAGTAAGAATTGTTCATGCACACCATATATTGTATAGCTTGAGCCTTGAAGGAGGAAACCAGCATCAAGTAAAGTTGCATTTCACACATCATAATAGACAAAGAAAGTTCCTGTCCTCAAATCAATATTTTCCAACCTGGGGATCACCAATTAGAGCTAGTGCCAGGCTGAGCTTTCGTCGTGCAGGAGCACTCAAGTACCGTGCCTGCTTATCTGCTTCTTCTATAAGGTTTAGCTCCTTCAGAAACTCATCAATCTGGTGTTTGACTGAATTTCTTTTCCGTCCTGAATTCCCGAGATCCCATGGTTTCCCCTTAATGGTACCAATATATTCTAGCTGCAATAAACATGAATATTATTTAACATCATGAAACTCAAGGAGCATAAACTTGACTAGGATGAAAGGATAAATTGCAGTTATCATACATTCGATTAGGACAAAAAGAAAAAAAAAGGAAGCAAAAGCTTAGGTATAGATAAGTATCTTAACTTCACATATTTTCAATCATGGCACCCTAAACTATAACAGCTTTATTTAAGGAAGAAATATAATGAAAAATGTCCACGTTAAACTGGACAGAATAGTACAGAAAAATGTTACTAGTAAACCACGGAAATCATAGAGCAATGGCAAATGACAATCAATAGAAAATATATGTTTATATCAATGTTCGACCAAGTTTCCAGTAGGGGGAGATACAGCAACATGGAAATACATCTGGGGGACATGTGGAAACAGCACCAAAATTTTAGGAAATGTCACAGATAACATCAGGATCTCTGACATAGACAATGCTGCATGACATCCTAAAAAGATAAAAATCTGAACATATGAAAAACAGTAACACATAACAAACATGAACAATGAAATCATAAAATAAATATTCAGATTTGTTTTAGTGTTTTGAATGTGTTAAAAAAATGACCTTCTCTAAGGCCATTGTGAAAAAATAATGGGGGAATGTGCAAATGTGTCCTTTTCAGAGGGGGTATGCCGAGATGTCCCCCTTTTCAGAGGAGGGAGGCACAGGCGTCAACCACAAAACGAAAACATTCTATTTTTCTTGGGAAATGTCACCCCTGCATTTCCCCAAGTTTCCCCAAAAGGAGGACAAGGGGAATATCTGAGTTTATCCATCCTGGAAAAGTCGGAAGCATGGAAGATGTGGCCCCTACATGGTGGGGGTGCACATCCCTATTTAACAAGCTAACATCAGATGATGATCCAAGACTGGCATATTATCTATTTTAAACTCAATGAGCAAGACTAGCATATTCTCTATTTTATACTCAATCAACAGGCTAACACTTTTTCAAATTAATTTTATATTTCTTTTGTTTCATAGAAAAATATTTGCTCTTATTTCTTTGTTCAAAACTTTTCTTTACTAAATTAAGAATGCATGCTATCATTTTTAACTGCACATTAATTTCTCTGTGCTGGATCTTAGCATTTTATGGCACATGTTCCTTGTCTACAAGCAGAGCTATATGGTCAGTCAAAGCAACAACAGACCAACATGCAAACGAGAAACTAAGCACTAGCTCCAGAGAGCACATATGCAACAAAAAAAAGGGAGAATGTGGCACTCCAATCAATAGTCAGTTGTGATCATTGTCACCAAACTGGACAGTACCAATCAATACATTAATTAAATGAGGGAAGTTGAATTGACACTTGCAACAATATCCCAGTTTGCTGCTTTCTGAGAACATAGAAGACTATCCAACAAAGACACGATGTGAGGATCATAATAAAAAAATTATATCCCATGTAAAAGCTCTAAGTTAATCACTCGGCAACAAGGAAATAACCAATCAAGTGAAGATGAACATGTCAGTCAAAGCAACAACAGGCCAGCATAAAAAAGAAACTGAGACTTAGTTCCAGACAGCACACATGAAACAGAGGAAGGGAGAAGAGAGTCAGTTGTGATCATTGTCACCAAACTGGATGATTTCAAGCAATACATTAATCAAATGGGAGAACTTGAATTGGCAATTACAACAATATTGCAGTTTGCCGCATGCCCAGAATACACAAGGAATGCTACCCAACAAAATCAGGATGTGAGGATCATAATAAAAAAACTGTATGCCATGTCAAAGGCCTGCACTGATCACTCGACCACAAGGAAATAATCAATTAATGAGGATGAAGAAATCAGTGAATTATTTTCTATGTTATGATGTCTTCCTTACATCATAATTATAACAGTCACTTGAGCTAAGCTCATATATGAACCTAAGGTCTATTGTATTATGGTGACATGACAACAGTGTTACGAAACAGGAAATCCTGAATCCACCATATATGTCAGCTTGTTGCCAGTATATTCCCTTAGAGCTACTAGGGTTTACCTATATATGAACCCTCAGGCCTATAGTTGTATGGTGATGAGGATGAAAAATCCTCTATAGAAAAAATATGGTAATTATTGGTGAGTTATTCCCTTCTTAACTATACCAGTCTTTTAATGAGCTTTTGGATATACCATTTGCATGCAGTTAACACACTCTTACAACTTAAACACATTAACAGTTGTTTACTTGTTTCATATGATTATTGCAAGAAACACAATGACTCAATGGGTTCAAGATATGATCAATGATCTCTGGTAATATGTCACGGCATTGTTACAACTTACAACATACAATGAGGATGAACCACATTAGATGGCTCGAAACATTGACCAAATCCTAATGATGTGATTAATCCGAGAGACATTTATCTAAATATACAACTAGAAAGGATGATCACAATGCCTGATTTTCCGGGTGATAGCAAACACAAGAAATGCTCTGTTAAAATTGGCAACTAGGGCCAAATTCCACTTTGAACAGCTCATTTGATGGAGATGATGATTGCATTAAATACCTCTTTTCGAGAGGACCAAAATTGATCTAAAAATCATCAAATTTGGACAAGCACAAATGTGTTTTTGAATTTATGTCCACACGTGTAAATTGTCAAAGTTGGCCACATCATTGTGTAGGCTCATGAAGCCCAATAGACATGTCTCTTCACCCTCAACAACTTGTATAAATACAAGTATCCTCTCACCTCAATTGGCATCATCATCATTCACACATTCCTCTCTCTTTCTCTCATTGGTTCGTTCAGAGATTAGGCATTCTCTTTCTCTAACACGTGTGGCAAGGAGGACGAATTTCAGACAGAAGTTGTAACGTTCCTTTTTTTGGTGTTCCTTATGACATAGAGGATGGACTTTCAGAGTTGGGGGCACACAGGTCACAAGTGCAGAATGGTGTCATCAGCGGGCCCAAGGGCCTTTGGAGGGGTTTTGAGGATTTTCTATGAGGTCCGATGGTATTTTATTGGTATATTCCTTCATCCACACAGTTTTCCCTTCATTCCGGTGTATTCCGACAACTTTCAGAAAACAGAGTTAATTTTGAGCCTAACTCAATTAATTATGTTTAAGGTGGCATTCCGAGAGGAATACTTGACAGAACACCTTAGTGTAATAGCTCGTTGGACCCGGAATGGATGGGATAACTAGATGTGAGTTCCAGTGACCTCAGGAGACATGGTGGCTGATTTACCCTTTTCCCGCTTTAAAAAGAATATTTTAATTGAAATAGAAGAGGGAAAAGTGCTCCATGATTAATAATAAAATAGGAGGTTCTAGAGAGGTCCATCATATCTATAAAAGAGGAGGAAGAGGCCATTGGATGACATCTTGGATATATGATTTCTTCTTGTGGAGAGGTTTGAGAACTTGGTTATCTACTTCAGCAGTAGTCCCAAGACGAAAACCCTTGGGTGATCGTGGTGAGAGTGGACGAAAACCCACTCATCTCCTTGGTGGGTTCAGCATTAGCGCAGATCAGTTTTGGAGATCAAATTGTCTATCCCAGCTATATCATCATGTACACTCTTTCAATTATTTATTAGAATTGTGCAAAATCAAAAGTCGTGAGACCAAGTTATCAAATGATCAAGAACGAGTTGACACAACAACTGGACAAGGAATTCTAAAGAATAATTGTCAGCTCTCAGTTACCAGTGAAGAAAAATAGCTGAGACAAATTGTGGGAGGCCCTTTTAGGTGGTCGAATGCATTGAGGACATAAAACTCGGTGACTAGTAGATGTCAAGAATTGTAAGGTGCAGAAATCGATGAAAGGGTATTTTGTTGGCCCGGAACATTGTAGAAAATTGTAAGAAGGGACCCTGATACCTTTGAAATGGAATTCATGTATTCTATGGGTCACATTCATTAAATTTAGAGGCCCAGTCATCTTATTTTCTAGAAAGGAGTTACCACATTTGTCCGTTTTGGAAGTGTTTTAGACTCTAGAGTGGGACTCTATGTAATGGGTGCATCGATCAATTGTGGATAATCGACTTGGTGATTAATTAAGAAATTATGGTTCAATGGGTCGTGGGGATCAGAGTTTTATTGGTCAATTGATCTGGTGAAGGCCAAGAACAAGGTCAAGTTATTAAACTCCAGTAGGGTTTCAGCTGAAAGGACTGAATTCCAGTCACAGAGGCCGAAATTGATCGAGTGTTGTGAATCTATTCGCGCATTGGAGGTGTGTCTCTGGATTTGGTGGGGGCCAGATTGTGGGACAAAACGTTGAGTCGTTGCATTAGTACGTGGGCAGGACTGTCACAAGTTAAATCACGACCGTCGTCAGCAGAATCGCAGAGCAATGTCGGTGTTTGAGTAACTAATAGTGAAAAAAGAACTCAAAAATTGATTCAATCGGTTAATTATTAAAGGTCGAACGCTAACATCCAAGGGCCGAGAACGCGTTGGGTCGAGTCATCAAATTCTTCTGGTCGCTGAGGCTGAGAAATCAATGAGTTTCATCACCAATCGAAGGCATCCCAGATAGAGTGAACAACAAACGTTGTTTGACGCAGTGAAACTAGGTATATCGAAGGAGCAATGGGTGTGTTAGCGTATGGGTTGGGTGGATAAAACACGGTGACAGCTATGTGGCTCTCCAGTCGAATATCAGTGTGGGTAAAACCCCCATGGTTATTTGTTGAACGAATCCCTACGAGAAGGAAACTCTGGGAAATATTCATAGTGCCTACGGGATCAGAAGTTTATACCTCATGGACGATCATGTGCTCAGTGGCTAGCCAAGAGAAGAATATAGAGCGAAATTAGAGGAGAATTCATCCTATGTGATTGTGTTGACCATTGCTTAATGGTCTGGTAACTGTGCAATTTCTGCTAAATAATGTTGGGCGAAATTTTGAGTTATTAACTGAACAAGATCTAGATCAAGTTGCTTCAGCAGTCATCCTTGAGAAGCCAAATTATTATTTCAAAAGACTGGGCCGAGCTAACTAAACCAGATTTATAGAGGGTGAATCCAGCATATGAAGGTTGCGACATCTTTGTGTCCTTAGTAACCGAAATTGTCAATCACTAAACAATTTCTGAAAGACAAATATTCTCGAAATGACCAAATGTGATTATACAAGGCACATAATATACTCTTGTAGCAGAGATAGAGTGATGGTTGTGGTCTGATGTATTGGAGCAAGATTGTGACAGGAGGATTCCTTGTTCTAAGGGCTACTTTTTGAGCAAGTTATTGTCCTATAGGAGACGGATCAAGCTTACAAGTTTTTACTGTTGAAGATTACATACTAAGGTTCCTCAATTTCCTTAGACATTGTAACCCTAAATTTGTTTCTATGGCAAGTATTTTCAGCCTGTCTTTGATATATTTGACAAAGGTCCAGTTCAAAGATAGTTTGTAAATCTGGGTATATTACTGAGTTGATTTTGATCATTGTTGTTGATATTTTTTGTACCATGGACAAGTGGTTTCCCAGGGGTTAGTCTCTATCTAGGAAAAAGTGTCCAAAATAATTATTTTCTAAGTGTGACTTTATAAAGTGAAAGTGACTTTATAAGTGGTAAAGTCAATATTAAATTATAAAGTGAAAGTGACTTTATAAGTGGTAAAGTCAATGTTAAATTATAAAGTGAAAAATGACTTTAGACATAAAGTACAATGTGGGTACTTTATTTAATGGGTGAGTTAAAAAATAGAAAGTAAGAATTAAATGCACATTTATTCTCATCCCTTGATCTAAATGAATCTGAGCCATTAGATCTTAGGGTTGCCCAAAAGTCATTTAAGGAAACAAAAGGGAGAAAAAAAAAGAGAAACTGCATTCATTCATTCTTCATGCGCAGATTAGAGAAAGGAGGTTGAGAGCTGGAGAAAAGTTCTAAAATAGAAATTTGCTGCAGCAAGTTGAAGGAGTGATTTTTGGGCAAAGTTGGGCACGGAAATCAAGGAATAGAAGACAGAAGAAGGTACAATACAGTCTGTGTCCGTACAGTACAGTTTCAGCTTCAAGTGGGCATAGAAATCGAGGCAAAGTGGGCACGATTTTCAAGGAGTTTTGGGCTGAAACGATAAGTTGTATTTTGTTGTTTTGTTTTGTTTGCAAATGTATTTTTCCTGAACTTGAAAGATAAATAAATTTGAAGGGCTCTCTAACAGGTTATCCCAGGAGAAGATTGAAGGGGTTTTGCTTGGGTCTAAGTTGACCAAAGATCTGTGTATTTTTTTTGTGTTGTTGCTCTGTTTATGTCCATATTTATTTTCAGCATGTGTTGATAGTCCCATGTGTTTTAATCTGAAATTTTCATTTCCAAAATTCCATATGTTGAATGTAAGTTTATGGGTAAGGGAATTTAACTGAATGGGAGTGATAAGGTGAAATTAAACTGCGTTGGGATTGCTGGTAACTTTTTAGTCGTCAAATTTCAACAATTGTATGTTGCCACTGAGTGTTGTTGAGAGGGGTTGTCTTTTGTATTGTTGTAGATGTCTTATATATTGTGATGAGTTGTGTGTTGCCAGAAATTTGTTGTCATCTTAAGAATCAATATTGCAAGGTCTAAGTTTGAGTCCCTAATAAGCCTATCTGTTGTTGGTGTCATGAATAAGTGTTGAAGCACACTGCTGAGAGTTCTATATATTGAACTTCTATTAAGCTGTCAGTCAGAGACATGGATGAAACCTTCATAAACTCCCTTAATAAACTAACAGCAACAATCAAGGAGATACTTTATATGCTACAGTTGTTATGAAACTAGCTCCCAAAATAGAAGA